>KK112935.1:36270-168573 GCA_000611955.2 Stegodyphus mimosarum | reverse complement strand
TCGTAAAGCACGGAGCTCTAAAAAAAACACGTCCTCCTATCTCCCGGCTCGGCTCAGTTCCCCGTCTCAGTAGGATGTAGGACCACTGCGGATAGCGATGCACGAAGAAACGCGTCTATCAGTAGAGTCAATAAGACTGCGGATGGTGTCCTGAGGGATGGCTCTTCATTCCCTTTCAACCATTTACCACAGTTCGTCTTCTGAACGAGGCAGGGGCAGAGTCTGCGAACGGCGTCTAAGCACATCGCACACATGTTCGATTGGTGACAGTCAGGAGAGTACAGTGGCCATCTGTATACCTTGCAGAGCATGTTGGCAGATGCGAGCACTTACTGTGTGGTTGGGCGTTATCCTGCAGAAAAATTGCACTAGGCAGTCCCTGAGTCCCTGAAGGTAGGAGATTGCCACCGGCCGCAGTACATTATCCAAGTATCGTTGGGCAGTCATAGTGCCCTAGAGGTGACCTGGAATCGTAGACAATAGCGCCCCAAACCATTATGCCACGTTGTCGCGCAGTGGGGCGTTCCACAGTTACTGCCGGATTAGATCTGTCTCCACGTCGACGCCACACACGTATGCGGCGATTGTCCCTGGATAAACAGAAGCGTGACTCATGTGAGAACACGACGTTTCACCATTCTGTCATCCGCATCGCTCCAATCCGGCACCATTCTGAACGTTGGCGTCTATGCTGTGAGGTCAATGGCAGTCTTCTTAACGGACGCTGTGAGTGCAGGCCACGTTCAACCAATCGACGGGAAATGGTTCTCGTCGACACGGGAGCATCCAGGGTATCTTGCACATGCTATAGAATTGTGGTACAAGTGACTTGCGGGACCGCCACAGCTTGTCGGCGGATGCGTCGATCCACGCGTGCTGACGTCACTCTGGCTGCCCCTGCACCCCTCCTTCTTCCCACATTCTCTTGTTCCAATCATGTTCGCCATAGCCGATGCACCGTACTCGCATCCATGTGGGTATCAGCTACGATTTCACGTAAGGACCAACCCGCCCTTCTCAGTCCGATCACCATACCCCTCGTAAAATCGTCTATCTGCTGGAAGTGCCTTCGTTGACGGCGGCCTGGCATTCTCTCCTATTGCACGTATCCTCCGAGTCAAAAAACAACTTTCTTCGATAATCCGTCTGGCAGAAATAATGACACGAATATTGCCCATTCTGCACGTTCCTTCCCTTATATCTTACTTCACGTGCGAAGAGCTGCGCATTTCACATCATTCGCATAACTCAGTGACGTGTGTCTACTCTAAAATTTGCATAAATTTTTTACAACTCTCCTTCTTGGCGTTGCATTTTCAATGTCGAGCAGTGTATTTAGATATAATTTGAGTCGTAGAATAGAAATATGGAAAAACATTGCCATGTCATTTCAGAAAAAGTTCGGTTTTGTGTCAAAATACGTGTGTTAGAACAATACTATATGTAAATCTAATATATATCCTAAGTCGAGCTTTCGAGACATGAAAAAAGCAATTTGAATTTCGTTAATTGGCCCAGATTTGCCTATCACTTTTCTTCCAAGACCAACATTTTACAAAATTTATGTCTGTCCAACCTACAAGCTTCTCACTCTGTTCTTAGCAACGAAAGAGGGATTGAAGGAACTATTATTGTGACCAACGTTTCTTTGCGCATTTGATGTCAACGTTTTTCTGCACATCTGACGCCTTTGGGCTCATTACCGATGAAAGCGGAACAATTTGCTTTCACGTATCTGTTTGAAAATTGGTTTTCAATTCCAAATCTAATAAAAATAAAGCACCGAAATCTACTTGATCTAGTGTGGCAATCTAAGACTTAAGCTTAACATCACATTTCCAAACACAGAGCAGCTGTTCAGGAATCAGCAAATTCATCCATCTAATTAATTTGAGCGTCCCATTTATTATTTATTTTTTAATTAATAATCTAATTATTAACCAAAATATAATAGCCCTCAATAACTAAAAACGAATACTATTTTTCTTCTTTGACTTGATTACAATGTATAGGTTCCAAAAAAATTAAATGAACTTTAATTCATTTTATTTTAAAAATTAAACAGAGTGGTAGTAATATATGCTAAAAAATTGCTTCGGAGGGGGTAAAAATTAGCTAGTTAGCAAAACCTTCTAATTTATAAGAGTAGCTAAACAGGAGAAAAGTTTGAGAAACGCTGTGTTTTACTTTAGCAGATTTTTCACTCGTGCTAAAAAATTCTTATATGCGTTTAAATTAAATATTTGATATATTTCGCTCACTAAATGTATAATGACATTATAGTATGCTCTTTTCGAAAAGTAAAATAAATTTGAAAAATAAGTTTTAAGGTTTTTACTTGATGTAATGATAACTGCATATAACATTCACTTCATCGTGATCAAATAAATTACTGTCCAATGTCGAATATCGGCAAACTGAACCCTGTGTAAAACCAAGCACATGACATGTTGAAAATACTGTTGTATCTAACAAAAATCTCAACTTAGCTCATATTTATTGCTTTTTAGCTAACATCATTCTATTTTCCGGCTTAAGAACGAGGATTTAAATAATGTTCTGAACCTTGAACTGTTCCACAAACTCGGGTAATACGTGAACAGAAAATTATGGTATCGCTACATTTTACTATTGTAATACGTTCTATCCAAATAGCAAACAAAATTGATAAAATCGTAAGCATAACGGATCAATCTAGACAATGATCACACTTACAATGTTTCGGATCAGTGACTGATTAAGCATACCGGTATAAATTTTGTATCCTAGCAATTATATACGGGCTTAGATTATCTTAAGTGTCTTGAAAATTCGAAGCAATGAGACCAGGTTTGAGTAAATTTTTTTAATCCGGTTTGTTTTTATTCTCTCTGTCTGTTTTATATAAGTAAAACGAAATACTTAATAAACTTTTGAATTTTAGATCACGTTTATTTTATTTCAAAGCATTTAAATTTAATGCATTTATATATTCCGTATATTTTTATATATAAAAGGTTGTGCCAGAGTTATCTTAATGCTTAATTGTTATGGAAAGATCCATTGCTTTTCTTTTTTAAAAGAAGAATGAATAAAGTTTCTTCTACTTCTCACTTCTAGTTTCTTGTTATTTACTTCTGTCTTCATAGACGCTTAAGAAATTAATTAAGCACTCTTAAAATCGAGACGCTTAAGAAATTAATATAACAAGACAAACTAATTTACGGTAAAATAGTCTTTAATTGAAAATTAAAATAAGCAGAAATTGTGCAGCTTCTAGTGAATGTGAGCCTTCCAAACTTTTCTGTGTTTCTTATAAGCAGCAATTTTGATCATTTTATTTACGTTATTATTTTCAAGTGAAACTATAAATTTCTTATCTTATCGTTTGTGTTTCAAGAGCAACACGAAGTAAGAAAATAAATATAAATGCCTTTGAAAGTGTGTAACGCTATGCTTTACTACTAGAGTTTTCTAATTAAATTATATTCTTTAAGTTATTCCTTTTTTCACTTCTTTGAAGTTAAATGGCACAGACAACTTGCAGGTGTTAACGGAGCCGAAAAATTAAAGATTATAACAGGCAGAAAATATTTGAAGTTTAGGAAAATACTCAGTTTTTTGGCGTTTGTATGTGAACATAATGATGATTTTATTAGCCTTTAACTGTATCAGTAGCGACAGGTTAAGAACTTCTGAAAATGACTTCTTTTTTCTTAGAGCTCTTCCTATCACAACACATCATTTTTTCGTTGTATCAAAGACATTCGAAATTCAGTTTTTCATCAAGGTCAAGTTATATTTACAAAACTTTATTGCTGTGACAAAACAGCACTAAAATTTGTGTAAAAATATTATTCGATGATGACTCAAACTGGGACTTTTCAGTTAAAACAAATTCCTTTCATAGATACTTTTAAATTTCTAAAGCTACTGCTTTTTATCTTTCAACTTTTAGCCTTGCGTGGTTCAGGGGTATTGTCACAACTTTCTCAATGGTATCTTTTGGTAAAATCAATATTTCTTAAAAGAATCTTCGATATCCTGTTTGCTGAGCCGTTTATTTAATGTATGTTTCTTTAACGTGGATAATCCTCGAGTTCAAAACTATAAAGTGATCCAACTGTGAATAAACTTTTAAAAATTTTATATTTCACTGAACTTGCAAGTTTTCTTCAAGTATCTCAATACATTTTCTCTATAAATACATAATATTAAGGAATGTGACTTACCAGATTTAACATGCAGTTATCTGAATGACAGTTATGTTCACTAATTGGAACTTGATTTGAAACATAAGAATCACAACACATGTTTCTTCTCTGTAATATTTAACACACCTATCGTGAATATCGAGTAGTGCTTTAACTCCATCTACGATGTTACGAACAGCAAAAAACAACATTTGTGTAAAGATAAATGATACATGCCTTCAGATAAAACTTTTTAATATTGTCAAAGGTGTTAAATGATCTCTTCACTTTATTGCCCATAAATAAGTTCCATAGGAACAGATTTGGACATATGGGTGGCCGTTCATGTCAAAAGAGACGGCTTCATTCTTTCTGCATATTAAAATAAGCACTTTGGGTGTATTTTGGGGGCGGGGAGAAAAAGCAATATGGGATGACGCTCTATCGTAGCAGTACAGAATTCAGTATTTTCCTTTCCTTTAGGTTACGGATAACCTTATTTTGCAATTTGTCAGTATAACTTTAATTACAGAACGCGGACAGTTTCAAAACTGTACCTGAAATTTTTATGAAAAAATGGTCTTGTCATCAAAAATTCAGCGAATCCGAATACGTAAAACATGCTCCCCAATCAGAAATCTATAAAACATGCTCCCCAGACAACAGGAGAGCATCCTCTGTATCGAAGAAAGTTAGACTAGCTTAGACAGCATAGCATCATGCATTATCTTGTTCAAATAAGGCGTCAGGCAGGCCTCAAAGATCGGGTACATCCGCTGGCCTTTACATGCCAGAAGTGTAAAGTTGACTGTCCACGCTTCCGACTATGCAAACACTACAGGACCGGAATGTGTACCCAGTGGTTCCCATTCCAGCACGCCAGGTTCTGGGTCCGTATGACGATGACGAATGCAAGGTGGTAACTCTCATTAACATAGCGGCCTCCACACATGGCTATTCCATTATGATACTGTACAGAGAACCAGGATTCGTCTGAAAAGATGATGTGGTGCCGCTTCTGTATCAAGTGCTGGCGTTCGTCTCACCACTGTAGGCGCCACTTTTCTCAATTGCAGCGGAAAGGTATGCTGCAACATCGGTCGCCGTGATGTTCCATAGTGATGCAGACGCCGCCGCACTGTCCGTGAGAATACTTGTCATTTTGTATACGACCCAAGTTTCTGTCTCAGAGTACAGTGAGTGCACCATCCCAGAAGGCCTGGAGGACAACATTGTCTATCCTCTCAGGCGTTAGCTCCCGGGACCACTGAAATTCTACATGGTGTTCAGTATAGGATTTCGGAATCCATCGATTACATATTCCTCTAACAATTATGAGATTCTTACCAACACAAGCAACAGTATCGTAAAACGATAAAACGCAATACCGATACACCACAATCTCGACTTGTGCTAGCAGGTGTGTCTTCTTCTTACATGATGCATATGGTGACATAAAAAACCAAGATTCAGATGTGATTTCCAGATGAAAATCTCAGTGCGCAATCGTCTCATTTATACCCAAAAATAAGTGACGTTACTAATATTTACTTTGCACGCATGCGCTGAAGTGCTGATCTTTTGGATATTTTAGCATCTGGTACCTTTCATGGAAACCTGACGTTTGTTGCATCCCGCCTTCATGGTGCTGTAATTCATTAACTGTAATGACTAGCAGCGTATATATGATCTGACGTGAAATTGCAGCTGCTGTTTATTTATAACAGGACAACGACGACGATTATATTAGCTTTTACTGTTCCTGAAATTCCTTTCATAGAAAAATATACGATGTCAATCATTTATAATACCACCTGATGAATATGATTGCTACATGATTTGCACATTAAAACTTTTCTTTAAATATAATATATTGCTGAAACTTCCTTTAGATATTTTCTGAAATATTAAAAGTTTAATTATTTTTGCCTCATCCTGCAAAAATCGTATGTTACCTTTCTCTAATTTTATGAAAATATCCATGGAGAAGTTAAAAGTTTTTGAAACATTATCAATTGATTCAAGCAATTTTTTAACTCAAACCCTACTGAAGCTTAATAATAAATATTTAATTATAATAAAAGTTTAAAGAAATTTTAGTGATCATAAAAGTCATTTTAGCCACTGTTTTTACAAATTACCTATCATTACTGGTTGCAGAATGCTCTGAGAAATGAACAATGGTTTGCCTATTAGAACTACTAATTTTTCCTTAATTCTTTAGATGCTGCATTTATGTCCTTTCCGTAAAAACGTCAAATCATATCAATTGCCTTGGCTTGCTAAAAAAACTCTCTATTTTAGACATATTTAATATTTCTAAATGTGAAATTTCTAAAAAACATTCGACTTAAAACATTCAAATTTCTGAAATTGAACACCAATTTGTTTTCAAGACTATTTAAATCAGATTTTGATGATAATGAATTTTACACTTACATATTCCTAAAACATGATAACTTCAAAGCACTACCCTAAGGAACAATTCTAGAAACAAAAATACTTTTCTTTTAAAAAGGAATGTGAATTGATAGAGTAAACTTTTAAGCTAACAAGAATCAATCAACTTACCGTGTACTTTTAGATTTAGTAGCAATTTGAGAAATATGTTTATATGCACAAAAATATTTTAGCCAATTTAGCATTTCTGCTCATTTAAAGACCGATTATTATATAATAAAGTAATGAAAGAGAGAAATTTAAAGTTTGAATAGGATTGCTGAAAAAAGTAGTTACAGAAAGGTTAATGCTGTTTAAATCATTTACACAACAGTTAATTATATTAAGACGTATAATCCCGAGTCGGGAATAATAAGATGATAATTGTGACTAAAAAAGACGAAAATATTTTCAATTTCTTTTCTAACTTTCAGAATTCGTGACCGTAGGTAATAGAATTCATCTTACCTGCAAACAAAATTTCCAAATTTTGTTTACAGCTTTAATTTTACCAGGCATTAAACTGCGTAAATATGTCGCTTTATTTGCAATTGAAAACTAAATTGTAAGACATTTTTATTTGAAGAAGAGATCGTAGAAAATATGCCCTTAATATAACACCTTTTTTTAGCTACAGCAATTACTGCAATTAAACAGTGCATGTATATTACAACACGTAAACCTAACAATATTAATGAAATAGATGGCTGATACGTACTACAATGACTGTCTTTATCACAGATCCCTCCCCTCTCAACAAGTCTACAACTCAAGCAAATGAAGCGTAAAACATTTCCTCAATAGTTACAACATGTTACAGTTACGTTTTTCGATTTCATCTTTACTATTTCATTTTAAACTGGGAATGTTATGTTATTTCATTAAATGTGTTAGAGGGTGTAAAAGGTAAGACAAAGGTAGCCTTAAATGCAAGAGCTCGTTTTTCCATAAATAAAATCTGTAGATGCATACGTGAGAACTTTTCCAATGTCTAGCATTGCTAATAAGGTTACACTTTTCAGAGTTATAATATTCTGACACTTGACACGAAATGTATGCAAATTATTGATATAGCACTATGAATTTAAATACTACTTCAAAAGGGAAGAAACCCGAAAACGTTTAATAGAACCCAAAGTAAGAATAAATTCACTTTTTATTGCAAATAAAAATGAAAAGATATTACTTTTTTCGCAAATATTTAGTTCCGACGAACAATTTCAAAAACTTAATTAGAGGTGGCCCGAGATTTCAGCCTTTACAATTTAAATCCCTATCAAGTGACGAAATGAGAATATACATAATAGACCGCAAAACTCACGAAATCTCTAAAGGAGCATCATAAATATTTTCGCTCATGCACAACCAGTATTCTTGGAAAAAGAAAGATTATGTTTCATTATAAAAAATACCATTTTATCTTATTGTTAAACGAAGCGAATCGTTTCACTTTCTAGGTCAGTCGTGCGTTCTTAGTGACACGACTGACGGAAACTTTTTTAACGGAAGAGGCTATAACTTTTTATCCTTCTTTAAGGCAAAACTCTGTAATTTCTTACTGTAAAAGAATTTACATAAAAACTTCATAAGAACTCTTTATTTCAATGACATTTCATTCTGAAACAGTTTGAAAGATATCCGTTAATTCTTGGCCCTAAGATTTTATAGAAGAGAGGATAGTTGTTAAAAGCAGTATGTGAAATGTACAACCCTTAATGAAAGATATTAGGTGAATTAAATAACTTCGTGGCTCAAAAGTGAAAGCATTTTAATATTAAATTTTATATATTAACTTGATGAAAGTTTTTTTAGGAAGAAATTCAAAAGCGCATTTTTATACTAGATTGAAATAATCCAAGCAATAAATGAGTGAGAAGAGCATCAGAAAATATGTTTTATTTTGATATTACAGCGTGGCCTTGAGAAACGGGAAATTTTGAATGTTAGCACTTGCTGGAGACCGATGCGATTCGAAATCTACCAATTAACAAAAAGGAAGCAGTCTGAAGTAGAAAGGGACATGCTTTCTTTGTGAAAGCGTTTTATAATCACTGGGATAGTATGACTGCTGTGAAGAGGATATTTGAGCATCACTTTTACCATCTAGAATATTATGGTCATATCCTGTCGATTCAGGCTACTAAAATATGAGAAAGTAATCGTGAAGAAATGTGTTCAGTTTTGAAAATCTTCAAGACCCTTTGTTGCGTAAAACATTTTGCAGATGGATATTGGTTAAGCTTTATAAGGATGCCAATTGTCTTAATAAATTGTGGATGTTATAGAAACCCATTTCCATCTTAGCGTCTACGTTAATAAACAGAATTTCCTTTTCTGGTCAGAGGAAAATCCATATCAGCCTCAGTTACATCCTTTACATAGCACCAAGATTACACCACACAGCAACTTATGTGTTATCATAGTCTCATCGGCAAGTTACTGTTTCTAAAAGTGGATATACGATTGCAACGACAATAGCATCTGCTGTGTTAGAAACATTGTTTGCACCCAAAATGCACGATTATGCCTGTCTTTGAACGGAAATGCGGTTTCAGTACGAAGGTGTACGTCACATAGTGCTCGATAACTAATGAAAGCAATTCCCTAGTTGTTTTGCGAAAGTATCATTTCACGTAATCATGATTTTCCATGGCTTCTGAAATCTCTTCATCTCAATATTAGCAATTTCTTTAAGTACATTTTTAGATTAGAGTATACCGCACACACATCCTGCAGTCATCGCTGATCTACAAAGAGACTGAGAATTAAATACGAAACATTTACTTGATTTCCAGTTGTGTAAAATTTCATCTAAAATTTCCGACCTTGAATTACAACTTCTACCATTTATTCGTGTTCAAAGGTGAAGAAAAGCAATGTACAATTATTGAAAATTAAGCTGAATTTTTATTACAGAATAAAATATTGTGTGCAATTTGTATCTAAATATTTATATTCGCAAGGGCGCATTTTCTTGTTTTAAAATTAGATAATACAAAAACATTTCTGCAGTTATGCATAAAATTTTAAAGAAAGATAACTTCATAAGCTTGCTTCCTAAACGTATAATTAATTAAAAGGCTATGTGATTTTTTAGTGATGATACATACTGCATGCATGTTTTTATACCATAAGCGCTGATTAAGACTTGTGAAATCAAATACTTTATTTCTAACACCGCAGATCAAAGATCAGAGTAGAAGCTCCTACTAGACAGAATCTAACAAGGCAAAAGTTTTTAGAAGGTAATTGGCTGCAATTTACCCCCTTAGATGGGTTTAGCAAGACTGAATTCAGTCTAGTACGTGTACAATCCGTTCAAATAATACGCTCCTTTTGAGGGCATTCGTCAGGTCTTCAGCAGTCTGAAGCAGCTTTCCTTGTACCTAGAACCTCTAGGTACTTCTGCATGATTACAGAATTTCTCTCATACATGAGAAGCTCGACTCAACTTTTCTCGTGATTCCTGTTCTCCTACGACGCATATCAGTCTTCGATAAGCAGAACAAATCTCATGCAACCATAGCCAGATTGCAAAGGAATTTTTATGGTTTGCACTGTAAATAACGACCCAGTTTGCCTTAAGAGGACTTTCGACCATCCTTTCGCTAGGCAGATACTTCTCGTGTGGAGTGATTAAGACAACTCCACATTAATGCATAGTAGGAGTTCAATTTGGGTTAGATACCAGGCGACCGGATTAAATGCATGATTATATTTTAGTGTTTTTTTATATGTATAAAGGAAGTGCGAACCATTTTCCTGTAAAAAGTCTTCCACGAAAAAAAATTCTCTCCTCGTGAACTTTGTCATATTTAAATAACCTAACTAACGACATGCACTTAGCTATAATCCAACACTCCGAATCTTTCCTCCTCAAAAAATAACAGAGGCATGAAATTCGTGTTTTTTCGTGGATACGCAATTTAAGATTGCGTACTCCAGGCTCAATCCGGAATAATTATTTAAGTTCAATAGTCTGTTGTCAGAGGCAATCGCACTGCTCAGCTCCAGTGACAATCAAGATGACTTCATCTTCAACGGTGTCCTGTGCAAGATACCGAACGCAGAACTCAAAACAGTGTCACACTGTTATTTTAAGTTTTGGATGAGCAATAGATCTGCTTATTATAGTACTTTTGACTGTAGACGGTTCTTAAGTTAAATTTTCTAGCGATTGTCCAATTGTTTCTTCATACCAAAAAGTGATCTAAAATTGCTGCAGCTACCGTCGGAAGATTTTGATCAGAAAGAGACTAATTACTTCGATGCTTAAAAAGTGGTTCTTTAAATAACATTTTAGGGAATATTCGAATCTTTCATGATGGCCAACTGTGTTTTACTTGCCACTTTCCATTTCTGATTACCTAAATGGCATCTTTAGGACATGATATTGAATCCGATAATTTTTAAACTTACACCCAAAATACCTTCATGGCGTAGAACATGGTTCCTTTCGTGATTTGCTTGGTTTCGGTTTATTTGTCTATTCTGTGAGCAAATACTGGCGAAGCAGTAAGCGTTTTCGTTTTCAGCAGCATGCAATTACCATAAAAAATTAGTCAGTGGAATTTTAAATCAAGCTTTTCATATGCGACTTTTTTTTTGCAATTATCATTTAATTTTAAACACCATTGCGTTTGGTTACGGGCAAACTTTTCTGGCTCACTCCTACTAAGCTAGGACTTAATTTTACATACCAAAGCATAAGCTCATTCAACACTTATACAAATGTCAGCAAGCACTTATACAAAATTCCTCAGCAAGTATTGATGACGGCTAAGTAACTTAAAACATGAATAGTTTGCTAAAGTACATAAGTACTCATATGAAGTTTTCTCTTTGACGGATATGAATTCTTTCTGAGAGGTGCTCAGTCACTTGTATTATTACATTTAAAAGTGTACCCATCTTTTGTATCCATTAATTATACGCTGAAGTAATACTTTACCGTTAGATGTATATGATAGAGAAGCTTTTAATAATTATCAGTGTGTCTTTCATCCATTTAGAGCAGCAAGCCCCTTGCCTATGTTTCTTGAACACACTTTGCGGAATTTCAGCTGTGGAGTAATTTGCGGAATATGATGATCTGATATAACATTAATGTTCAAGAGGTAATCCCATCTACTTTATTGTGATGCACCGGTTTTCCCGTATCACGCTATCATTTGTTGCAATGTTTATTTTCGTGATTGATGATTATATTCCATGCTACTGACGCTGGTCTTCATTTTCCCAGTCCATTCACATATTTATGTCGGAGTATACTCTGAATTCCACATATACGAAGTATTTGACCATGAACTTAAAAATCTTACAGCTTTCACTCTTTCGCTTGATGGAAATGCCACAGAAATACGCTGCTCTTGTTTGGTGCAATGCTTAAGGGCGCTACCGTCTTGTCGAAGCGTTCTCCAAGTTCTTGTGGATGTTCAGATGACGTTATACAATAAGTGTACCAACACCATCTGTTGGTAACTCAGGGTAGCTGTCTCGTATGTCACACACAATAATGATATTGGTAGGACAGGCGATTTTTAATACATTTTTACCGGTTTCCAACTAAGCGATGTAATGAACGTTATTTTCGCTTTTTGCTGAAATTTAGATTGTTATAGTCGAGGTACGTACTATAAATGTAATCACTACTCAGTCTGATTAACAAAAATCGATTTTTTTTAAATTGTTAACAAGTATTATTATATTAAAAATACTTACTTTTAGTGGTTTAGAATGGTTTCGTTTGGGATTCATGACCAGTATAATAAAATTTGAGAGCCTTCTGTTATAGAAGCAATAAAAAGTTTAACAGTCGCATGACAGCTTGCGCTTTTGACATGCTAAATAGCGCTACACGATTGCAATCGCTATCATTAATGTCAAACCTCTCGAATGTAGCTGCCCATGAAACGAGCTTCTCGTGTTATTTGTTACGATAAAATCCTTTACTAATGAATGCAGGTATTGATAATAAAATATTGCATAATTCAAAGTTTCATTCCAAGTGAGAAACAAAGTTTACAATTTCGAAATTTCTCATAAATCTGCAGAAGTGTTCTAAATTATTGATCAAATGAATTTTATCTGAAGTACATGAAAAAATTTGTATATTTAATACCGATATAATATCAGAGAGGCAAATTACTTTGTAAAGCTTTAGCATTACTTGAATAAAAAATCATGGCTTTAGTTAAACCTTGTTTTCTTATCTCAAACTCGTAAACATAAGAAATAATTTCAGAGCTTTAAGCACTTCTAAAGAAAACATCAGAAAAATTACCTTTGAGATTAATTCAAACTACGTTTTCGAAAGAGCCTGAATGAATTAATCTTATATTCGTCTTTAAATTTTGACATTTACATTTACTTTTAACTCAATATTTCAACTTTAATTATAATTTATGTTTTAGTTTATACAAAATGTTTTAAATTAAGTTAACTTTTTATAATTGAGTTTACAGCATTGTTCCCTTCTGGTTTCTTAATAAGTGTTTAAAATCATTCACTACCCGCGTACATAAGATAAAAAATACATTCAATAAATTTTTATTGAACGCAACTTTTCCAATCAAACGCCCCTTTTCCAATTAAAAATAATAACTGCTAATAATGAATCGCACTAAACTGCGTCATTTCCAAACTAATCCTTCTCATACGGTTTCTATATAGCGTTAATGACGCAAGTTGTTATACATAACACTTCAGCCAGTAATGATATTAAGCTTCAAATAAAGTTCAAAATTAGCTTGTAAGAAATACATAGTGTTACAATTTTAAAACTTCCTTTGGGTACTATACATTCTTTGGTAGCTTGCTGCTCTATTAAAATATCACTGCTAATCTTATTTCTTATCATCTTTATATACCAATCTCCATCACTCCATAATCATGTATCTACGTCATGTAACATAGAAACATATATATACATATAAATATTTTTGTGTGTTTGTAATATACATATATTTTAATATATGTACATAGCATGCAAATGCCGACAGGAATACAATAAATATATGCATGCTTTGAAACGTATACCCTGACATACTTTAAATAATGTAACATTTAGGCAACACAGATGCAAGAACTATTAATATAGTAACTATTTATACATATATATGAACGTTAATACAATTAGTTACTGACTTTATACAAATGTGGGAAAATATATAGAGGCTTAGTATGTGCGTATTTTTAAATCTATCTGTGTACATGTAATAGCCTGGGTGGATATATGGCATGAGCTATAACGTTACGTTAGGAGCTGTATAAAATGTATGCATATTATATGGATACTAGTAATATACATAGAAAACAAAGTTTTACTTATATACAAACATGTAAAGTTTACGTACATAGTACTCGAGCAATCTTCTAATAATTCGATTTTTTTAAGTCTTGGAAGTTCTTTACAAACTTTAAAATTATTTTTTAATTGTTCGTAATTATTCACTCTTATCGTTTCAAATATATTTCCTGTAATTTTCTTTTTTTTTCCTTTATATTGAACACATGCAATTTCCCCGTGCACCACAGATGTACAATACGAGACTTACAAAAATAAGTTAACTAAAACATTAAATATTACATGCATACAAAATGAGCAAAAGCAGAGAACAACAGTCTAAACTTCACGAAAACAGATAAGTTCACTGGCCAAGGCAGCCGAACTTTTTCAAATCGTTCTACAAGCATAATCTAGGGCCATCGAAGATGAGGTAGGTTCCACATCTTGAGATACATTTTTTTAACACTCACATAAATTATTTGACCTTAGACTGAAACGAAAGACGTAATAATTTCTTCCTTTTTATCTTTATGTGTTCCTTGCATCCTAAAAAGTTTTTCTTTCTATTATAAATGAAAAAAATTCATTCTTTTTTAGGCTGTGTCTGGAATAATTTAATTAACTTTTAAATTTAATGAAGATTTAATATTAAAAATCGTAAATTCAAAACAAATTTTAAAATAAATTTCTGACATTTTAAGATAACAAAGAAATTTCGTGCACCGATCCTTAAAGTTGATTTAATGCAATTTCTCCGATTACGAAATGCAAGAACTGCTATGTTAAGAAAGCATTTTAGATTGTATCTAAATCAAGTGCAGAAATAAAGCCGAATAATAATAGCCGAAAGAAGATTGAATGGATTGATAACTAACGCAAAATCTTAGATATCTAAATATATGTTCTTAATCTTTTAAATTCTCTGAAGTCAGGTGTAACAATAATCGAGTTAACAGGGAATATAAATACGGTTGTCTTTAACCTGGGAAGTCATTCTTCGGCACTTTTTCATTACCAGAATTATATTTCCGCATTTTATTTTCACCACAGTTGGTCTTTGTTTCATTCTAAGGAGCGAAAATGAAAGCAGTGGTAAGAAACTGTTTCTAAGAAACTTCTTTTGCAAACTATCCTTGTTCTCATGTAAACTAAATTTAGATAAATTTTACTTCGATAATTATTTGAATTTTGATCTGTCTAATCAGTAACAAAGTTTACTACCATTAAGAGTATAATTTTCATGTGTTGATTTTAGCTTACTTGGCCTCCTGAAAGCTAATGTAGTAAACTTAATTTGTGATTTATTCAATATATAATTATAATAAAACAAATTTCTGCCTAAACAACATTTTGAATTTAATATTTCTTATGTTATATTCAATATTCCATGTTTCATATTTTATCCCTCTTCCTCAATATTGCATACACATGCTTTAATTTTTCCAATTTCTTGTCATATATTTAATTTTTTATCACTATTCTGTGCGAAAGTTGCCGTTTATATTAACTTTATAATTCGTTTCGTACTTTGAGTATTTAAACGGGTTATAAATTTATGTAACATTTTCATTATTTGTATTTACAATCCTTAGAAAATACTCATATATTTCTTTAAATAACTTGCTTTTTACTGAATAACTGAAATAATATTTTTCGGCAAAAATAAAAAAAGAAAGTACTGTCTTAATTAAGTGTAACTTTTCAATAAATATAGATTTTTTAAGAGCCACATTTAATTCAACATATCTTTAGTAATTTCATGCCTTGTTATGTAAATCAAAATATAAAATTTCGTAAACCAATATCATTTCGCTCCAAATAATCATTTCACTGTTTGAGGTCGTAAGATTACGTCTCCCTCCTTAACTTTAGCTAAAGTAATTAATCAATTAATAGTTACACTTCCGGATGCTAAAAATTGATTCAAAATGTTTTCATAAAAATAATTTCCCAGCATCTATACTTTGTATATTGTTTGTATTGTACACGTATTTCAGAAAGAAGAACTTTACTTTCCATTATTTTTACATTTTATTTATCGTAACGTCTCTATCGGATAACAAACCAGCTTATTAAACTTTATAAAGAAGATTTATAAACCAGCTTTATAAAGAATTTATATGACCATAGCATTTAAACTTATCTGAATAAAACTGTGTCACTTTCACAAGAGCTCTCTATGTAATATCACTGCTTTCAAAATGGAATTCAGTTTCAGTTCAAAGGTTTTCGCCTACCGATATGCACATATTTTTACACGAGAGAAAGATCATACCCAATTGAAAATTAACGGAAGTTAAAAAGCACAGCAAATGTTAAGGGCAGCTGATGTGATTGAAATCTGTCGTCAAATAAACTAATTTGACAAAAGTAAGTTTTCGTAAAGGAAAAATGTCTCCTACTTTTGCACCTATTTCACTTAAGTGTTTCCGCGAGATACAATTTTTTCAAATTCAATTTTGCTTTCAGGAGCAAGTATATTAATGTAAAATAAATAAATACCATTTTTCTATAATCTGATAATTCATAACTATACGTTTAATTTATGATGCTCTTAATACTTATATTTCATATTAAAATATCTTTACATTAGTGATATTTTATTTCTGTGCTTTCAACATCGATAAAAGTTAAATTGTTTGAACTTTTGATTTCAAACTTCTTGTTTCTGCTCATCTTTCTCATAAATTTAGTTTAAAGTCTTAACTTATTAAGGGTTTGTCCCTTTGAGTTATTTTCTTAGTTCTTTCAAGTAATTATAATAAAACGTGGGTTCCTCAAAAAATGTAAATTTCTAAAATAGTGGCTACAGTTATTATTCAGATATCATTAAATTTCTTTTCCAGATTATTTTTGCAATCTTCCTCGCGGTCATTGACCTGTGCTATTGTCAGGATATCATCCGAGACTATAGCCTTCGAGAAGAAGATTACGAAGGAGGGTCCAATCATGGATATAATGGCAACCGTAGACCCTTGTCCAATGGATATTACAATATTCACCGACCTATGTCTTACGGAAATTACGGATACAGCGGACCTGTATCCTATGAAAGCTATGGATACAGCAGACCTATGTCATATGGATACAGCAGACCTATGTCGTACGGATACAGCAGACTTATGTCGAATTACGGATACAGCAGACCTATGTCCAATAGAAATTATGGTTACAGCAGACCTATGTCCTATTACGGATACAGCAGGCCAGTTAATTATGGAGGATATTCCTCGCTGTCTCCAGAAAGATACCAGGTGATGACCCGACCTTATCGAGGATCTTCCTATGGAAGATATCAATAAATTCTGGATTTCAATAGATTTGGAAGAAGTGCAACGAAATTTTTTTCTTGGTAATATTATCTGTTAATGAATTTTGCAATAGTAATTAAGAATATAATTAGGAAATTAATTCGGTCAATAAACTGCGAAATTTTCTATTTTTAATTAAACACTTTGTCAAGTTGTTATAAATGAAAATAAGAAATGTTGGAACATCTCGCGATTACGTGACTCCCGTTAACTGGAAGTTTTAAAAACAATTATCTAACTGAAAAGTTTTAGAAACTTAAAAGCTGTTGTTAACACTTTACTTGGATACTTAGACATAAATTGCATTTATGTGCACATCGAGAATGATTTTGCACAATAAAAAATAGGCCTGAATGTGTACATCACTTTGAAGGAGCCTAAGACAAACCCTTAATCAAAGCATCATAATAATTAAAAGAAAAACAGAGCCCAGTGTTTGATGAAAAGCGCGAGATAAGGTACAAAATCTAAAGAAGTAAAAATTGCTCAGAAGCTGGATATCGCTTTAGTTCGTCAGGTAGAACAAAAATCGTTTGGAGAAGGAATGCTTTTCTTTATAAAACAGCTGCCGAACAAAACGCATAATGAAAATTAGTTTGTATATTTTATTCGTTGAAATGAGGAATATAACTGGAACATAGAAGGTGATATATAAATTGAATCATGTGTTTACATAAATTCATAATATTAATATTTTTTATTTAAAATTTTAAATGTTAAGCTTACTGCATGCAACCAGAATATGACTAAAACGAAATCTAAATACCTTTGTAATAATATAATACTTAAATAATATTTAAAAAATGAATGTAAAGACTGTTTAAGGAACTCAACAATTAAATTTTAACCGCTTTCTTTGCAACTCCAGTTTATCAGTAATCGAAAGGTATATGTTTAATGCTCATATTCTTTATTATGTTATTTATTGATGCGAAACATCACAGAAAAATAAAGTTATGTACAAAAATTTTGTCGTCTCAGAAAATGCGCCTCTTTCTCGTAGTCCTCCTTTGCTAGAATAAAGAAATTTCAAATTTGAAAATTGTTTGAAGTCTGTTCTGAGGTAAAAAGCATTATGGTACACTAGAATTTGTTACACTAAGTTAAACAGACAGAGAGTCAGTTTGGCACTTTCTAAATAACGGCATCGCCACAAAAATATGACGTCAGCTCATTGTAGGTTCTTGTTAGCAATCACTTCGTGAATCAGCGAAAACGTTTAAGTAGCTATCTTAATGACTCACGACTAATGCTCTGTTCACAAATAATATTGAAGAAATGTATTTTAATAAAACAAAAATTTTGAGGTTACACTAAATTCTCTAAGGGCAATATTTTCATTTTTGCATCTGGTGCATTTTTTTCAGCTTCGGCCTTTAAAATTTCTTTATATTCTTTACATTTTAGGTTAAAATAATACACCTAATGATGGTTATCCCGTTTAAATAAAACTTAAAGACGACTCGTAAATGTACTTAACCGTAAAGGTCTTAAAAATTAGAATAACTACTTTAAAAAAAAACAAGCAGTTCATCGAAACAGTTTTAAGCCTGAGAGTTTCATTTTTTTACCTTATCGTAATAAAATATGAAAATGTCATTTCCTCACACAGAAATGTTAACTCAAATGAAAAGATATTTTGACAGATAAACGTAACTATCAAAAATTTTAAAGCGAGGTTTTAATTCTTCTTTATTTTCCTTTTTAGGTTGTGGAAGAAAGCAAACGACTGTGACTTTCTTAGAAGCTTCTGATACAAATTTTAATATAATCAAGGCCCAATGGCTTCGGGCGTCAAGTAATTAATAAAAATTTGTATTGGAGTATTGTTTTATAATAACTCAAGAACATATTTTAAATGTTTTCATCGTTTCATTTTTTAAGAATGTAACAGAAATTGTAATTAAAGGTTTGTACAAAGCTAAGAAGCAAAAATAAAACTGAAATTATGAGATAGCCTGATAAATGAATATTTTTCAATAATCGCAAAACTCATTTTTATCGTTTACATTCGTAGAATAATATTTGAATCAACATTTTCTTTAACACGAGAAACATTTATATATTCAATTTAAATGCCAGTCTAAAAAGTTATTTATTTTTATTACGTACTTTTAATTGAAAAGAAAAGGACGTGAGTTCGATCACAAAATCTTAACATGCCGGTTATAAAGAGATGTCAAACTGGTTACACATCTTAAATATTTTTTAAATCAGAAATCGATTTCCTTAAGAAATATTTCGTGGGAAAATCGACTTTCCATCATTATAAAGCTTGCAGATCCATTCTTATTATTTAATTTAATTTAATAGATTAATTAAAATTTGATTAATTTTAAGTTAACATAATTAGAAAAATCTCAGTGCAACATTCTTTACCTGAAATCTGGACACTAGAAATGTGATTAGAAAACGTTCAGATCAAAATTAATTATTGGAAACCCTTTTATCTGGAATTCTTAATAATATTTTATACCAAATGTTGTTTTAAATCTTGGATAGCATAACTAAAGGAGTTTCTAATATCCTATATAATGAGTGGAACACAACATTCCCAATTATACTACTTAGCTATGCTGTAGTTGCATCCAGAATAAAATTTTGAAGTAACTTACATATGAAAAATTTTACATAAATTTATATTTTTAAATTCGTTCAAGCAGTTACGGCGGACCACACACAGATAAGAAAATCGTGTGTGTGGTCCCCGCAAGTCACTGTTTCCAAGCTTTTATGATGCGCCAGACGACATGGTCTGACATCTCAGACGCAATAATTCGTTCCAGTTTATAGTACAAGAGACATAACTTCACAATCAGTGTCGAGAGATTTTAGCGTTCTGCACTGTATCTGTCGTCAAAGCCTCTTGATTTCAGGAGGGCTGACGAACCAATGATCTTGTTTTTCCTCTAACATCGTTCCAGATTTAACGAATCAGAGGATGTAAAATATTATTTAAGAATTAAGGAGGCGTGGCTAATTCAGTCTGTAGATGCTTTTCAATCGAACAATACCCCAGAATGCTCTTGAACTCCCGACTAAGACCCTCGTTAGCAGGTTGCTTACGTCACGAGAACTATAGCTCACTAAACTAATTGTCCTATGCTATCCATAATACACACACATAGTAAGAGAGTTGTAAAGAGCTTCTTGTAATTGTAATAAATATGTTTTGAGTTCAAAAATGCAGTAAATATTACACAACCTCACAAATGTACTAACCATTATATGGAGTCAGAAATGTTACCTGCCGCCGGTACTCACACAGCAATATACTTTCTTAAAATATTAATATTTTTCTGATTACACTATTTTACACTTAAAAATGTGCTGAATAAAGCTAAGCTTTTAAAAATGAAATTCGTCTTAAACTGAATTTCATTGCTTTTTTAATTAATTTTCTTTTGTTATCGGTTTTTCAATTGATAGCATTAGATTTTATGTTTATTTACAAAGAGAAGCAAAATATTTGCATAATTGTTTTCACACTTTTTTGATTTTTATGTTTTAAAACTTTCCTAAACTTTTAATTGTATATTTTTTTCGAGATGTTTGATTGTAACCTTAAATTTCAAATCGAAAGACTTTTTTCTTAACCTTATGCCAATGTCTAATATTTACCACATATTTATGAATGCATCAAACCGGTATCATTGCATCAGTTAATTACATATACTTAAACATACATTAAGTAAGACACACATTATGTTACTCAAAGGTAACATTTTGCGCAAAATTTACTTTTAACATATCATGGAATATTTTTTTGAGTTCTTGTCAAAATAGTTAATAGACCTGGAGCTATTTTTACGTTAATGCTGCATCGGATGCTCCTATTCATATCACATATCTACCAGGTAATCAGTACATGACGAATATCAAGTAATGGAACTAATAGCCAAGTTAGTCAAGAATTAAGTAGTCCAGAAGGAAGACTGAATAGAATCTACCCGGGCTTGTTCCCTCCTCTGATGCGGGGCATCATTTATCCACGAGTCACACAAATAATGATTCAAACAATCCAGCGTCTAATTCTAAAATAAATATTTATCTGCCTGTTAAGATCTGTCAATTATATTCAATATCGAAGTAATTGATACAGTCAGTTAATCTACACACGTAAAAATTATTAATTTGCATTTAAAAGTATTGCTTTTTGCGAAACTGTTGTCAGTAAATTCCTGTGTTCAATATAAAATGCAGAAGTTTTTTTAAAGAAAAAATTAATAGCATCGCAAACAATGACGACATAAGATATATGGATTGTTTTCATTTAGTATCCCATATTTCCCTTAAAAACACGTTGGAAATGGAGTAATAAAAATGTTATAGATAATTTAGTTACTAAGATTAGAACCATCTGATCCTATATATCAACTTTCTTATCGTGTATAAGAAGGGTACCTGGTTAATGTTTACGTTACAAATACTTTAAAATTATACTTTGGATAGCTGATTTTTATCATGCATCAATAGTAAAATTCTCTTTACAAGACGATCTGTGACCCTGCGTAAACTAATGTTAAGAAGTGATAAGTAGTTTTTTTACTTTTTAGAAATCTGGATCTCTGAAAAGAATCAAATAAATGCAATAATATAAATACAAAGATCTCAAACGCGTTAACACATTAATTTTACATTAAATATTTATTTTTTTGCAAGCTGGTTGATATTTTTCATATTATTGTATAATTTCAGCTCATATTTGTTTTCCTTTTTATTAAAATACAAATTGAATTTTCAATGCTTTATCGGTTACGGATAAAAACGGTAGTGAAAATGCTGCGCAGAAAATAACGCAAGGGAAAAACATAGTCCGAGAAAACATCGGAGTTCTAAATGTGACAAATTATTGGGCCAGTTCTAAATGCTATAATACTATGAAATTTTACTAATTTCAGATTTTTAATGCTTAAGTCTTCTTGTTCCTTCAGGAAAACGAATTAGTTAATTCAAAAATACGAAATATAGGGGTAAATATGTTACTGACTTCTTCCGCTCGCCAATCATTACGCGAAAATTCACTTCACATTTTTTCAATCATAAAAAGCATGGTTGGGATGATATCATCATGCGGTGATGTGTAAGTGCTTTATTTCTTACCACAATCTTTTGTGCGACGATGTTTTAAAACTATTAAGTTTTTGCATTCCTTTATTTTCTATCTCAGTGTCTTTCATGACATTTTATAATCCCCTTGGGCAACGTTTCCCCTTTCTGTTGTTTTCTCCGCAGCGTTTTCGTAAATGATGTGACGGAATATTTCCAACGGGCACTGTATTATCAAAAGCATCACAAGACGGTGCATGTGTTTAGAATAAAATGAGAACGGATGAAAATTATCTCATAAAATACTATACATTTTGTTTTGATATTTTAGAACTGCGATGTTTTTCCCTTGCTTTCCTTCCCCCCACGTTGTTTTGTACAAAGACGTTTTCACCTTGCTTTGTTTTCTCCATAACTTTTTTATCCACGATGTTTTTGGTGAGCACAGTATTCTCAGAAGTACCATGAAGACTGTGCAAGTGTTTGGGATAAAATGAGACGGGACAAAAATTAAAATATGAAACACTGAATATTATATAATCTTATAAATTATTATATATTGAATATTAATATTATATGAAGTAATATTATAATATAATGCTTCATATATATATATATAGAGAGAGAGAGAGAGGTAGATGCGTTACAATTTTTCTGGAGTGACTTATATGCTGCAAGAAGAAATGAATGCATGATAAAGTATTCACAGATCATCTCTTTACTAAAGAATATTTTGTTGAATAATAACAAAAGACGGCAACATTCGCATAGATTTCACATTCTATACAAATGTAACTGACGACAAAATAAAAGCAGCAAATACTGCAAAGTCAAAAAATATTCGACTTGTAAATCTAACAAAGTTGTTAGTGGCTAAAAGACGTTTTATAAAACGTCTTTTAGCCACTAACAACTTTGTCATCAGTGTTTTATAAAAGTCCTGTGAGAGTTATTAATTTTAGAAAGTTATTTATAATAAATCAGAAAGATTTATTATAAACATATTACTATTTTTAGGTTAGAAGGAAGAAATAACCGAATTAAAATGGAAGCTGAAGAGGTTGAAATTTTTATCTTACTTATTCTTTACACACACACATATCCACACCTATAAATATACACATAAATATACGTACACATAGATATACTTCATTTATCTTGGTATAACACACTTTTCAAGTTTTAAGAAAATGTATGAAAATCGATCCTAGACAATCATCAGAGAAATGTTAAATATTGCATTTATTATAAATCTATCTAGATTATTAAATATTTTTAAGCATTTGTAAATTAGAAGAAATTTCCATGCAATACGTTTTTTCGGCAGGTTAATTCTAGATTCCTTTTTGATACATTTGACCTACATTTTGATAATAGCAAAGAAGTTTTGGCTTCAAATTGTTTATGTAATTTAATTGCCGCCAAACAGACAATACTCCTACCTTTCGTTGTTAGAGCTTACTGTCAACATCAAACTCTGTACTACTCATAATTAGAGCTAATTGGAAACAGGAAGCTTAACCGTGATTCAGTGAAAACTATTTCAAATGCTGTGACTTTGATCTTGTGAAAAAATGTATAAGACACGGTAAAGGAACCGTAATTATTATGTAAGTAAAACTAATTTAATATGCTTCAGGTTTTGTAAATTTAAGTATTGATGAATTAAGTCCTCCCTTAGGGAAAGCAAATTTATTGTTAGGTAAATTAAATTCATAAATCCGGCAAACTTATTTCTGAACAGAGAAAGTGTAATATACATTATAAAATACAGTATTTTAAATCCTAACTATAATACTGTATTATGAAATACAGTAAGTAAATTATTACATGAGCTATTAAAATAAATATTTCGCGAGCAAACGTTTAAGATTCATTTCAATTCTTGGAACTTTTTAGTATGGCTAAGGATAATATTTTACTCTTTTTGAACGATTACTAGTGCAAAGAAAGTACAGAAAGCCCCGTTATATCATTTTATAATTTCGTGTGAGCATATGAACACATAGATTTTCAGTTTTTGTTAAAAAAGCACAGTTCGTGAATATATGTATAATAACCATAAGAAGTAAACTTTATAGTGGGAAGGAACAAAAAATTTTCTCACGGACCTGCGCATCAAGTGCTTTTATTGTGATTGAAGTTAGCGTAACTAAAGTAGGCACGAGAGCCGACCGCAACTTCCGAGAGCACGCGCCCGCGCCTGCTCGAGAACGCGATACCCACACTAGATATTTGCTCTCACACATGTATATAATCATAAGAAGTTAGAAAACGCACGGAAACCCTAATGGTAGCTCCTGAGCCCTAATCACGCGCACTGGCAACACGAGGGGATAAAAAAACATCTGCAGTTTCGCAGCGATTGCGTGATGCCAAGGATGGAGAATAAGAAATTTTCGCTATCTTTGCAAATTGCGCCTTCAAAACTCCCCCCTCGCATTTTTACTGGGATGAAGGGGGGCTCGGTATCCCTCACTCTACTCTCCAGTCAATACCAGCCGCCGCTTCCATGTAAAAATGGCCTTTGGAGAGACTATTTTTCAATCCTTTTTTACTTGTCACTTCCTGGAAGCCAGCGGATTTGCCAAGCTTGGTGACTTATCTTAATCTGCGAGACTCATTATATAAAGCGCCCTCTATGGGAAACTAAATTCTGATTTTCGTATCCCTTATTCAAATATCATCCACTTTAGTGTCTATAAAAGAGTTTGGATAAGATTAAGTATTCAATTTATCTCCTTACTTTGGACATCTCCACCCAAAAGCAGTGAAGCTCAATTTTCATTCGGGTGAAAAATCTGCACTTTTAACAGAATCATTTACATGAAGATACGGCTACACATAGTAACAGCATTATAGTTTAATGTAAAGTATTCCGCTGAATAAAGGGGTAAGAACCTAACATTTTCAGAATGAAATACTTTCATGAAATGTGATTAACTTAAATAGACATGTCAGCATGGAATATAAAGGTTCATAAAAATTTGAAATTGCATACGGATAATTTAGAAACCTATTTCTTCTCAAAGAATCTGAATGAAGCTCTCGAAAAAAGTATTCTGAACGATGGCTTTTAAATTTGTGATCTTGGAAAGACACATCATAAAAATTTAATAATTTTTAATCTCTGAACACAGCACATTCATTAGTTTAAAGATTTTTTTCAGTTATAAAGTAATAGGATTTAACTAAATCCTTTATTCTCTTACTTAAAAAATATCTCTGGTTTAAAAGTTCAGTAGCATCGCATATTGATGCACTAAAACAATATTCCATTAATGCGTTAACGCATAACTGAGGTCGTAAGATTTCCTCCTCTCATATGGATACATTAATGCAAGATATATACAAACATGAAACCGACGTTAAGCTTATTAATACAAGTGTGCAGCTCAACACATCTAAATATTAATATATTTAATGTAATTATATGTTGTTGTAGTCTTGTCCACGTAATTCATGGAAGAACGGTTGCCAGAGACTCAGGGTGGTTGGACATCTACTTCACCTCAGTTTTGAGGAAGAACTCACCGGGGTTGGAGTCCGAGGGTCTCCAACTCCTCTCTCCTACCGACAAACCACATGAGAGGACTTTCGGCTCACCATATATTTAGAGTGCCCCCCATGCGGCATAGACACCATACATTTGCAAATATCCATGCTGTTCCGGGATTCGAACCTGGGCCCTTCGATTCCGCAATAGGCTTCCCTATACAGTATATCGTCTGGGTCGCAATATGATTACATAAAAGCAAATTATATAAAATTAAGCAAAGAAGTTTTTTAATTTAAAATAAAATAATTAATTTTATAAAAAATGAATAAAGGCAAAATACGAAGCAAGTTTGACAGATTCCAGCTGGAATTAGTCAGAGATTAAAATGCAACTGATTTTGTTAGATATAAATGAATACCTATTTTTAGTTGATACCTGTACCATTAAATTCTGTTGTTCTCAGAATTTTATACTGCAGGAAACCTCTGGAAATGGGCATGTAACTGGTGTACCCTTTGGGTGCCTTAAAGGCTATGTCATTTATATACCGTAGTAATGTAATCAGATACTTTTGATTCGAATGGAATGCCTTTAGAGCTAAAAATATATAATGAAGGATATTTAACAATTAAAAAATTGTAAATGCAATATTTACAGTACTTTGCTACCACATGAACCGAATATTTAATGTCTTAGGATTATATGTTAACTTTTATAAAACATAACACGTAAAATAAATAGAACACGAAATAGGAAATAAAAAGCGCACTTTGACGGTTATGTACTGACGGTTGCGATTATTAATACTCTTGGCCACGGCATTCTGCTAGCTATTTGTTGGAACAATCAGTCGTACTCGAGATGACAACTTTTCTGTAATAAGCATGCTCTTGAAATCGATAAATAGGCGCCGTAAGATAAGTAGTAAATTATCAAATAAAATAAATGTTTATTATTTTTAATTTTGTAGCTTTGCGTTGGCCTTTAAAATGTAAGAAGTAAGGAATAAAATATTTTAATGGGAGATGTTACATACAGAGGTAAAATAAGAATGGGATGATCTCCAAAGAGAGAACATTTGATCACTTCAAAATACAAACAGATGCAAAGAAATAAAAGACACTAGGAATTTAAAACTTTTGTAATTTTAGGCAAGAAGTAATCATTTTCAAAACGTAAGCGTTTAGCAGAAGCCTAATAGTATACAATAAGTTTACTACTTGGAGTTCTAAAATATTTTTCTGTAATAAAAAAAAACTGAATATTTGTTTTGCATCAATAAATGAAACAAAGCATAGTGATATGTTTCTCTTCGAAATGCTGTAGACGATTTAAGATAATTTCATGATTTTCTAAAGCATGGCAGAAATTTCTTTTATCCTTTTCTTTAATTTTCTTCCTTTCTTTGAAGCAATTTTCAATTCCCATTAAATATTTTTTGAAACATTTACTGAATTTCTTCACAGAGTGCATCCAAATTTAATTATCAATAATTGGCATAGTTTAAACTTCTCTTGACATTCTTTTAAATGAAACAGCTGGCAAAAATTTGTCTCCCACATAAATATTTTATACGGTTTGAAATATTTTCATACAAAGCAAAATGTGCAAAATTTAACAATTATATATTTCGGCTATTCTACGATTAACAAAATATATTTTGGTTGTTCCATGATATTTTATTCCAATGATTTCGACTGAGTAAATAACTCATTGAAAAAATCCATGTTTAAAAAAAAGAAAAAAAGAAAAACTCAGTGGCGCAGCAGCCCTTGTGGGCCACGGCCTGCAGTGTCCTTTCTTCTGCTTTCTTGGCCTTTGGGCCCCGGAGTGCATCAGCATATACCCTGGACAAGTTGTCAGCTTGCCGCAAGGTCCTCGGTGGTTAGTCCCTAAGAGAACTTGGCACTTAAGGTATGAAAGGCTACCCAGCCTGGTTTCGAGCCCCGAACTTACGGTGCAGCTGCACGACGCGCTTGCCACTTCTCTACAGTGCGGTCAAAAAAAAAGTTATAATTGATCTCAAATCTGAAAGAAAAAAAAAGAGAAATGTTTTTTCAGTGAAATCATGAAAGTAATAAATAACGATTCTTGGTTAATAACATTAAAGTTAGGCTTAAAAAAGGGCAAGAAATTTTAAATCTATCTAATCAGCTTGCTTCTTAAAAACCTATTATTTTATTTTAATTTAATTGCTTTAAGAAATTAAAGCAGCTTTTATTTTAATTGCATTAAGAAAATAACTATTTTCCCATTTTGCTATTCTTAATTGCTTGCGAAATAAAAATCTATCAGTGAAAGGAAAGACACGAAAAAAGGTAAATATAATATGGCTTGCATATGTATTCATTACGTATGCATATTTTTAAGTCAGCTTTGTACTTTTAATTTGCATTTCTCTATTGTTTAAAATATAATTCAGATAATGCATGAAGTTCTTTTATTTATGATAGTCAGCAAATTTGTCTGCAACTATGCATTTTTTAGTTAATTGAATATGTAAATATCAAATTAAAAAGCATGAAGAAATCCATTTGAATGTATTTAACATGAGAATAAATTTGACATTATCCTACCTAGTTTTAAAATCTGAAAATACGTTTCCGGAAAGCTCAGGATATAGCATGAAATCAAAATATAAGTTAAATTTCAAAATGTTATATTTCACCCCTAAGTAAAATTTGAATTCATAAAATAATTCCTGTCAAATGAGAATCTGCATCAATGCAAATTTTCAAAATAAAAAAAGAAAGCTTTTACCACTACAGGAATCCTGCCACTGTTGTAATATATATTCACTCTGCTGCCGAGAGTTTATAAATATATGCTTACTGTCAACAAGATATACAGGAAGTAATCTTTCTCCCGAGATATATTCAACTTGCTTCAGAAGGTATATTATAATCATCAAGTGTAAAGTTTTTAACAGGATATTGTTATTTCATATCTTCCCGGGAAAAAAATTAAGTTCCTATATATAGCACATTGCTTACGGTGATAGTAATTAAGATTTCCAATAAACGTCACGTTGCTTATAGTAATTAAGATTCATTATTTTTGCCCATAAGTTAAATCATCATTGTATATTAGGCAACGCTCTGGGGGTAAGCGGATTATAATTTCATATCGCCTTAGAGTATCGCTTTACAAATATTTAAATAAAAGTAAAAACGGGAAAAGAAAGATTCATGTTCCACTAGCCAGCTTAATTGGGGCATTAGAGAGCGATTCCACTTTGTGAAGGATGATTTTCTTAAACTGCACTAGTTTGTAAGGTAGGAGTCAAATAACTAT
Source organism: Stegodyphus mimosarum (assembly GCA_000611955.2). Lineage (NCBI taxonomy): Eukaryota > Metazoa > Arthropoda > Arachnida > Araneae > Eresidae > Stegodyphus > Stegodyphus mimosarum. Next base: position 139,521 of record KK112935.1, on the reverse strand, counting down.
TGGTAAACGTTCACCATTCCCACCAGAGCAGTACATATCGAACTAATTGTAAACTAGTACACACAGATAGCATCTAGTGAAAAAGAAAGAAAAAGTGAGACTATCTAAATGCAGTCATCACACTAATCTCAGTGAATTTTATATGAGATTTTGACTATCTACCATACGAAATTTAATTTCAATACACTATTTGCAGAATTCTTCTGGTTTTGCCGCAAAATATTCATCTATTATACTTTCGACCTCCTTTCTGCTATAGAATTTTTGTCATCAAAATAATGTTGCCAAAATCTAAATGAGCAAATAAGAACCTAAACGAGCAACATCTGAATTACCTGGATAGGAATTTTCAATGCAGAAGCATTAAGCTTTTGTGGAATCATGCTTATGATATATGAATTAAAACTACTCTACTGAAAAATAGAATTACGCTTGTGAAATCAGTGCAAATCGTTTGGTGATTAAAAGTTTAATTACGTAACTATCTTACATTATATGTTTCTATTAATATTTTGCTATTTTTAAAGGTTCAAAAAAAGCTATATCCCTCATAACCGATTATATGTAAATCATAATCTTATTAAAGGTGATACGAGTTTTGCTGTGGGGCACTCTTTTCGGCTCAACCACTGTTCTTCTGAGCAGCACTTACATAATCTCTTTCTCATTGTCCAATCAGAATACACAATAAGAATAATGCACTTCAGTTCCTCTGACTGGAAGATCATAGTCATACTTGATACTGATGGCTTTTTGCTATGAGTTCATACGAAACCCAAATTCCAGAAACAGAAAATATTCCTTTTTCCTTTCAAGTGATATATTGTTGTTGACCGTGCACAGCGAAGCGCTTCCACACTCTCTTCTGGTGATGCATAGATTCGATTTTATTGGAAGCTTTTGTTCATCATCTAAATTTTACTTGACTGCTCCTATCTAGATTAAAATTGGCATTTCATAACTTCCTAAACATTTTTGTTATTGAATGTCATTCATAATTGATTTACATCTACTAAATAAAATTCTCTAAACTGCTCCTGCATCATTTTTAATGCTGAAGAACTTACAAGAAATGTTTGTAAAATATGCAGTTAATCATATGACATTGTTTATCAATGTGTAAAATGAGATGGATTATAAGATCATTAGATTTGAAAAAAGGCGTATTATCATAACTTCTAAATTGTTATTAAAACTTTTAGTTGTGGAACTAATTCTTGACAGTTCAAATATTTACATGCATTTGAATTGAGTCCAGTTAAAATTCTGTATTATGTCACTTTTATGACTAACGCCTATACAATAAAAATGAATAGAATAGACTAAAACGAAATATGCGCAATAGTAAAATTAATCATTCTCATTCTAGACTTGCGAATTCATATTGAATTATGAGGCATGAGAATGGGAATTCTTTGGATAGTTTTACCATTTCTCTATCCCTTCAGTTATGGTTATTGAAGGAGTCGGAGTGTCCTCTTTTTTTCAAATGAACTTTCACAGAGATGCATTTGTGAATGACAAAAAGACTGACTTTCCGAAGCTGGAAAGTAACATTTGATGCAATATAAAAATGAGAGAACTAACTGCATAGTACTTTCTTTGAAAAATGCAAGAAGTAATCTACAATCTAGAGCTAGATGGCTTTTGAAGCTCATGCACCGAATTGCGACAAAGGAATCTGCGACTTTCATGTTACTATTCTCTTGCCACCAGTCACTCGAAGACATATGTATATGCGTCCATCAGACAAAATTTCTACAATATGCAAGGAACCATACCTCATTCGACATAGGTACATTGGTGTGGCAGCTGACTCAGCTAAATATTTAAAGACTGGCAGCATCATGTTTAGAGTTATAATATAAAGAAGTTTCGCATTATTTATTGTTAAAATTTTTATTAAATACGAAACTATTCAAAAGAAATCCCTAACACCGAGGATAATAAAAAACTCAAAATTCAGAATAATGATTCGTTAACGCTGTATGTCTAAATTAATGTAGCGTCTAGTCAATGCGAATAACTAACTAATAATGATTTGAAATAACCCAAAATTTGGTGAAAATTCATACTCATAGTTTCTGTTGTTGGAAAACAATTTTTACATTCTAATTTGTGCACATACAGCAAATGGATTCCTACGCAATAGGATTCTTGCTCTTTCTAGAGTAATCAGCTTGCGCAGCATTTCGCCTCATCCATATTTTGCGCGCTACCAATTTCCAAACTAACATATATCAGAAAGAGTAAGTTTCCAAACCTTTCTCAAATAAAAGCATCTAAAAACAAAAACACGATAAATCTCTTCCGCTACAATAGCACTTTATTTCTTCCAAAAAGGAAGAACACACTTAAAGCGTACCTACTTCCTATTATGCGAAAGACCCATTAATAATGAAGGAACATAAAATCGGATGGGAGAACGTGAAGTGCCCTCCACTCCTTGTCATCTTCGAATCAAGATGTATGCTTTAAAGAGCACAAGTACATCGCGTGATTTACAAAATACCATTCGATGCAGATGAATATTTGAATCGTCCATAAATCGTTTACGACAAAACAACGATAAAGCAATACAATTCTGGAGATCTTAGTCACGAAAGCAAATGGTATGTTTATTGGACCTATCCTTGTAATGTGGGACAGTGCCGGCGGTACGACTCGATAAAGAATTATTTCTCAAATGCATTTTACGAATTTTTCCACTAAAGAAATTTTATTTTATTCTTTTTTGTTACTTCAAACAAATTGGAAATATCCTAGTATTTGAATGGTCAGCTAAATTACATCAATGGCAGAAAAAGGAAGACTTCCATTGCTGAGATTTTGATTAGTATTAGAACTTAAAATACACAAAAGAAATAAAAACAATATACATAAGTTATATGGTAATTTTATCCTCGTAATTAAAGATATGCATTTGATTATTCATTACCTTTTAGCACATAACAACTAGATGTTGACTGAATTTATAAGTCAAAATGCTAGATCATAAGTACATGACAGTTTTAGATTATAATTAAATTGTGCTTAAATACATCCCGAAGAATCATTTTAGTTTTAATCTAGAGCAATCGAAAGAAAAAAATCACTGAATGTTTTAATCTTATTTTCTTTTACCTTGTATCTACTTACAAGGTTTCGTTTAAAGAGTTTCTAGCTGCCTTGCTTCTGCAATAGGAACAACACGGAACAACACTTGCAAATGTCCGTACTTTATCGAAATTTGATACGAAGCTCAAAGGTTATGAAGCCTGCCTTTTCTAGGCACCAAGCTTCACAAACATATCTATTGAAAGAACATTTATCTGACAAAACTGAAAAAATTACCTTGTATCTTTAAACTACCGTCATTTTAAACTCGAAAAAGTCAAAAAAGAAAATCTCTTTACATGTTACGTTTTTATGGTAAAGTCATATTTTCAAGTTAATTGTAAGGGGTATTCAAATGAAAAGGCACGAAACGTCGTAACAACCAAACCGGTTGAAATTTGCTATTTTGCTATATGCCGCTTTGGCATAATGTAGTGAGACATCTAAGGACGCAAACGTAGTGTCCGACGTGGTTGTGCGCATGCGCGAGCGCCCGCACATGACGCCGGAGTGAAGCAGGCAACTGTGTGTTCCGTCGAATAGCTGCGGCAATGCATCTTGGCATTCACATTGCAAAATTCGACGATTAAGGAGTAGCGAGATGTTATCGTATTTCTGACTGTGGAAGGCGTTAAACCAGCCGATATTCATCGCCGGATGGTGACCGTGTTCGTATACATGGCCGGATTGCAGACTGTGTGTCCGACAAGTCAATGAGAAAATGGAATGCCAGTTTTTCGTGAAGTCTTGGAGTGTTTGAATGATGACCCGAGACCAGGCCGGGTAAAAACGGCAACCACGGCCAACTATCAACAAAGTGAATGCCTTGGTGAGAAGTGAGTCGAATTTTGCAATGTGAACGCCAAGATTCATCACAGGCACTATTGGCATCAATTGGACGGAACACACAAGTACCTAATTCGCTGAGGCGTCATGTGCGGGCGCTTGCTCATGCGTCGAACACTACATTCTCGTCCTTAGATGTCACACTACGCTATACCAGAGCGCCATATTCAAATTTCAACCGGTTTGGTTGTTACGACGTTTCGTACCTCTTCATTTGAACGCTCCCTAAAATTTCCTGCTAAATCCAAGCTGCAGTTATAAATCCAGATTTTAACAGTACTACTAATTTTGTTTGTGATCTAGAACTGATAAGCTTTTTGTAACTTGAAATTACAAAATAAATATAAAACACTGCTTTATGTACTATCAAATAATTACAGACTAAAGAAAGAATCATTTACAATAATGGGTTTTCATAAGCAATCTAAATAATAATAAATTATTAGATTAATATACTAATAATTTGATTGTGTTTGTCAATTCCCATATCACAATATCAAGAACATGAACATCAGCTTTCTGGAAACTTTCTGAAAAGAAAGGGACTATAAATAATTACACTGATAAATTTGTTTCTAATTATTTAATTGAGGGTATTTAAAAGTAGATTATGGTACACAGTAAAACCACATACCCTACATGTACATTCCGGTGAGAGAAGTGACCTATACGCTCTTCTCGTTCGTAGATGCTCATGAACAGAGCAAGAATTTCGAAGGTAGTTCAAACCAAAATTAACAGCAAGTACTTCATTAAAAAAAATGTTGTTACCTATTTTTTAAAAAATCTCTCACCTGGAAGGATAAATGTTTTCATAGAAAATATACGCATAAAAAGGTGTAATGTTATTATGCAATAATAATCATATAATAGAAAGAATAACGTAATAAAATTTCCTAATTTTCAAAAACTAATCTTTTCGATTATTGATTCTAAAAATAATATATGAGTATAAAACATTGCTTAAGAAAACGTTATAAATACAGTATACATTTTATTAGCGTAAAAGATCCCAAAACGAATGCAGGAATATATTTTTGCAGCTGTATTAGAATGAGAAAGATTTAACAGGAAGAAAAGAAAAAAAAATTCGAATTCAAAGTTTTAATGCTGCAAGGAGTTTCAGTTCGAAAATATTCGAAATATAATTTAAACCTGCACATTACTTTTTACTGTATTTTACAGAATTTAATCTGAGACATTTTTAAGCAATATTAGCTTCGAGAATAAGCACAATATAATCCAATGGCTGTTAGCTTTCTTAAACTCTTATGCTTACAAAAATCTTAGTTATGCGAAATATTTGTTTGCAATTCTTTGATTTTCTCTCAGAAATTTTATATAAGGTTGTTTCAAAGTTTCCCGGTTTTATCACTGTTTCTTTAATATTACGATTTTGTTTGAGATTTTCTATTTTCCGTTGGTAAATTTTGTAGCATTTAATTTTGTGAGACCACTTCAAAACGAAACTAGTACCATTTGTGCGAGTCGGGAACTGTTCATCCAGATACATATCTTCACAAATTTCCTTGGCATCAAGTGCCCAAATTATTATGAGAGGATCTAGCAAATTTGTACTGGTTTGCCATAACCGCTGCAAAACGAAACTAGTACCATTTGTGCGAGTCGGGAAGTGTTCATCAAGATACATATCTTGACAAATTTCCTTGGCATCAAGTGCCCAAATTATTATGAAAGGATCTGGCAAATTTGTACTGATTTGCCATAATGCAGTTAGTCTTTTCCTTAGATTTATTAACCAGAGTATCCAATTAAAACCCTACTTTCACAGCAATGTCTCTACATATAAGGTATAATGAATTATGGGATCCTTCCCGAACATGCTGTGATGGCGTAAGAGTTTAGCGTGTCCAATTAGAAAGGGAAGGATCTGTAGTTCAAATGTGGTAAGGATAGAGACAGCATTTTCATGTTTTCCTTCGGAAAGTCTTATTTCTTCTAGAGTTACCCTCAATTTAAAATATGATGGATGATAACTCGTTACTCCCTGGATTTGGTCGACTGAGATTCGTGCCTTTTCTTAGAGTCCGTTACGTTAGAGGCGAATATGAGGAAGCGTCGTATTTCCTCGTACATACTTTTGCAGTGTAAGTGATTTATTAGCAATTGGGAGATTTTTATGCCTTAAATCCCGGTGAGGGCCTTAATGAAATTTCATGTTTTTCTCTCCAAGAACTTACTAGATTTTACGATGTCTAGTACCTTTACAAAAGACTGCTTTTTCAAATTAACAACTATTTTTCATAACGACGTATATATCTTTATGCTGGAGTTCATTTATCAAGATTCTGTCTTGGAAAACAAAGGCTGACTTATTTAAAGCTACCGGCTCTTTTATGACGGGATCCTGTTGTGGAAACGTCGCTACTTTCGCGATGATTTCTACAGAAAGTGTATTTGCATTACATGTGCGTAAAAGCATGAAAATAAATATGATATCATTCAGCTTCATGATTAGGAATGGAAATTAGGAAGAAATAGCCAATTTTTCATGATTTTATGGTTATTTATTTTTCATGTTTCCTGGTAGACATAAATTAATTGCTAAAAAATTAAATGCTAAGGGCTAATTAAATGCTAATTAAATGCTTGAACAATGATTAACAGAAAGAGCTATTGAGATTGCAAATTTTGAATGTATGAGCAACTTCAAAAAATTATTGTTCCTAAATAAGCTAGGTTTTGTGATTGCAAAGTAACATGCAATTATTGGAGAAATGAAGCTCAGACTCCATTATGGATAATACCACGTCTTTATCGGAAAGATTTCAAATATTCTTAATCATATATCAAGACTAACTTTTCAGTCCTGGCTTTTTTTTTTTTTTGATAAAAGACATCTCAAGATGACTATGTCTGCTCCACAATTAAAAATAAAATGAGGAGAAAAAATAAATAACAGAAGATTATTTCCTGAATGGTAACCTCCACTCACTGTCATGGCTCTCATATCTTCCGCCGAGTTGGTATCTAAACTCCGTGTATTTAATAACCCAATCGGAAGCCAATTCAAGCTATGACTAGTCCTCCAGGACTCAGAAATCAGACCAGATCGTGCAGTCTAAAGCTGATCAAAACATGCGGTATAGAATTATTATGGTATCTTTACTGTAGAAAGAAACAGTAAGTTTCTTAAGGTAATTAATTAGAAATTAAAACAAAATCTTGGCCGAAAGAACAGAATCCGAGTTTACATATTAGAATAGCTAAGCACTTCCTGATTCTGGAACGAGCGGGGCAAAAAGTAGGTCTCAAATTGAAATGGAAAAAAAGGCCTGTCAAATTCAGAAAAAATAGCACGGAATTCTGAAGAAATAGCTAAGTTTTGATGTCATTTAAGTAAAATATTAGTATAGGATTCAGAAAGGTCAACACTATTGAAACTGTTAAATTTTAAGTAATACTATTTATCATAAAATTCATAAATTTTATAAAACTGAGCCATAAATTAAATCTGGTGATTATGACACTTTTTCCCCGCAATCCTAAAATTTGGATCTTAGGTTTCAAAACACTGAGAGTAATACAAGATTACAATAGATACAATAGAGAGATTGATAGCACGATCAATTAGTTGTTCTTGCCATTGATGACAAAAACGGAAATAAGAATTGGTTGAAACCTATGAGCAATTAAATACCTCAAATTAAATAGTAATAAAAAATCACAGAGCGATCTTCAAATATTTTCTTCGATTTCCACTTTGAAAGCCTAGAGTAATATAATAATAATTATTTTTCTGAGCTTTCAAGCAATTGCATTCTACTATTTAAAGCAGCAATCAATTCAAACATTCTACTTAACATTTTTATAATTGTTTATAAGCCAGCTTTGTTTCACTTTAATTGAAACGCTTTCCTGTCTTTAAAAGATAATAATATTTCAGTGATGGCATAATATTTTCCATTATTATTTATGCTGTGCACTTCTGTTAGCTTGAGAAAGAAAAAAAATTCTAACCCCTTGTTCACGGCATAACGCTTTCATAACGCATAAGACGTAGCGTCTCTTAAACACGCTTTTTCCTTTACTAAACTAAAGCGAAACCTCAGTTTATAGGCTTTCGATTAATTAACATCATATTAGAAGTTGTACTCAGTGAAAATCCTTGTATTGAATTTAACAGAGAATGTCATTCGATATTGAATTCAATGCAAGGCAGTTTCGTATTCTAGATACTTATATATTCGCATTCTAAATTAATTTTATTTGCTGTTATCATATTAGCAAACGCTAAATGCTTCACGGATATTATGAACTGATGCTATCAATTCTTAAGTAGTAATTCTGGCATTCTGACTCTTTGGAACACATATTTATCTCATTACAAAACTAATGCAGCTAAGTAACGAAGAAGTTGTAAGGTATATTTTAATTTTATAACAGTTAATTTAATTTAGTGAACCATTCCTGTCTTATCTAGTTTCAACTTACAACTGCTTACCAGAATGAGATTTTAGAATGGCGTTGAATGCAAATAAGGAGGAGAATATTATTAATATTAAAGTTCACTCGTTAGAGAGAGAGAGAGTTAAAATGCCTGAGTAGCAAGCGTTTGCCTTTGGACTACGTTTCTGTAAGCTGTTGTTACGCTCGGCCGTGTTATTACGTGCTTTTTGATAGTTCTCCGGCTAGTTTAAGATTACGGGCCAACTCCATTAGAATTGTGTTAGCTACGGCTAAATCTCTTAGTTAGTCATTAGTTAGTTCTTATTTCTTATGATTTGAATTTAGTCTCGAGTGGAGGCTTTACTGTAAGCACGAAGAAAGGGACCAACTTAATCTTCTTTTGAGTGAATAAAAGGTAATTAATCCTTGAGTATACGCTGTCTGTTCTTTGAACTAAACGATTATTCGCTTAACTGTTCACTAAGTTCCTCGACACTTCAATTAACAGAATAAAAGTGAGGAACCCTAGAAAGTTAAGCTTATTAATTTTGAAAGTGTATATTTAATAATTGTTTTCCCTTCTTTGCACAAAATAAAGGAAGTATTGAAATCGCGAAAGATTTCACGTGTCATATTTCAAAGATCATTTCATATTTCAGTGATCCATTTTGACCGCTCTCGAATCCGTTTGAACGATGTTTTTGTGTGACATCTGTACGTACGAATAGAATAAAGCACTCTTGTTTCCAAAACGAACTGTAAAATTGTTTTAAAATGAATCCAGAAGAGTTTTTTTTCTTGACATCCATACATACATGCATACGTATGCACGTTTTCCATAACTCAAAAACGAGTAGCCTCAGGAGGTGGAACTTTTTCGCTTGGTGATCGCTATATCATGTAGTTGAGCACCTCCCTTTTTGATTGCAAGCGGCCGCACTGAACTTACATAATTATATATATATATATGGAACAGCTTGCGTATAACCCCATTTTTTCGCCAACGGTAAATATCGCCAAAACTCTCGCCAATCTGTAACACTGTGGTATGGCAACCTGATGCAAGCAGCAGAATTGGAGTTTTACGTAGTTAAGCCATTTAATTTTTATTATTATTAGATTTGCAGTGTTATTAAAATGGCAAGCAAACAATAAGATTTGATAACTGTAGCATTTTTATTGTAAGACTAGCATTTGATCAATGTTTAAAATGAGTATTTTGAATTTTTTATGTTTTAAATCAAAAAATTTGTTGATAATTTAGCTATTTCTTAATTTTTTTTATGAAATATAATTCAGACTTTTTTTTGGCTCTGAAGAGGAAGATGGAATTCCAATTAACTTATCTACATTTTTGGAATTATTGTTTTTTCAATTTGTTGCTCTGAAAGTATGGGAGAATGACTAACAAATTATTTGATTCAAATCCTTGAAATTATCTAACTTTATGCAATAACCATTCTTCAGATTGAAATTTCCATTCAATTTAATTCATTTAAATTTTTATACTCTTCTAATTATATGACAAATTTCCTGATTAGGCAAAATTATTTTTGAAGAACATCGAGTAAATTTCAGTATATTTTATCCTTGAGAAAGCACACATATGCACACAATTATATATATATATATGCATCCACTCTGTTAGCCGGCTCGGTGAGCTCAGAATTTTTATTCTTATATTTTGGTAAATTGGGCATTAAAAGTGGCTGAATTCTATTACTCTTATCTTCCGGTTAAACTTTTCATGCTTTTAGTTAACTTGCATGCAGTAGTTGTAGAATTATCAGCAATTTAAAAGTTGTTGAAATAGCACTAAGCCTAACAAAGCCGCCGTTTATTTACATTTGAAACTCTTAATAGAATAATGAATTCAGTCCGTTTGTGCACCAAATTCAGTGCTTTTATGCCAAGTGGGCCCAAAAGTAAACTTGTAATTGTGTGCACCGTAAAATCTCTCTTCCTTACAGCTGGCCGAATTATTGTTTTGACACAGAAACTGCAATTTTAACTGTAAAAAAATTTTTACTGTATTTGATATTTTATGTTTTTCTATATTTTGCAATTTTTAATGAAGATGTTTTAAGTTTTTATGTATTTTTGGCTTGCCGCAAAGTGAGAACGGAATTAATGGATTGAGAAGTACATCTCAATGAAATTCGGAGAAATACGTTTAAATGAAATTCAACTAAAAATGTGTATAATTTAATAAGCCATACAAGGAAGTCATGTAATGTCCACATCAGACTTTTCAAATAATGGATTAGTTATGCAAATAAGGTCCGCATATTTGTGCATTCAGCATTTTGAGTTTAAAAAAATCTGTTTCACATGTCAAAGAGAAAACGGAATTCATTGCAAAATATTTGAACTAAACTTTACTATTTCTTGTTTTAAAATAAATTGGAATAAAGTAACGAAACTTTCAGCAATCCCCAATCTGTTCTAGTAAATGCAAACTGACTGTCAAGTAAAATCGAAAGCGACTGACAAAGTGTCATCGTTTTCATGATTAACGAGCGCTCGAATATAATATATGAATCTAGAATTCTACATTTTTCCTTTTTTAGCATGAGGTGGAACTTTCTGTATGATTATTTGAAGTGTCTTAGTTTCCTAATCTATGTAACTTATTTCATTTCTGTTATTATGAGTATCTCAGAAATTTTATGTCATGAGAGTCGTAATAATTTTTACTTTTTGTTCTGAAGTTAGTGAGAATCTTCTTATTGTATGTATAACCGCATTTGTTATTGTCTGAGTTAATAATGCACTTGATAATCACAGAAAATTATTTAATATACGTGTCTTCATGCACAGAGCTAATTCTATCGCTGAAATAATTTCCATAAGAAACTTTTAAGTTAAATTTTCTGCATATCAATTTTGATCAAACCATTAACTGCTTTTTTCTAAATGTCTCCAATCACACTTAATGATTACTATCTTCTTCTGTATTTGTTTCAGGTTTTACCTATGACATATCGCAAACTCTGATTTTTACTACTTGTACCCAACTAAATTCCAGACAAACTCATTTCTGTATACCTATGTTTTATTCGAGTTGCGAAGCCGAAGAGAGTTTAACTCGCAGAAAATTAATTTGTGAAAGAACGAGGGTCTGCACGGGAATGACGTTTACTTATTTGTAGAGAACTGGCACTCTAATAGAGGATTCACTTGTCCACCACTATTTTTTACGATTATATGTTTCAATCCGTTTCAATCCAACGAATCCGTTGACAATGCGGATATTAATATATCAGACCGCTAGTAGCAAGCATGATAAATCAATTAATAATTTATATGCTTTAGTAAACAGTTACGAATCTACCATTAAAACAATTACTATTAAAAGTAAGTAATAAATTTAAAAGCAAACATTTAGACATTCATTTTAATAATGATAAGTCTTGAAAATGTGTTATCAAATTATGATGAACCGGTATAAATTTTCCTCTTACTGGAGTACAAAATCTTGCCGTAACAAAACATAAACTGATTCTAACTCTAACTTTTCTGATATTATCTTTTTAACACCTGAAACGAAAATAATTAAAAAACATCAAGGTTGTAATGTGCAAATTTCAATATAATAATAATTCGTTCGTTTAAAAAGCGTAGACTTTAATCCTTAATTTTCACTGTCAAAAACCCAAACCGTCTATTATTAAATGCGCGTCTCTATCGAATGTTACCTTAATATAAAATTACGCCACGATCCCTGTTACAGGCGGAGAAAATCACGAAAATCCTCATACAGCAAGTATACTTTATCGAGGTTTGAACCTAGTTATCAACGTTCAAATATTGTATTAACTCCGCTACTGAAGAAAAAATTGTGTATAGAGGGTGCCGCTTAAAATTGTGTATAGAGGGTGTCTCAGTCTAGCAGGACTTAGGGCTAGCAGGAATCATATAACAATGCGGATTCGGGAATGATTTCCTAACGCGCTGGTGTACACAGAAATATCAGAAATTAAAAGACGTCAGGTAAGTTAATATTCGTTTTAATAATAAATTTACATTAACAAAAATAACATGAGTCAAAGATAGTGTTCGAAAGTTTCATCCACAGAATTCAATGCACGCCTCACATCTACGGCTCATGAAATTCAGAATATTCTGGAATATTCCAAACATATCTCGAATTTACCCAGCAAACTACTGCGATTCGTGCAACCTACTCCTCGCCGTTCTCAGAGGGGGTGTCATAAGTCAGTGTTTTCAAATACCGGCATAAAAAGAAATCAAGCCATGTTAGGTCCGGTGACTAGGTCCGATCCACTGTAGGCCAAATCTGACATCTAGATGGGTGCGAACGTTATGGCTGAAATGGGAAGAGGTTCCATCGTTTTGGAACCACATTGTCTGTCGCCTCGATGCAGAAGTCTGTTCGTCATCTAAAAGTTGTGGTATGACTTGCTGTAGAAAGATCGAGTAGTTAGAATAGGTTAGACGAAAAGGCAACAGGTAAAATCCAATGAGGTGATCCCCCACAGTACCGACCTAAACATTGACCGAAAACCGACTCTGTGTTGCATAAGAGTTCGCTAGCGCCCAGAGATTGGTGTTATGTGTGTTGAATATTCCTTCCCTTGTGAAGGATGCCCCATCCGTGAATAACAGATTAGTAAGGAAACGGTACTCTGCAGCACACTTTTCTTTACCATTGTGCAAAAGCACTACGAGTGCATACGTTGCACGTGATATGGATGCATTTCGTCTTCTCTGAGAATCATCCAAATGCTGGAAGGCGAAACCGACTGCATGCTCTACACTTCGCATGCTCAAATTTAGAGTCCCCTGTACCTGATGTAAAACATTCCCTTCGATGTCCGGAGACCGTGATAATCACGCCCGATTCATGGCAGCTCTTTGAAAGGAACCTGTTTCAACTAATCTTCGGTGCAGCCTTGCAAAGAAATTATGGCTGGGTGTACGCCTCTTAGGATACCGTTCCGCGTACAAGAGTCGTGCGGCTGGTCCACTACAGTCTGCAGCTCCATATGTCAGTTCATATCGGCTAACTCCGCATTCGTATAATTATTCATTATATTAACTGTGCTTTCTTGGGTGAAATGACGTTTCCCTGCACGTACTATCCGAACTTTCGCGCAACTTCGTCTGCCGCGTCAGAAAAACATTTCAAAGCCTGCATTGCTGTATGATTCCGAATCGTTGGAGTGCACCCTACCCCTCCCAGAATTTCTGAAACGTGGTATTGAGATACTCTATATTTATTTTAATTTTGTTTTATATATATATATATTTTTTTTATATATATATATATAAATATGTAATTTATAAAAAATTTCATCATTATGATTAATGAAAGACATAGCTAATGTCACATACTATGTGCCCGAAAACACACTAACCATATGAAAACCGTGCAACAAGGTTGTTCAATTCTTTTTAATGACAATTATCAGTACAACTACTGAATAAAATATTAACGAAGCTTCCAGCTCATATATACACTCACGTTTGTGAAAATTGCAACACCAAGAAGGAATCGTCATAATTGAATGCAATTTAATACACAGTTGAGTGGTAGTGGTACAAATAAATGATTAAATGTTCAAAGCAAACAAACAAGAACAAGAGATCAGAATCAGTATTTTGTGTGGCCACCACGCGCCGCAATAAGTGCTGCTACACGACGTGGCATGGAGTCAAACAAAGTTTGAATGTCTGACTGAGGAAGAGCATTCCATATCGTTTGTACGCGTACCCAAAGTTCGTCTGCAGACGCAACAGGACGAGGATCACGAGCAAGACGCCGACCAATGACATCCCACACATGTTCAATTGGCGACATATCCGGGGAACACGCAGGCCAAGGAAGAAGCTGTACCTGCTGCGCTGCAAAGAAGGATTTAACAATCCGAGCAGTATGAGGGCGGGCATTGTCCTGTTGAAATACAGCGCCTGGCAAGCTTTGAAGGAAGGGAACAGCTTCGGGCTGTAGAACTTCACGGATATACCGGTTGCTGTTCAGATTGCCCACAATTCGTAGCAATTGAGATCGTCTATGATATGCTATGGCGCCCCAGACCATAACTCCGGGTGTTCGTCCACTGTGGCGTTCGATAATGCACTCCGGAAGGTGGCGTTCACCGGCATAGCGTCTGACACGAATGCGGCCATCATGGTACCACAAATTAAAGCGGGATTCGTCAGAAAACACGACATGCTGCCAATCAGCACGCCAGTCTCTATGCTGATTGGCCCATTGTAGCCGCAGGCGGCGATGGTCGTGCGTTAGGGGGATCCTGTATAAAGGAGTCCGTGCGCGCAGTCCACACTGCAGCAGACGTCTACGAATTGATGAAGCACACAATGAAACACCTGTAGCTATTGACCACAGTGCTGCCAATTGTCTAGAGGAAGCTGTACGGTCCGTCCGCGCCATGCGGACCAGGTGTCTATCATCGCGAGCTGACGTCACATTTCGGGGTCCACTCCCGGATTTCCGAGTTGTCCGACACTCGTCCGTCCACTGCTTCCAAACGCGCATCACTGTGCTGCTGTTACGCTGCACACGAGAGGCTACTGCACGATACGACAATCCAGCTTCACGAAGGCCGATGATTCTCCCTCGTTCAAACTCTGTAAGTTGTTCAAATCTCGCTCTCTTTCGTCGACGAGGCATAAGTACAGATTGAGTTAACGTTTACCACTAGCAGATAACCACCGATAACCATACACGCCTCGCTACAGCCGTCTATTTATTCGGATCCATCAGCCGTTCAGAGGGCGCTGCTCAGCATACGCATGCGCTACGGATTTGCAATTCTAATCATTTGCATATCATGCGCTACTTTGCATTTCCTGAAAATTTCAGCTCACTCGCGTAAGTCCTTCATGGTGTTGCAATTTTCACAAACGTGAGTGTAGATATTAAAAATATTAATGTTGTTTTCAACTTCATCCAGTATTGCACGTATTAATCACGCTTAATTATAAATGTATTAATAAAACTATTTATAACTGAAAAATATCACAATATTATTATACGGTGCTTATATTGTTTTTAAGTTACTTTGGTATGCTGATAAGAAACGGCGTGTAATAATATGAGTCATAAAGAAATTTCGCGCACTGATTTTAAAAGAAGGATACTAAAAAAAACTATACCTCATAAACATTTGTATCTCATGCAAATTTGCTTTACAGCATTCAAATATGTAAAATAGTTAGAAGATATATCCAAAACTCAACTCTCATCGTAAACACACAGGAAGAGAACATTCCTCAAACCAGTGAGAATTAATAATCAGAATTTAAATTTCCTCCAATTCCGGCGCTCGTTTGTTAGTACTATAAATTAGCAATAGCACCGCAATCCATAAACAAATAACAAACTTGAATACGGTAGCGATATCGGCAAACATTCCCCACCTTTATTCCAATAACACCTGCTTTTGCGCAGAGAGTCATCGATCGGCGCCCACCAATAATCATTATGAGCCGGCAATTAAGCCAATACGTCCTAATTGTGATTATCACGCAGTTTGCATTAATAACTCGCGGGTCGATACGACGTACTCGTCCGGCGCTGTGAAGAAAAATAATGCTGTTCGGGAACTTTAGGTAAGACGCCTGAAAAATAAAGTTTGCGCACTGCCTTTTTTTCACTTCTACATTTTTGAGATTTTACGCGTTTTATCAAAAACGTGAAAAGTTGAAACTCCCACACTGTATTCTAAAGTAGCTGGTACAAAACTATATGTCGTGGTTGACAGAATGGCGAAAGTATCACATCCGAACTCAATCTGTTTGAAACATTTTATTCCTATCTATATGACTTATATGTACAGGAATATTTACAAAGATTAATCCAGAATAGTTTAAGGAAGAACCAGGTGTTTAAACACTTTTAACTCGGGTGTTATCTCAACAGCTTACAAAATTATACTAGTCATACCGGCTAAAAACCAAACTCGAAGGCAAACGCCCTACAGAAATATTCGCACACCAGTCCACCCTTCAAATCACTCTCTCTCTCTTGTTAACTCTTTCCTGACAATAAGGAGGAAGCTAATTAGCTGGCCGAGGAAATATGCATGACACTATATCCAGCTTGATAAAAAGTATTCATCTTTATATTTTTTGTTACTTAGTTATTGATATAAAAAATTCATAATGTTATAAGAAAACTTAATTCCTCAGAGTTTCTATTGTTACCGTTTGGAAGCCATTGTTATTTTCTGAATGCTGTGGGTCTATCCAGTCATAAGACCGCTGAACAATTGTGGTTCGTCTCCGAAATCATTGGTTCAGGCGTAACTGTATGTAGCATGAATATAAACAGTTTTTCTAATCTTTTCTACGAAGGCATCCTTCTTAAAGCAAGTAGACTTTGATGACCGAATTAATCAATGAAGTGTGTGCAATTGCTTATGATGCAATTCTTTTTAACCTAATACGTGAATATATGTAAACTTTTGAAGCTATGTGTGCTTTGATTGGAACATATTTCAATGTGGAAAATGATAAAACATATTAAATTCCATTATTTTGAAGCGCATTTTAAAATATTACCTGTTAGTTCTTATCGTTTATTATATGCTGCTTACAAAACTGAAAAGAAGATTAAAAAATTCAATTTATTTCAAGTTTTTTAAGGATGATTGCCTTGGAGAAGATTCACTGCATAAAAGGATTTCCTGTTTTAACTGGATAAAGACATAAATTACTAAAAGGTACAAATTAATGCATATATATATATATATAAGCATTAATTTGTACTGTATATATATATATGTAAGAAATGACAATATTATTTCAATTGATCAACATACAAATTTCAGTAAATGTAGCTCAATAAGTTCCTAAATGAAAGTTTTTCTGCAATATGGCTGGAAAGTAAATTTGGAAATAATGTTCACTTCGCGCCGGAATCAACATGCAACCCCACTTAAGACATTCAAGAAAGTTGCTTAGCATAAAATCACAATAATATCGCAGAATATTTCTCGAATGGTAATTTACAATATGGAAATTACTCGAGATTCGTTCCTGTACACGCGGTACTTAAAGAAACAATTCAGTAAAGCATTAGGAGTTATGAAATCCATCTGCCCGTGTTTACTTTGTGTGTATCTTGTATATCCTCTTCAAAATTCCTGTGCAGCCATTCTCTGGAAAGTAAACCATAAAATAATAGTTCTCTTTCTATTGAAAGTAAATCTCATTTTCATCCTAGGGTAGATTTCTGCTTTTAATGTGCGCAAGTAATTGTCCTGATTAATTGTATCATCAAAGAATACTTGGTTCGATTAAGGTTATGTTAGTATGGGTTATTTAAGTACGACAAAACACACAACGGCCATCTGTTTAAGAAGAAAGAAGCCTTTATGGAGGACTTTCTTAGAGAATCTGCGCAGTGTCAAATAAGGAAAATCACAAAAAATAAGCATGCAGCCAGTCTATTCTAGTATGATTGAATTCAGGTCGAACTTAACAGCATTCAGCAGTCTTAACCATTCAACCGTTGATGGACAGGCTCGGTTAAACCCATGCAAGATACTGCTTCCTGAACTGGAAAATAATGAATAGAAATTCACTCGTAAAGAGGGCATCCTGTCGCACCTTTGTAACTGTGTCATCTGACTAACTCTTAGTGAAATCCTCAAGCCAATAAATTAATATTTGGTTTTTGGGACCAAATTTAGGATGGGTATTTGCTTCAATTCAGAAATCTCTTTAAAATCTAAGGTCTAACTTCAGCAGTTTTTGTGAACTAATGCATGGTAAGGAAAGCAAACAAATTTTAAATTTAAGAAGACTAACTTACGTTTTCTTAAATTAATGTCAGATTTAATCATAATTCGTAGACATTCAAGAAATGTCTGCAGCTCAGATAAGAGGAGCGTGAGATGTAGATTCCTTTCACATTGCTCAATGTTTAATTGATATTTTATTTGCTTTTCAGAAGCAAGGAGTCTAGGCACCTTCGAAATGTTTTCAAAATGATTTCTAAATTACACTGTTTTAAAAAGACAGTTATAAAATGTACATAGAAATATATTTTATAAATAAAAATTCCTTTTGCTGCATGCCTGCAACAGTCCAGCCAACTCAAAAAAGTACTGAGTAAAGTATCATGAATTCTTTAAAGTTAATCATTTAATATGAGATGTAAAATAATTAAACATCTTTTTAAGAAAAAAATAAACGTGACAAAGCTGAAATTTTCTTCACAAGAGCTGCAGCATTCAAATTTAAAATGCATGAAACATATAATAGTTAGAAATAACATCAACAACAATAAAATGGAATATATACAGCTGAACTTTCTTATGCAAAATAATTACTTTTTCGATAAGAAATAACAATAATTCTTCAAAATATGTCTCAAATATCTGCTTTGAGCAAAATATTCCTAATCGTTTGATTTTTCAAATACACTGACTGTCATTACGTTAACCACACTTCCTAATCGAGTTTTGTTGACACAGAAAAACTTATTCATTACCAGCAGAGATAACTAAAAGATAATAAAAGGAATTTAGATGCTCACGACCAGTTCAGCTTCATATTCTTTCTTATCATATTTTAACATTCGGTCTGGGGTTCGAAAACTTGCGAACGGGTAGGCTGCATGAAGGTTTTCGTGGTTTTCACAATGTGTAACGTGCATACGAACTAGTTTCCCTTAATAAGACCTCAAGGAATGTCATCCTTCCATTTTGGGTACCACTCATATGGTACCCAAAATGGGAGAATATTTTCTCATTATAACAGTTCGTTCATCGATTTATATTTCCGTTTATAAACCATGATAAATAAAAAGTTTAATTTATAAGTTCATTAACTGCCCAGTTGTTTAAGACGTGTTTGTATTTTTGTTTGAATTATTTAACTGCTGGGTCTCTTATATTTAGTTAATAATCACAGAATGATTTGAGGTCAGCATCAACGTCAGAAACAACTTTATAAATTAGTTTGAAAAAATCTGTCACTAAATGGCACTTTCTTACGCCAAAATCAAGAGAAATAAAGCCAGAACTTTTTATTGAGGTTCTTATACTGCAGTGCTGTTTAGATTTCAGTATCCCATTTACAAAAAGTTGTTAAATAAATACTTGTTTCTTACATTTTACGTAACTAAAAATTTAAATGTATTTAGATACTAGAATAAATTCTAAGCGTATTTGTCATGAATAATCTGATACTGATATCATTTTATTGAATTAGTACAAGTACACCTTTTTACAAAATGTCCTCAATGAAAAGTTCTGACCCTTACTTCTCTTGGCTTTAGCGTAAGAAAATGACATTCAGTGACAGATGATTTCAAACTAATTAATAAGGTTGTTTCATTCATTTGGCGTAACATGCGAGAGTGACATTCAGTAATCAACTGCCCAAAGGTTTATTTTAGTGCGCTTTTGTTTGGTTTATAAGGCTTTTGTTTAATTATAAGAAAGTACTTGAGAGCTAACTGACTAAAGGGAGGGATGCCTTCGTTGAGGGCTTACTAAAGGAAACTATTTCGTATACGCGTTACACATGGGGAAAACCCCGAAAACTTCCATGCAGGCAGCAGGCACAATTCAAATCCCGGAGCGAATGCTGCGGTTTTGTTAAAATGTAAAAAGAACAAACGTGAGGTCTGAACTGGTTGCGAGGGTTTAAAATCCTTTTAATTACCTTTGGTAATGAATTTTTGTTTTGTTTCATTGCTTTTACTTGCTCTCTTATGAAAGAAATTACAGATGAAATTTCACAAAATTCATGTACAAACGATAACAGTCTCTAACGCCCCTTGTTAAACTATAGACTTTTGAATACTAACGTGAAATGTTTTGCATTTTTGTTAGATTCAAGATTGAAGTATTTTTCTTTTGTTATTTCATATAACTTCTAAAGAAGGTGAATCAGTTTTCTTTATTTCTTATTTACTAGCTGATCGCACCTGATGGCTTACAGTTTATGTTAATACTTCGTCTTTTAACTATGAGTTTTTAATATGCATAACTAACCCTTCCAAGCAAATAACTACCAACAATAAAATTTAGATTAAACACATTAGCTACAAATAAATTATTTACAATGCACATAATGAATTCATAAATTCAGAGACCTGTATGTTTACGTTTCTTTCGCTGTCGCAAAAATAAAGTTTTCCCACTGTACAATAAGGCACGAGATCATTTAATGTCGAGAGCTTCGGTAAAGGCAGAAGAGGGGAAGTAGACCGAGAAACTAAGCAGTGGGAGGGAGGAAAGTAAAAAAAAATATATAAATAAAAATAGCCCTGACTGTTCGCTTCCCTTTTACTCTAACCTATCCCGTTATTGACCAATTTCTGTTCCAATGTACCTACCTACCTACCTTCTTGGAGAGGGGCATCACGCAATCTCTTTTGGCGAAAGCCTACCTCATCTATCTCGTCCAATCCTCCCCCCCCCGGAGCAAAGGAAATTGCGTGCAATTACCGAATGATGTCATGGACAATTTATCGTTTATTTCAAATATTTGCGGTGGATGCAGGATGGAGAAAACCACCTGCCCGGATTTCGAAGGCCCCGGGATCCGGCTAATGGATTTTGGGGAGACAGGTAGTCAAGGCGTGGGTGGAGGTGGTGGAGGGTAAATTAGCGTTCATCGGATTTAAAGCCTTCTCTCCTCTCTTCCAAATTAACCATAAAATCTTTAACCCCTCATTCTAATGAAGGCTCCAAATTGGATGTCTGCCGTCTTGATAGGTGGAGTCTCTTGCCAAGCAAGATGGATCTATCCGCCCAACGCAGTCCGTCGTTCGCTTTGCACCTTCATCAGATATCCGCGGAATCTTCAGCTACATTTTGAGAGCCTTAAATACAAAGCTAAAGCATAGCGTTAATTGTTAAAAAGGAAATGACTGACAGAAAATTTTGTAAAAGGTGTATCTTCTTGACTCTTCATTTAAAGGGACACAGATGGAAGCCGAGAAGTCAGATTACAGTAAACAAGTTTCTTTAATTATTGAAAACGCAAAATATTTTAGTAAATGATTTAGTAACGTTATATTATAGCATGTAAATATGTATGTCATACGACTTATCTGTGCTTGGATGAAATGTTTAATGTTTTGTAAATAGATAAGTAAGATGTTTACATAAGTGGCATAACAAGAACTTTTGAAACATTTTTCAAGGTTCAATAAAAGATTTATAAAATGTCAGTATGACATAGGGAAATAAAATAAATGCTCTGCATTTATTTTTTAAATAAAACCTTTCCAATATTATAAAATGACTTTCGCTTGCTTTTTCTCTTAGCAAAAGAGTCGGCGACGTTCTAGGCATTCCAGTTGCTATTCTAGAGAGAATACAATAATATTTCTTAAAAGCGAACTACTCATTTTTAGATTTTATGAGCTTCTTAATTTGTATTCAGAAACATTTTCTCATAACAAGTAACACATGCAACAAATGAAAGAAAATTTCGTAGTGGTACAGCAGTGCTCGGGGATTTTACCTTTTTGTTTCCTCTTAAGTAAGAACAAACAAATGAAAGAAACTCTGAAGTATTTTTTCTTTCAGTGAAGGCCTCCTCCTTATTTGTTATTATTATTAGTTTATATTAAGGCAAAGCATTGGAGGGCTATCTGTGTTGCCTTCTGTGTGGTGATTTTAAGGAAAAAATGCAAACGTAAAGTTTTTAAACAATATCCTGCAGCATAAATGATACAAAATGCTCACTAAAACACGCAGATTGAGATGAACATGCTGGGTGTTAAAAGCAAAAAAATGGACTTGACACAACGGCACTGCTGAATGATTTAATGCAGAACAGTTCACTTTTTTTCACATGCTAAACAACAAAATAATGATGAATGTCACTGTTAATAAAAATCTGATGTTTACACCACATGACTTCCTTGTATGAAATATTAAACTATACGCAATTTTCCTGCATTTCATTTAAACATATTGAATTAACGAATTTTGAATTAAACCTACTTCGTCAATAGCACATAAACCAGAATAGAATAAATGCACTCTTTAAAAATCACTATATTTATTTACCACAGCCACGTTTCGGCGCTAGGTTCATTTAACAGTATTACATCTCATTCATTTTATAACTCAGAGTGAGCAAAAATTATAGCATCTGAAGAATTACCACAAATTCTATTCAAGTACTATAATAAATCTAAAACGATGTATAAAATAAATTAAACAAAAAAGAAACAGTTTTTCACAGACGATTTAGCGCCGCTTACATAATGCGCATGCGTTACTAATTAATTCAGGTCTCATTTCGCAGTAAGGGAAAAAATTTATTTAGCAATAATAAAAGAAGACATTACTTTGTTGTTACGAAGCTTAGTTTCTCTAAATTGGCAACAAAAACCACTATTCTGCTAAGCTTCAAATGTAAACAAATATGGCCGCTATCATAACCAAAAATTTGGCTTACTTCAAAACACAGACGTTCCCGCACATCGGGATAGAAAAACCAACCACATGTGGTCTGAACCTAAAAGAATATAAGACTACTAACAACTAAAATTTAAATAAGAGTTAACTTTTAGTATTTTACACAGATGACTAGACTAAGACTGGCCTTTTAAATTACTACGTCTGAAGTACGCAAACTGCGGAAAACTACAATACGTCTTTAACCCTCAAGAGGATTAAAATCTCTGGCCTTAAAGGCGCAGAGTAACTGATGGCAAGCTCGCGGGAAAACTCGTAGCATAAGGGCTCTCTCTCTCTCTTTCCTTCTATTACTTGGCAAAAAGCCACAACTTAAATACTTAAGCGTTAGCAAATACAATTCGCATAAACATAATCACGCGTTAGTTCTGGCCGGAAGTGGAAAATAAGAGATGATAGTAAAGTTTTAAAATAAAATAAACGTTCGTCAACTTAAGATCCTTACATACTTCCCGCCAGAGATAATAAGTTTGAAACTAAGGTCTAAACGACCTTGTTGAAAACTTTTAATTCTAAATTCTAAGTCTTTTCAAGACAAGTCAGCGACTTGTCTTGAAACAAGTCACTGACTTTTACTGACTTTAGACTGGCCTCACTGACTTTTAACAAGTCAGCGAGGCCAGTCTTTTACAACAACTCCTCACTAAAACTATCTAACCTAGAAATTATGTAAAAAACAGTTTTACAATATTTTCTCCAGGGACAATTATTCTTCATCCGTTACATTACCTAAAAACTGCAATTTCTTGTCTCTTATCGGTTCTTTCCAGAGATCTGGAAGGAAACTAGTTTAATCAATTTGTCAAGTAATTTAAATGGCAAGTAACATGAACACGTATATTTTTCTTCTTTTAAAACTCCATTCTTATTTCATTTATACCATTTTTTAATTATCTCCCCGTGCTCTCTGACCTGTGTTATAAAAAGAGAAATACCAAACACGGGCGTGTCTATGTACAAGTGTTCAACACTAGTGCCTACAATACAAACGCTAGCGTGTTAGAATTCAATAAAACAAGACCTCAGAACACACCTTACATTCATCTCTAAGCCCTGAGGTACTATTCTAAAATAACTGCCTAACTCTGCCGTGTAGAGTCAGAGAGCCTAACTACATTCATTCACTCCAAATTTAGCACATATTCACCATGTGTTAATTGTGTTGCACCATGTGTTAATTGTGTTGCACCATGTGTTGCATTTATGCAGTCACATTCTTTTAACTCAGCAGTTTTAAACTTTTACATTCATATAATACTTTCACTTTTAACAAATCACTGTTCTTCTTAAATTTTAACGGAATAGTTCACATGTATATAAGAACACATTAACATGCCATTAATTCTACACACTGGAAAACATACAGTTAACTTTCTCCTATTGAAAACAAATGCTGTTTCTTTTACATTCAATAAGTACATTTCACAAGTCCTCCAAACTAAAATATCTTTTCTTAATAGAATCTTTTAAATAAAGCTTTGTACAATATTTTTAGAACGTTCTTCAAGTACTTTTCTTAAACAGTTACAAAATCTTTTACAATACTGAAGTATTTACACTTTACTATTATACAATAATATTGTATTACTCGCGAGAAGTTGAAAAACATAGTAACAAATGGGTAAAACTCATTTCTCGCCTTTTTGGCTATAAAGGTAGATCTCACATGAGGTAAAACTTAAATTCTGCCATTTGCAGTAAGAACGAAAAATCAACTTAAATGTTTCAAAGTAACATAAAGTTTTACTTATCTTTTTGATATTCAGACATCCGTTTAGTCGCCCACTCCTGGAAGGTAGCAAAGACCATGGTTTGATTGATCCGACGACTTGTCCGAGTACGACTCTCAGTCTCGTCCTCAGTCCGTTTCTTTTTTGGGCGTACTTGAAGGCTCTTGGAAAAACTTCTTCCTTCTTCTTCTTGATTTCTGGGTCGCTTAATAGGTGCTGTCCTTGGGGACGTCTGGACATTTCTCATTGTTTGTTGCCG
Source organism: Stegodyphus mimosarum (assembly GCA_000611955.2). Lineage (NCBI taxonomy): Eukaryota > Metazoa > Arthropoda > Arachnida > Araneae > Eresidae > Stegodyphus > Stegodyphus mimosarum. Next base: position 114,739 of record KK112935.1, on the reverse strand, counting down.
AGTTCTGAATGTTTGCTGTTCGAACTTTTGTTGATGTCTTGAGTTTGCAGCTGGCTTTTCCGGGTCAATTCGTGGATACTTGCTGCGTAGGATCCGTTCTGAGAGTTCAATATTACTTTTCTCACAGGTGCCATAACTGCGGCCATTTCTTCTTGCCTTCTTCGTACTCTTAGAATTTCCCTCTTCCTCCTGTTGGAGCCGGTCTTGCCCTCTCTTTTCTGATCGAGGGAATATCTTCCTTTTTTTTTATCTCCGGTGTTCCATCGCAGGGGGGGGGGCTTTTTCTTTTCTTGTTCGTATCTTTACTTGTGGCGCTCGTTGTTGTTGTGCCATGTGTTGAGATGATGTTTGTTGTGCCGGATACTGAAAAAGACCTAGAAAATTTTCATTTTATCTCGATTGTAATAAAGCTTGATTTGATCGATATTTGCCATAATGTTTTCGCCATTCTTGGCTCTTAAAACCACCACTGCCTGGGTTATTTTCTCAATAGAAAACGGCCCTTCAAACCATGGACAAAATTTTTGCCTCTTTTTCTTCCGCCGCTGTAGAAAGTGAATGCTTCAGCTTAAGTACTTCCTCCCCCACATTATACTTTACTTCCCCTCTTTTCATGTCATAATACATTTTCTGTTTCCTCTGTGATACTTCGGTGTTTTCTTTTGCCTCCTTAATTAACCTTCGTATATCCGCCATTTGGAATTCAGCAGCCCTTTTTTGAACATAAAACAATTTGTCCGGTGGGGTTATAATCTTCCTGCCTAAAAATAACTCAGCATAGTTTTGCCTGTCGTGTCGTGTTTGGCGGGCCTATGGGCTAAAGCTAATTCATTGACATAGCTATCGAAGCTTTTATGAAAATTTTTAACATAACTACGAATAATTTTAACTATGTTTCTGTTGATCCGTTCCGCTGTATTTGATTGCGACCAATACGGGACCATTTTCAAATGACGTATGCCCAGTTTTTGACACATGTCTTCAAAAATATTCCTTATAAACTGAAAACCATTATCCAATATAACTTTTAGGGGTGCCCAGTATTTTAAAATATATTTATTTAAAATAGAATCAGTAACTAATTTCGCAGAAGCTCGTTTTACGGGAGCAACTTCGATCCATTTACTAAAATGGTCAACCGCAACAAGGAGATACCGACTTTCATTTAAGTGGCTTTTCGGGAAAGGGCCCAATAAATCGACGCCAATTATTTCATTTGGAAATTCTGATTTAATGCTATTTAGAAACCCGGCTGGGCGGAAATTAACGTAATTAACTAGCTGGCATGTTGAGCAAGACTGGACATACGCCCTTGTTAACTTTTGCAGTTCAGGAAAATAAACTGCTTCGCGTACGTGTGAAATGGTTTTCCGAATACCAAAATGAGCTGCCAGGGGCGAATCACGCAATTCCTATAATATATTTAACCTAAGGCTAGCTGGGATAACAGGTCGAATTTCATTGTTATTATTCGTAGTTTTCGTATAAAATAATAGACCATCTATCGGTTCGTAATGAGCCGCCCTATTTCTTATCGCCACAATATCTTGGCGGCTAAAGTTTCCAGGATCTCTTAAATAATCATATATATTTTTAAATTCCAGATCCTTGCCAAGTTCCGTTATTACGGTCTCACAGGAATCTATCATATGGGATGTGAGCATTCACCTTTTAACTCTATTCCCTTCTGCATCTATCTTAATTCTTGACAAGGCTTCTGCTACGACATTTTCCTTTCCCGCCGTGTGTTTAATTATCAAATTATATTATAGTTATTTAAGTTCCCATCTTATAAGTCTTGGCGATAGATTCTTTCCTGAATATATTCTAGCGACCGCCGCATGATCAAAGTAGAACTGTTACTAGGCGAACTTTCAAAATAGACCCTGAACTTCTGTACTGCTAACAGAACTGCAAGTGTTTCCCTTTCTGTCGCTGAATAATTTCTTTGAGTAACATTTAAAGTACGACTAATGAATGCCACAGGCTGCCCATTTTGGGAAAGAACTACCCCAACGGCATAATCCGAGGCATCTGCCGCGATTTCTAAATTTTTATCATTTTCGGGAAATTTCAAAACGGGGGCTTGTGTTAGCACTTTTTTAATTTTTCAAAAGCGGTGTTACCTTCGGCTGTCCACGAAAATCTTGCCTTCTTTCTTTTTAACTTTAATAGCGGTTTGGCAATGTTGGCAAAATCCTTTATAAAGGAACTCGTATGAGCAAAGCCCTAGAAAAGAAGCTAGTTTCTTCGCCGTGTTAGGCGGCGGATAATTCTGAATTGAAATTATTTTGGATTTGTCAGTTTGATGCCTTTCTGGGAAATTTTATAACCCAAATAATGTAATTCCTTTGCCTCAGATTTGCACTTTTCAACATTAAATTTTAGACAGGCCTCATTTAACAATGAAAACACTTCTTTTAAGTCTTTAACGTGTTGTTCTAAATTATCACAAGTAGCACTAACGTCATCCAAATAAATAAAAGAGCTTTTTCCGAGGACGGGTCTTAAAACAATGTCCATGCAACGTTGAAATGTTGTTGGCGCGCCTAACAGGCCAAACAACATACGCAAAAATGCAAAAGTGCCAGACATAATTATGAAAGCGGTCTTTGGTACTTCTTCAGGTTTTACGCCTATTTGAAAATACCCAGATGTTAAATCTAATGTCGTCATATATTTAGTGGAAGTTATATTTCGGAAGATTTCCTCAATAATGTGTAATGGATAAACCGGATACCTATTCAATTTGCGGTAATCAATTGCAAAACGCCACCTTTTTGGGTGTGTAACCGGGTAATCATTATTCTTCTTACATAAAACAACCGGGCTCGCATAACTACTGGAGATGGGCGTGATAATCTTTTTACTTAGCATATCTTTAATATGCCATTCTACAATTTTTTCTTTAGACTTGTCATAGCGGTAAGCCTTGTGGCGAACTGGCTGCGAATCTCCCGTATTTATTTCATGGTTAGTCACTTGCGTGAATCCGGGAATATTACTGAACAAAGCAAAAAATTCAATTACCACTTGGCATTAGTTTTTCTTGCTCTTCAGTTCTCAGATGTTTGAGATTCAATGTGGGGGGATCCGCTTTTACTTCAGGCACCTGTTTCATTCTCAGCTTAAGAGATGCTTGACCGAAATCCAGTGTTGCTTCGGACGCTGAAAAAAAATCTACTCCTAATATTATATTTGCTTGAAGATTTCTTACAATAAGGAACATAATTTTTACCTACTTACCCTTAATGCGGTACAGTGGTACTTTACCTATAGATTTGCCTTTTTCTCCCTGGGCTGCTATAAGCGTCGTATTCGAAGTGCAGATTCTATACTGACGAAAATATTTTTTAAAAAATTCTTCTGTTACAAAGCTACACTGAGCTTCTGTATCCAGGAAGGCGGTGGCTGGAATATTGTTCACTAACACTTCAATCTTCGGAAGAACTAAATTTTTCACAACTATATTGAGCTTGATGGTAGAGCGATTTTCTTGGCCTTCGGATTTCCTCACCCTCCCGTCAGCAGAAATCCGTTTTAGTTAAAACTTCTCTCTTCTTTTCCGCGCCTTTCCGTTGGCCTTCAATCTTTTTGTCTGGCTTATTTTTGAATTGTCCACATTCCTGGTTGTCTTCGACCACTGATTCGACTTGCTTCCGTAGCCGTGCTCTTGCCTCTGCTGTGGCCTTGGCGCACCAAATTGGCTTCGTTGCTCGTACTGGCGTCTTCTTTCCATGTCCGCCTTTATTCTGCTTTCAAATTGGATTGCGAGCTCAAATAATTTTTCCAAATCGTCGGATTCCTTAATTCGATAAAGTTCTTGTACCTGGGGAAGAAACCTAGGTAAAATGACTTGTATTATTTCAGGATCCGGCCGGCTTCCATACAAAAGCTTAAATAATTTTATTCTTCTTAAAATGAAGTTTGAGAGTTCTTCAATTTTCTGCTGGTATGTGCTGAAGACTTCCGCTTCTAATTTCGTACGATTTCTTACTACTGGGAAGGCTTTTACTAAGGAGGTCTTAAATACTAAGGAATGCAGGTAGGACTTCCCGGTTGGCCCAAGAGATTTTTTTCGATGTACGTGAACTAACTAAGCGCTTGACCCCTCAACGCGCTTCTAGCCAAAGTCCCTTTTTGGAACTCATGGACTGGATAAAACATAAAGTGGTCATCTAATTTTTCTAAAATGTTATTCACTGCTGAATTCCCATCGAAGCTCGCTGCTGGCTTCATTGATGCTAGCGTGGTCTGGACGATATTCGCGAATCCTTCTAGGGTGGCAGCTGGCATTTCTGAATTTTGAGCCGATACCACGGGTTCATCAACTTCTTCTTGAAAGTCGGCCATGGGTCTTCTCCTTCGGGCGTTTCTATCAGGACTTCTATTTTTTTTTATTTGTTTCGCCAACATAATGTGTCCTACTGTACAGTGAGTTGACTGCAAACTATGTCCTATAGAGTAGCAAAGACGACAAGGTTTCTCACCTTGTCGTCTTCATCGACCTTGTCGTCACCTTGTCGTCTTGTCGTCATTCAATTCTCTTTATCTTTTTCCTCGTTTCACAGTCGCTCCCGCACTCCGGGATACAAAGACCTACCACTTGTGGTCTGAACGTAAAAATATAAGACTACTAACTAAATAAAATTTTAATAAGCGTTAACTTTTAATATTTTACACAGATGACTAGCACTAAGACTAGCACTTTTAAATTATGACGTCTGTAGTACGCAAAATGAGGAAAACTACAATACGTCTTTAACCTTTAAGAGGATTAAAACCTCTGGCCTTAAAGGCAGACAGTAATCGACGGCAAGCTCACGTGAAAGCTCGTAGCAAGAGGGTTCTCTCTCCATTCTTCTACTACCAGGCAAAAAGGCACAACTTAAATATTTAAGCGTTAGCAAATACAATTCACATAAACATAATCACGCGTTAATTCTGGCCGGAAGTGGAAAATAAGAGATGATAGTAAAGTTTTAAAATAAAATAAACGTTCGGCAACTTACGATGCTTACACACTTCTCCAAAGACATAACTAACATTAAAACATTTGAAATTGTTAACCACAAGTAGTTTAAGTCTACCCATAACGAAGAGTTTCTAAAGTTTTTCAGACTGAAGATTGGGAGAAATTTTGTTAATTGAATAAGTGCATACCAAATGTTCCCATCTATGTTACTGTCTTAACAATTAACGAAAGCCTTTGCTGTCTGACATAAGTTAAAACAAAAGATGGCATACAAGACTCATGCAATGGAAGTATAAGCTTTCATATATGTAAGAACTAGCACAGTCGAGGAAAACTATAAAAAACATCCATTGCAATGGAATAAAAGAATGAAGTAGTAGTTCATGCTCTGTAGCATGGTATTCTTAAAAATCTTCTTCATGACCAAGGCCAGTGTTAAACGTTTTTTCATCTGGTGCAAATCCTATGGTTCCCTGTATTCTGCCACTATGTACCTCTTAAATATCTAAAGTTTTGCTGCCCTTAAATTCTACCGCCAGATTCAGCCGCATCGGTTGCATCGACTGGTCACCACATGGAAGAACATAAGTGTAACTGTAAGACGTCACATTTCTTAGCATTTCACAGCAGAAAATACGTTTGCAGATTTCCAAAGTTAAGGGAAATTAATTCATTCTTACATTACACATCAATATTATCTCTTATATTAACTTACTCTGTTGCTACTGGAATCAAAACCGAGACAAACCATTAGAATTTCGAGAACTTGCCTTTTAGCTGGTAGAGAAGGGAATCACAAACGCGAGTACAAAATTGAAGCTACGTTGCATTTTCAGTTTTAAACACTGATAAAATTATTAAGAAATATAAATAAATTGCATATAAATATTTTATTCTTGCGCAGTTTCATGCACTAGAATGTTTTCCTATGCCCGAAGTTTTTAAAAGAAATTTCTGTAAACAAACGGATTAGTAGGACTGAGCCACTTGTTTAGTCCTAATATTTTTTTCGTCCAAATTAACTAGAATTATTTTATAGATAGATGTCAAAAAAGCTTCATTGATTTGGTAAACTTAAGTCTAACATAGCACAGCATCAATCCACGAAATCATAGACCGACAACAGAATTATATCCACAGAATGTGATCATATGGACACTTCAAATAAAATGGTTAGAAATGCAAGCTGTATGGCCGTAGTGTTATATTTGTAAAGCTATCATATTCATTTTACAGTGTATTTCTTTCATTTCTCATTCTTTTCATTCAAAATAGCCTACACAAATTTATGTTTAAACTTAGTTAAAAAGGGAAATTGTAAATAGAATTTTTTTGACGCAAAACATTCATTTACTATTCCCATCTTTAATTAAATTTAAAAATAAATTCAAAAATTTTCTTACTATTCCATATTCTATTGAAAGTCGATAACATAAATGCTCAACTAACAGAAATGTTTTCGTACGTTTGCTTAGAACAATAGAAAGATGTAAATTCTGTTTCCAAATATCTTCCTTTAAGTCGACTAACAAGTACATTAAGTTACATAATTCAGAAATGTTCCACACGAACTAATGTAAATAATGGTTGATACATGATACGTTTTTATTTTAAAAAGTAACATTCTAATATTTTTTCGAGGAGCTATAAATTTGTTTAAAATAATGCAAAATGCATTTGAAATTAAATATTCTTGTCACGTATGAATTTCTACTTTGACTTCTTGTCCTAAATACTAGCAGATTTGTAAGCACCACGCGTGCCTTCTGTTCATCTATTTTAGCTTACAATAAAGAATCTTATAAACGCTTTCTAAGTATCTTTAGTATTTCCAGATACAGCGATAAGTCACTTTACATCTATTAAAACTTTTGTCACAGTTTACAATAATGAAAGACTTCAGACCCCTTACAGTATCATCATAGCGTTAAAAAAGTTGCCGGAATTTTCTCTAACACTTTTCACGTAGAATCGAATTCTAGCTACTTGCTTGCAAAAAATTTCCTGAAATATTGTAGCTCTACATTCAAAGTTTTGTTCTAATTTTCTAATGCAATTTTGCGCTTCGGTGACAAAATGTTCCTTTTCTAGGAAACTTGGAAAAAAAAAACATTTGGAAGAAGGAAGTCACAGAAGTCTTGGCAACCAAAAAGTCTTCGAAATAATCTGTTCTCTACAAAATTCGGATTTTAGTCAAGCTTTCATGCGAAGTGTAGAAAGTGGCACTATCCTTTTGAGCGTAGCCAATATGAAACTGGAATCATCAGTTTGATTCACAAATTCGTTAAAAATTTGCAGGTAATGGAACTAGGTGAAATTTGGGTATTTCAGACCATATACGAGTCTTCTCTAACCGAAACGGTACTTGATGAATCGTAAAACGAAATTCTTTTGTCCTCGTGCGTGTCACCTATGAGATAATATAATTGCTTAGGCCAAACCGTATTGAACACGTACAGGTAGAGATTATATTTAAATAGTACTATATGCAATGAGCCTCCAGCTATAACTTGATGCATTAGGATGGCATTCGAATTTTTCATTTGCAATGTCGTTTCATGTAAGGAAAATTTAAGCTTATTTGCACTTTTCTGTATCCAGTGCCGAAAGCGTCGTTCTGTCTAAAAAATCTTAAACATTTACAATATTATTCACTTTACGAAAATTCTCTTTTCCTATCTGAAAACCAAATATTGAATTAAAAGAATTAGAAAGATGTTTATATCAATCCACGTTAAGATTTTTATTAATTTGAAAATTTTCATTTTATTTGTGTATGTAGTTGTTCGATTCGATTTTTACATGTTACATCTAGAAATTAATTAGCCAGAAACTCTCATACTATCTGGAAATTATTTTTGAAAAAACTTTCAAATGTTTGCTATTATCTTAGAAAATATTAAGAAACGTTATAGAGTAAATGAAATTAGATTTATGAAAATTTTAAATATACGTGTTTTAAGCCATACATATTTTCGTAGCTATACTTTTATGCATTTTATTTTCTTCTTTTATTTATTTAATTTATTTTCTTTAATTTCTTTTACTTCTTTTATTTACTGTAAAGAATTTTTAATTTATTACCCATTAAACATTTTGTAAATGTACATATATAATTGATCGATTTTATTAAATCTTTTGACCATCAATATAAGTGAAATCCTAGTGATAATGCTAAATAATTTAAAAACGGAAGCAAGTTAAATCCGTCACATTTCAGGTATTTTTAGATACAAAGTTAGAAGTTAGAAGTTTATTGTTAGAAAATAAAGAGGATGGAAAATTATCTGACAGTTCTGATCTGTTGTATTGAGGTGATTTTGTAATTTAAAGTGGCAGTTTCTTTTAAAAGGTCCTCCTCAAGGACATCCGTCTCCTTAGCCCTCATATGCTTGCTCTAGTGCCTGATGATATTCAGATAATCAGACAAGTCAACTTTTGTTAACCCCCACTAAAAAAGAAATTAGTCAAAATATAAATAAATGCAGAGTTCTTGAGTTTCGAGATAGAGAGCATAGGCTGATCGCTAAACTACTATGCTTTTCTGCTGGTTGAATCAAATTACCGACTATGGCAAACCGGATTTGTTGCGCGAAAACTTAGAACCAGGCCATGGTTTATTAGGGCATGTTAATTTCTATTTATCTTTCAGTTTTATTTGAACATTTTCTCTAAATTACCCACAAACTGCAAAGTTCTCCTGATATATTTTCAACCTTTTCATTAATCGCCAAGTTGATGTAATAATAAAGAAAGTTTACTTTAAATTTTCATTTTAAGTTGTGATTTTTGTACGTTTGTCTGTTTTCGTTTGTCGTTTGTCTGTTTGATAAGTCGTTTGTCTGTTTTTACGGTTCAGATACAGTTGGTATATTAAAACAGTGTAAAAACTTACCGAATGACAGCAATTATTTAATTAAAATTTTTAGATTAATTCCTATTCCCTCTTACGTACCAAGCTTAATTTTGAATCTTTAATTATGAAAAAAACTATTTACTATAATTGTACATATGTTGTAACTGTATACAATTTATTATTAAAAACAAAATTTCACTAACCATTCAAAATAATTTATAGTTTAGAAAAGTATTGAAAATTACTTAAAATGTTGCAAATGTGTCTATCGAGTTAAAAAACCTTCAACTACTATTGCTACGTACAAACGGGACACAATGAATTATTTCAAAACTAAATCTATAATTTATGTAACTTATTTAAAACAATTTTAGCCTGAAATTTCAAAGTATTAAACATTTCGTTAATAGCAAGTGATCCCTGCTGCTCATAATATTCTGCAGTAAGACAGGAATATAATGAGTTGCTAGAACCGTTCTAGAAATCCTCTAGTATTGTGACCTATGGTTGTAAGATTAAGGTTTATAAAGGGTTATATGCCTGTCGTGTTCGCTATCGATGGATCAGAAAATTAATCGAAACAGATAAACTCATAAAATAAATTTCTAGCGAATATAGAAAAATATGGAATTTGAAATTTAGGTTTTTGGTGCCAAATGAAAATTCATGGAGTCAGGCACGAGCTATGCACGTATTTTATTCTTATAACCAGTTAAAACTGTCTGCGTAAAACGTAGCGATAGTCAGCAAAAATCGAGAGATGCATTTGGTGTGTTTAAGAGGTACTTCCAGCTACATCTGTAGTAATAAAGTATACGAAGTAATGGACTCCTGTTCAATTACTGAATCTTTATAGCATTAGGCTCTATTCTTACATATTAGTTAAATTTCCATCAGTAATGGACTATGCTATTTATTTAAGATCCAAATGTTCCGCATAATTTCTATACCAAGAAAAGGAATTCTATTCAATTTTTGAATCTTTATCGAGTTATATTATTCCCACGTAGTTAAATTTCGTTGCTAAAGAACTAGTATATTATCAATTCCACAAAACTGCTGTCTAAGAGTCATCGATTCCGTATAATTGCGAAACCAAGTGAAAGAATTATATTCAGTTATTGAATCTTTGTTTCTTTAAACTATTCCCACATATTAGTCAATTTCTGGGAGCAATGAACTATACCGTCAATTCCGCATATTGTTGTTTAAGATCCATCGATTCCGCATAATTTCTGTTACTAAAGAGATCCTTTTCTGTTACTGAATACTTATTGCATTTGCCTATTCCCAAATATTAGTTAAATTTTCATCGGCAATTAACTATACCATCGATTCTGCATGATTGCTACACCAAGTAGAGGAACCCTAGGCAGTTATTGAATCTTTATTGCTTCGCACTACTCTCACATGTTAGAAAATTTCTTTCTTCAATGATTCTGAGTAAAATCTGTTTAAAGCTGGCCAGATTTGCGACAGCATCTAACAAATCCAAAGACCAAGGAATGTCAAAAAAGAGTACCGAGCTTTGAAAGAATTTCTTCCTTATGTCTAGTGAGTTGAAATGTTTGTTTCACCACAAATGACTCATTTCTTGACTTCGATGAGATATGTGAGATAGCATAAGACAAATTCATTAATGCCGCGAGTCCTTTCCCAAACTGATTACTACCTATTAAAATGATTAGTGTGCGGATGTTTCCATTTAACACCAGAAGAAAAGGAAATATGATATCTGTAATATTTGAACACGCTATGTCTACAGCGTACTAAATTTTCTACTTTCCCAAATGTTTAAAACATTTGCTGGATGTTTAAAAGCATATGATACACTAAATTACAGTTATGATTGAACTCAGCTCAAATCTTCCTACGACCGATTGCTGCTTCATTGTATGATAACGATAAAACGATAGCAAGCTAGACGTGATTTTTAATATTCCGAAGGGATTTTTCATGTACAACATATGTACAATTATTGTAACATAATTATTTCATTTGTATGAAATCTTAGTTATACATATTGTATTAATGAGAAATAACATCATTTCTTGTTTCGTTAAGTTTTATAAGAATACAATACTTAATCAATATTACATGTTTTGACTATTCAGCATAAGAAATCGAATCGCCACCTCCCCCCCCCCCAAAAAAAAATATATGAAATCCTAAAGCTTGAGCTATTTTACATATGGCCTCTTAACCAGAAAATGAATGCCAAAATATTTTGGCAAAAAGTTAAATTAGCTTCTAAAGTAGTCAAGAAAATAAATTCTTTTAGTTAGTACAATTGACTTAAGCACCAACGAGGTATAAACGTATATCCCTAAGATTTTAGTAGCGTATGTCTTGAAATGAAGAGATTCAAGTTAACTGAAACAAAAACAAAAAAAGAAAAAATATTACACTTGCAGAAAGTCATTACGCAAGGGCACACAAATTTGCACTAAGTAGACTACAAAACATTAAAGGAGAAAAGTGCTTTAGAGAAAATTAACAGAGGAAATTTTCACTTATTTTTAAACTCACTAACACGCTTTTATTTCTTTAAAACATCCTATTTCAAAGGAGTCAAAAACATGGTTAAGACTTAGCATTTAATTATTTCAGCTCAGCAAGTTCAAAACCTTGGTTCCCTTAAACATAATGAAGTTCCAAAATACTTGAAAAACATTGTAAGATTTCACTGTTAAAGTTTAAAATAAAAACGAAAATGTAAGTCACCATTTCAAAAACGTAAGCAATTTTCACAGGCTAGTTTATGTAGCTCTCTTCTATTATAGCAAATGATGTCGTCGCTAAACTTCCCTAAACAATAGTTTGTTTTTCCTCTTTGCTATAAAATTAGATATAATTTTCATAACCAGGACCGTTTCTCTGGAGTGGAGCGTCTGCGTACAAATTTTATTGAGCGTTTCTGTATTATGTGATTTAAATGCATGATTTAACAATTCATTTTCAACTATGAATAAAAAAGGCCTTTTATACCCCATTTTAGTCAAAAAAAATCATTGGATAATGCATTTATCTTTGCACAGATAACTTCCACTTTATAGGATACCAAACGAATTTGCCGCCTGAGCGCGGAGCTTTCAGTGCATACCAGTCAGGAACGAAACTGTTCATGACATCCTTTAATATAACTTTGTCCGCCCAACGCAAATAATTTGCACAATTCTTTAATGCCCGCGTGTACTCAAATCCCGCAGATTTTGATGTTATATTTAAACTTTGCTGTTAATAATATTAAATGGAATTAACGGGAGATATTTGCTTTGAAGCATTTTCATCTTTAGCTCTTCGTAGGAATTTAAGTCAATGATATTTACCGTTATAAATACAGTGAAGCATTCACTGACCACTGTCTCTCATAAATGACTACTTAATAAAGTAATCAATCATATTTTGAATATATCTGTAAACTATATGTACCTAACTCATCGCTGCTAATATACGACTAAGCTGAACTCACAATTTTCTAACATGACCACTTCCAGTGATGATCAAAACCATCTGAAAATGTGAGCGGTCGTTTAAGTGAACATTCATTGCAGTTGAAAGAAAGCTAGAAATCTACTGGAATTCTTTGTATAGAAGTCTGGAAGTTTCATATCATCTCTGAAAGCCTTTTGTAATTCAAATTCAAGGCGGAGTTTTAGCCCAAAGAGTGTTAGCCGGATACTAATTTCATTTTGGCATTTTGGGTCGAAAATTTTGAACGCTTAAATCACTTTTCAAATTGTTGCCACCGAATATTATCACTCTGTATTATATTTAAGGACATTAAATGCTGAAGAATCTGCATAAATGTATGTATGTGTTTTGGCATTGTGATAAATCAACGGTACTTAGAGCCATCCGATTTTGAATAACGTACGTCTCTACCCGGATATCAGCATCTGGAAGCCCAAATTTGGAATTTGAAATTTGTTTTGTTATCTATTTCCTATTTTGTGAAGCATTTAGGAGCGTTTGACTAAGAAACTCAACGATTTCAAAGAGAGCAATCGCAACACTGTATGGGAAAAAAAAAAGTTATTTCCAGCACGAGAGACTGTGTATCGGAAATTCTAAAGATATGATCTTTTAAAATTATTTTGCGATTATTGCTGTTGAATTGAATTTTATGGTTTAATTGCGAAGAACATGATATTAAATAAAGAAATGTAACACACGAAACCTTAAAAAAATTTCCCTTTGGGAGTAAACTGACAAAGCCTTCAGATTTTTCTCTTTTGTAGTCCAAAGGGGCTTTGTCCCCGAAGGACTATTTTTTTCGTTTCGGCATTTTGTGTCGGAAACATTAAATGTCCGTTCGCTTTTTAAACTGTTGCCACCAAATACTACAGCCCTGTATTATATTTAAAGAAATTAAATAATGAAGAATGCCATAAATGTATGCATGTTTCTCGCATTGTGATAAAACGACGGTACCTAGAACCATCGAATTTTGAATGACGTAATCCTACTGCGAATACGGCCATCTGGAAGTCCAAATTTGAATCTTGGAATTTGTTTTATTATCGATTTCATATTTTGTAAAACTAAACGAACTTTTGATTAACAAACTCAATAGCAACGTTGTACAGAAAAACATTTTTATGTCCAACTCGTGAGACTGTGTATCGGAAATTCTAAGGATATGCTCAATTTAAAATTATTTTGCGATATTGCTCTTGAACTGAATTTTATGGTTTAGGTGCGAAGAACATGATACTTAATAAATAAAGGTAACACACAAAACGTTAAGAAAACTCGTCGTTTCGGCGTAATGTAAAATCTGAAAGCCTTCAGATTCTTTCTTTTTCATTATTATTATTATTATTATTATTATTATTATTATTATTAATTTTTTAAATCCTTGATAAAGAAAAGCCTTCAACTGGCCATTAGCAATTAACGTGTAATAACAAAAGATAGCTCAATTAATTTTAATATCCCTTTCAATTGCTGTTGGAATTACCCGAATACATTAAACGGTGTCAGCAATATATGCTTTGTAATTTGAAACTCAGATTTGAAAACTCATTTTTGGGCGATATAAAAGCGATTTTATGCATCAAAGTGCAGAAAATGTTGCATCAAAAACGTCTTTTATTAATTACAACAATGATGCAATTGTTGACGATCATTAGTTAGATGCATTATAAAGCCATGTGAATTGCATGTACAGTTATATTATGTAGTATACTATTGGAAATATTTAGTTACATTAACTGGAGATATTAAAGTAATGGTGTAATAAAATGTATTTATACTGCTTTTAAACTGCTGTGTTTGTTAATGAATGTTTAATTTGGAAAATAAATCTTAGATCGTGTACCACGCGCAGTGGTTATGCTGATTTGTGAAAATGATAAAAGAAAATTCAATTGAAAAAACAGAAATTCAGAATTTCGATCTGCGATACAGTTTAGTGCCCAGCTCGAACAAACTGTGCCTCACAGACCCATTTGACCTGCCGTGCATTTTCGTGCGACCCACGAAAAGTAATAATCCTTATTATACTAGTTTATTTTTTCTGTCTTTTGATTCTTCTTAAAATAAAATGAATTTGAATTTAAAATACTATTTTTTATTTGTCAGCTTTCAAACTAATTTGTAACGAGTTTCATTTAGATCAAGGTAAAGTTTCGTAGATGATAGATTTTCATTCAGAATGAATGAACAGTTTAAGTATAGTTCATGATCCATTTTGAAAAGAAATTGTAAACGTTCAGAATGACCTGATGCTTGAAATAATAAATCTGCAGTGTAATACTCATTTATACAAATTCCATAACCGTGAAGAAACTACAGATTTTATAATACTTCTTATTGAAGAAAATCTGATAAACTTACTAATTTTTCTCGAAAGTTATTCAATTTATATATGCGAAAAAATATTTATAGTGTGAAACTGAATAAAAATATGTTTTACGATATCAGGCATCACAGTTGATCACTTGCAAGAGTTTAAAAACATCTGCTCTGCAAAATCAAAGTCTGAAATGGAGTTTTACATCTTTCCACTATTAACCAATTGTTTGTTTTGCTAAATGACTGGTTGATAAAAATTTTATTAGAATTCATTTTCTGTGGAAATCACAATTTATACTTAAAAATATTATTTCATTTGCTGTCTGCTATCTATTTATTAATCTCTAATATGGCTCTTCGGTCAAAATATCTGCCCAGTCCTGATAAAATAATTATAGCTTTGAATCAAAAATTTACATTAAAATTATTTGCGATTAACTGATTAGCTTATGTCACAGGAGTTCAAGTTGCAGACGATAAAAGTCAAGAATTCAAAACGAACTGTTTGAATTGCTAAATGATAAGAAAGAAATTTTCATAATGTTGTTTCATCGAAATTAGCGCCAAGTGGAGATGTGCTCTTATTCAGTAAGGAAAAACTTTAATTAGTAAAACGCAAAAAATTGTGCATTTATTACATTGTACTACTTATGCAGAAGATTTCAACAAATATTTAATTCAAGTAGTAATACACACATTCAAGACACAAAATCCACTTACTGAAAATAATAAATGCTATGTGGATGGTTTTCTTAAAATTTGTATTTTAAAAATATCAATACCCGCAATACTAATCTCAGCAAACTTGATCAATAAACGCAATAATATTGTTGTGTCTGTACGGGTTCGGAATGGATTGAATGCACAAGTAGTTCAAAAGTTAATAAAATTTATTCTTTTCACACGAAATAAAACAAAATACTGAAATATTTCCTCAGAGATATCCGTAACAATATCACAGTATCTCAAACGTTAATTGGAATTCAATTTAAAACAGATAAAGTCAATGCAATCTCACATCGAATTCGCTACAATCAATCACAGCATTAAGTAAACAAACAGCAGTTTGCTAAACAGCTACAACTGCAACTGAGATGAGGTGTTTTAATTTGGTTTTCGTAAGCTTTTTAATTATTTATTAGAATATTCTGGTAAAACCTCGATTTTTCTCTATATTTGTGGATAGCAGCAGTAATTACGAGACGTTTATTTATTAAATATTAAATGCATGCGCTCTTGTATTTTTACTTTTTCGACGTAGCTAAATCGTCTGCGTTGCACAGGAAAATAAAGCAATTTTAATTACGATTCTAAATAAATACGAAATCCGTAACAATATAAAATTTTAAGCATACCGAATGCAATCTGTTTGAGATATTTATTGTTTTCAAACTGCGAAAAACTGAGGATGTTGCCAAACATTGATATATAAGATTTTCATTTATTTTCAGTTTTGTATAAGAAGGTTCTTCAGTAGGTATTAATAATTTAAAGAGGCGTTTATACCCTGACTTCTTAATATATTACATCAAAGGTTATTTTATACCGTGAGAGTCATAAATCTGACACCCTTATGTTGGTGGATTACAAAAATTCTAACGGCATTTTTGAGTACTTTTCCATCTGCATCCAGAGTAAAACTTAATGAATGTAACTAAATCTTATAATATACATACTGAAATGAAAAAAGAACTGGTACACGTATCAGACACCTAATAGGTCATTCACGGGAGTATGGAACGGGAAAAATATAGGCTGAATAAAAACGCTGGATTATTCTCGAAGCAGTGAACACCATATTTATTTCAAAGAACTCTATAATTTTGTTGTATTTTGAGATGCAAGATTTCTGTGTTCACAATGCGTTGCATGGCATCCCAGATGTGGTTGATAATTTTAAGATATAAATACTAGATTACCTCCAAACTTAAATCAAATTCCGCTAGCCGTAATTTGGAATCTCTAGTTATAATTGTCTGCACATGATTTCTTTGGAAGAGGTCAGAACCATCATAATGAATGCTGGGCATGAATTTGTGTATCTGATATGATATAAAATAGATTTCTCTTTTTAGATAGAAACCTTTGTAGACTCTATGGGAGTCCTACTGAATGCTAACTAGATAAGCTTAATACCGTTATGAAACCGTCAATTATTATGCAATCTATTTCCATCATGCACAGATCCTTCCATCTGCCCAAAATAGTTCGATAGCAGGGTGCCCATTTCCGATTATCAAGTGTCCAATTACTGAACGCCTATTCTGCGATCACTGGATCCATCTACTATTTGCGCGAACATAGGAGGTAGCGCTGGCCGCCTATTAGGTGCCTCCACAATAAAATGGTCACCACTTCTGGCCTTAGTAGTGCCTAGTGCCGTTATAGGCAAGTGCCCGCTATGCATAAAAAAAACATTGACTTAAAAAAACCGGCATCGTCTACAATTTCCAACTTAACAGAGGAAATCATTCTGTGGTCAAACATCCTTCCATCTACCCAAAATAGTTCGAAATAGGAATGGTCAGAGCAGGGTATTAATTTTTAACTGAATAAAAAAATTTGATCTTGCTGTTCTTTTTCAAAATGATTTATAGCTGTTAACGCTGTGGTATTTCCAGATATACGGGGTGTTTATAAATGTGTAGAGACATTAGGTATTTTCTAAGCAGGAGTACATGAAAAATGAGCTATGCCCTCGCCGGGACTCGAACCTGCACCTCTCGTGTACGCGCCGAATGGGCTACTTTTACACCCCGAATGCATGCACAAAAGAGGGAGAAAATACCTTATATACCCCCTTTTAAAGGGCGACTGGCGATTAGGGGTCCCAATAGCCAAATCCTGTGGTGAAGAATCATCATTCACCACCTTCTAGTTCGGGTGCAACTGTACAGACGATGCCCTCGCCGGGACTTAAAGCTGGACCTCTAGAATATGCGCCAAGTGTGCTACCATTTCACCACGGAGGCATGCAGAAATGAGGGCAAGAGATGTAATGCTTTTAATGTATTTAAATAAACTAAATTTATTTATGATTTATGTTAAAGAAACTTTTAGTTATTTACATTTTTAAATTTAAAGTAGAGATTATTATGTTTTTTTAATTGCTGATTAAATTCCTCAAAGAAATATAATAAAAGAATTAATCACCGACAGATACGAGAAAAGAGAGAAAGAGAAAAGCTGTATAAGATACAAAGAAACTATAAGAGACGCTACAGAAATCAATAGTGCCTTTGCTGAGGATTAAATTAACAGAGAATAAACATTTTTTTTTACTTGAAGCCTTACCAATTTGCTCTTTATTAACAGAAAGTAAGATAGGTTACTTAGAAGTGAAGATATGAAGTTATAAGATATTTTCCCCCTCTTTTCCGCATGCCTTCGTGATGTAACTGGAAGCGTACTCGATGTACATTTATGAAATCCAGGGTTCGTGTCAACGCGAGAACATTGCATATTTTTCACGTATCCTTATAGCTTCTGCTTTTAAAATGCTATGACTCATCTAATGAGTGTGAGCTATTGGACTCTGCTAAAAATGGCGTAAAATGTCAAAATTTGTCATTCAAATGATGAAAAGAACTCTAGAAGTTTCCACAGAAATGTAGCCCATGGGATCATGCGTACCGTTTTTCTTCGTCTGTATGTCTGTGTAAACTGCAATCTTCTACATATGCAAATACTTCTCTTTTTTAATTTTGTTTAATCCCTTTTTAATGTTTTTCTGTTTATTCTATTCTATATTCAAACAGAAAAGTAGGAAAAAATGTAACTTTTAAGTCGCCGTTTTATTTAACTTTTAAGTCAAACTTTTAAGTAGTTTAGAGCAATTTTTATTTTTATTTTCCTGTCAATATTTAGTTTCAGTAGATTAGAAAATTAAATATTGCTTTTACTTAAGAAAGAGAGCATAATAATTGCATGGTTTTTCTGCGTTTTAAAATTTTTATATTTATTTTTAATAGCCGACTTTTTTTCGTTATTTTATACTTCCAAGATGGTAAAAATTGGAAATGACCAGTATTTTATTTTTTCGAAACTTATTTTATTTACCAAGCACTAATATTTCATTTTTAAGGATATTTCATACTAATTTTTTCCCACTTTTTAACAGTTCGTAAAAAATAGGTAATGTTCATATTTCTTTTTCGTTTAAATTGTTTTCTGGAAAAGTAAAATTCATGCTTTTTCCCCTAAAAAACCTTTATTAATAACTGATATTATTATTTTCTTTTCGACTACTGTCTTTTCTCTCCAAAATAAAAAACTCACAATGCAGCAAGAATTTACTTTTAATTAACTATTTAATTTATTTTTAATTAAATGTTCTCTTTCTCAAAGTTTCTGGGAAAATAGGGCTCAAAAATAAAAACTGCAAAATTGGCAAATAATGGGAAAGAATCATTTTAAAACCTTAAATCTAAACAATAAAGCAGGATTTAATTTGAATTAAAGATATATTGCATTAACAGAACTTCTTCGGGTAGACAATATTACAACAAATTGCTGATTAAAGAAAAAGAGAAAATATTTTTAATGAATTTCAGGTAATCTCTATTGAAAAGGTGGGGCTGAGGGTGTAAGAAACTTAAAACTAATCGTAAGTTAGAAATTTTAGAAAATAAAATAAAACAGTCGCAATATACTTGTAACTGATGCTTTAATTTTTTAATAATCAGTTTGAAATGAAGAGAAATGTAAAATATGACTAAAATAAAATTAAATTTCATAAACATCATATCATTTGTTATAGATTTTAAATATTATGTACATAATAAATACATTTTTATATTCCTTTCTGTATGATCTGTTTCATGCTGAACATTTTTCGTTTTCTTCATTGTGGAAAATGTTATTATGAAAGATAGGGGTGGTGTTCGTTTAACCCCTCTTCTTTCTAGTCAAGGATTTTTAAGTTTATTGAAATTGTAAAAGATGAAAAGTATGTTAGATATAATAATTTTATAATCTTACAGTATTACTGCTAAATTACTTAAAACCTCTGTTAGTTTAATTTGTACAAACGAAAAAAAAAAGTGATGAGTTTTTCTTCTCCTAATAGCTGACCCTTAACCGACTTCGACTTGTCCATTACTAAGGCCAGAAGTGGTGATCACTTTATTATCTAGATACCTAATAGGTGGACCGCCTTTTCCTTCTATGAAGGGACGGACAGTTACAAACATGCCTTCTCCTGGATTTGAGCCCGGGCCCAATGGCATCGCACTCGGGTTCCCTAACCATTATACCGTCTGGGCGGCACAAACATGATGTCTTATTTTGAATTTTTCTGGCATAAAATCATTAAATATTGTAACAAATGTGTCAAAATACATGGTCTCGATTTTACAACATGAGCAGCTTAAAAACAAGAGCTTATCCGAAGTTTATAAGAGCTCAGCTTCAGCGAATAGCTTGTAGAGGAATTATATATAAAAATTATTGCCTATTTACAACCTCTGAAATAACATTCATCATTATACCTATATTTACTTCAGCGCTCCTACTATTTCTAAAAGCATCGAAATATTGCCTCTTGGTGTCTGTTATGTTTTTGTCGTCGCGTTATTTTTGATAGCTTTAAAGCTGACCTTGTTGAACCTCTTGACAAGAGTAAAAGAGAGAACGAAGAGTGATAAATCTGGCAAATAAACTGTTTACAGCATGTCACTTTTTTTTTAATAAAAGGAACTTACGTTCTTTGCTCAAAATGTGAAATTGCGCTGAATAATTGAGAAATGTTTTAATTTCACTTATATTACAACATGAATAACCGTTTCCCAAACAATATGAATGCAAACACATCTTCTATATATAATAGGTTTTTGGTCTGTAGGAGTTAATTTCAATTATTTCAAGTTTCATAAAATTGATCTAATATTTCCTCGAGTGCTTTTTGAACAAAAAAAATCGAACATTATCAGTTTTGGGAATTCATTATCAGCTCCATTACTGCTGTTAATGAAGCATTATTAGGAAGTGAACTTGATATTGTGAAATCAATTATAGAAAAGAGTTTTAAATGTCGTAATTTTCTCCTATATAAATTTCTTTTGATTATTATTATTAATTATATGTAACCAAACGTGATTACGAAAAGTTGGTAAAACTGAATTTAAGTATTTGTTGTGAATTATTGAATGAATATAGTCATTTAAAACAGATCCTAATTCAGATTTAAATTTAAATATAATTGCTTAAATTGGTACTGTTGTTACATAATAGAAACGAGTGTCGATTGGCTCCTTTAAACACCTGCCACTGTCCCTTAAGCCGAAAGGAGAAAATAGTGTTCATAGAGGGAGGAAGAGGAATAAAAAGGAGAAAATCCGCCTCGCCCAATCCGCACGAAACAGCCACTTTAGTACGTAATCCACATTAAACACGAAAGGCAAGAAAAGGCGGGCAGAATGAATGGATCCAAGTAAAAACCTCGACTTTTTTGTGAAAAAAAAAGAGGAAATACCTCGTCCCTGGCATTTGTGGAGAGGAAACATTGTCGTATTTAAGTTTTATCAGCTCGTTCTATGCGTAAGAATGTCGAGATAGATATTGGTGAATTATGAAGTTTTGGATGAATCATTCTTTGGCGCCATCATCTAAATAAGAATTAATCAAGTTAATCTGATACATCATATATCACGGAGAAATGTCATTTTTAAAATATTCTTAATTTTTATTGCATTCTGAGAGTTAATTAATCTTCAGATGTTCAAAGAGTGGAATCGCAGTTAAAAAACCTGACATAAATTTAAAAAATAAAAAAAAACTGTTGAAGTATTCATTAAAAACTAATATGCTTCCATTTATGCGTACTCAATACACTCAAACTGAATATTGAAAATAGCCAAACTGAAATTTCATTTACAGATTTAGACATTTATGTAAAAATGCGGAAATAATCCTTCCTTTGGTAAGATAAATTAATTCTCCCTCCATAATTAACTTACCTAATTAAAGTTAGATGTCTCTTATTTGAAATTGTAGAAAATATCTTGCTAAGCACAAACCTGTACAACAAGAATTATAACAAATTCAGATTTTAGACACTAAATAAGTCAAACACCACATATCCGGGCTCCAGATATCCGTAAACGCAATTAATCAAGTCTCTTAATTTTCCATCTACAGCTTAGTGCAAAAGTTCTGCAATACCTCTTGAAAACATGTATTCTAATAATATAATCATATTTTCAAAATTACTTTAATTCCAAATTTTATAAATTATGCATGATTTTATACACAATTTTGTGCAGAATTTAAAATCTTTTACCTGTTTAAAACAACAGCTTTATTAGTAAAGTTATTTTAGAAAGAATATTTCATAAAAGCATAATTAAACACTGAGTAAATAAACTGCTTTTTTAATTGAATCTTTTCTGGTTTTCTCCGAATTCTTCCTGCAAAAACAAATATTACTCAGTTCTTAAAGTTTTTGATGTTAAGAACTATGTGTTATAATTTCAGATTTCCTTCATGTCAGTAACAATGTACGTGTTAAAATTAGTTTACTGCATAATAAAAGATTATTACGCAGTAAATCTGACTGTAATGTCACAGTGAATAGATGCATTAATAACTTTAATTTACTATTAGCCCAAAGGGGCAGTAGACCAGAAGGACTGTTAGTATCAAAACGTGTTTCAATTTAAACGGCGAATCTCTTTTTAAATTGTTGCTACCAAATATAATCGCCATGCATCATATTTAAAGAAATTAAATAGTGAAGAATCTGGATGAATGTATGTATGTTTCTCGAACTGTGGAAAAACGAAGGTACCTAGAGCCATCAAATTTTGAATAACGTAATCCTCCTTCCGAACACGCGCACCTGGAAGCCCGAACTTTGAATTTCGAATTTTGTTTTAGTATTGATTTCATATTTTGCAAAACTTTAACGAACTTCTGGTTAACAAACTCAACGATTTCAAAGCGAACAATGGCAACACTGTACGGAAAAAAAATTTTTTATCTCCAGCGCGCGAGACTGTCTGTAGAAAATTAGCTGTATTTTAAAATTTTGCGGTATTGCTGTTGAACTGAATTTTATGTTGTTTAAGAGTGAAGAACAGGATATTTAATCACTAAAGGTAACACACAAAACGTAAAAAAGGAACCCTTTGGGCGTAATATAAAATCTGAGAGCTTTCAGATTTATTTTTTCTTATTTGTTATTTTTACTTATTTACACTCATGTCCATAAATTAAGGATAATTCGGAGTCACGCGAAAATCGAACTCTAAAATAAATATATCACCTGTAAAATCATTATACACATCTTCAAGAATCATATGCAAATTTCAGGAAGTAGCCAGATGACACCGACGGTACGTCACAATGACGAGAGTGTAAGAGAGTGATATATAAGGAATACAGGCAAAGAAGTAAAATTGTTTGCAGGCGCTTTATGAGCATTTCAGTGCAATAACCGAATAGTTATGACATAAAGGACGCATTTGGATAATTTTTACGTGCTAGAATTATCGGCCGTCTGGAAGGTGGGCGTGCCCAACTGGAAGTATCAGACGAACTTGGAATTGCCCAGAGTGTCATCTCCAGGCTTTGGCAACGATTCCAAGATGATGGTAATGTGAGTAGACGTTACAGCACAGGTCGCCCCAGAGTTACAACGCCGAATGAGAACCGGTATTTGGCAGTTACTGCCAACAGAAACAGGTGGAGCACAGCCTCAGACCTGTGTCGTCAGCTCTCTTCAGCCACTGGTACGACAATTTCAAGGCAGACCGTGCACAGACGCTTAGGGCAGATTGGTCTATATGCTCGTAGACCTGTCAGATGCGTTCCACTTACTGCAACTCACTGTCGCCTGCGGTTAGCTTGGAGTAGACAGCATGCATTGTGGACACCGCAACAGTGGGTTTGTGTGATATTTTCCGACGAGTCCAGGTTTAGCTTGCAGTCTGATTCTCGCCGGACTTTCATATGGAGAACTCCAGGTACCCGTTACCACCAAGAAAACTTCATTGAACGACACCGTTACGCTGGTGCAGGAGTGCTCGTTTGGGGTGGAATTATTCTGGGTTCCCGAACTGACCTGCATGTTCAAATTGGAACCATTATAAGGTATATCTCCCACATTCTTAGCATGCCTTCGTGGTGTAATGGTCAGCACACTGAGCCGGTATTTCAGAGGTCCGTGGTTCGATTCCCGGCGAAGGCGTTGCATATTTTTCATGTCTCCTGCTACTAAATAGCCTAATGTCTCTACACCATGACAAGCCAAATCTATCGGGACGTCATTCAGGAACAACATGTACGTTTGTTTCGGGGCGCCATGGGCGCACAATTTGTGTTTATGGATGACAACGCCCGTCCTCACTGTGCAAACATCGTAAGCGAATGCCTTCAATCGGAGGATATCACCCGTATGGACTGGCCAGCATTCTCACCGGACTTGAATCCAGTACAGCACGTGCGGGACATACTTGACCGACGAATTGCAGCCCGTCATCCTCCTCCTACATGTCTACAGGAACTTCGGAGAGCATTGCTGTTTGAGTGGTGTAATATCAACCAAGATCAGATCGATAATTTAATACTCAGCATGCCTAGGCGTTGTACGGACTGTATTGCATCATCTGGGAGACATACAATGTATTAACAATCATACCAACCATGTAATATTGGTTTTTTGTAAAAAGGTTTTTTTTTGTAATTTGCTCTAGGGAGAAAAAATCGCTAATTTTTTTAATAATATCAAACATATAGCACCCTTTTTTGCTCTTTACCTTTTGTTTAATAAATAAGCTTTACAAATAAGTCAAATTTGTTTTGCTTCTAACGCTTCCTTTGCCTGACTTTGCATTATCCTTAATTTATGGACATGAGTGTATTTACTAATTTAATTTCTCCTGAAGAAGAGATTTCTTTCTGATCGTCCTCGGAATAGATAGTTCAAAATTAGGTCCGAGTTTAGCCTTTAACTTGAATTTAATTAGAAATTTGGGATATCGACCCAGAAACTGAAAACCAAGGAAAGATACGATATAAAATGACAGAAGATTTATTCGTTTTCCTTTAAAAATTGCTTCGATAATTGTGAAAAACGTAGGCATGAGTGAGAGAAAAACTTTTCAGTAAAGGTTTTCAGATGGACTGTATACCGAAACAAGAAAATGCTTTAGGAAAAACAAAGGCTTAAGCGACTTCAATAGACACTGTGTAGAGACATTAGGTTATTACGAAGCAGGAGAGGTGAAAAATAAGCAACACCTTCGCCGGGAATCGAATCACGGACCTCTCGGTTACGCGTCGAGCATGCAGACCACTACACCACGAAGGCATGCGAAGAAGGCGGGAGAAATACCTTATAACTGTATCATGTAAGATGGACTGCAAATCCTTTCAAAATTAAATTAATTATTAAAAGGTATTTAAATTTGTATCAGAACATTCCTTCGTGAAATGCATCTTTCAGCTTATTCCAGCCAAAAATGCAAAAGCAACAACAGAACTCAATTTTCTATACTTAAAAGAGCTGATGAGCAGAATTACATTTTTCAGTTTTTTTACCGATTTTATTACAGATATCTTACCGACTAAAATAATGACTAGGTAACTCCTTTGCAAAAGTTGTTCATAAGGACAGCTTTCCTTTTTTTTTCTTTGTTGTGGTATTTTTTTTTCTCCATGAAATGTATTTACAAACTCTCGTTTTTGAAAAATATTTACTAACTTCATAAGTACATATACTAATCGTGATTCTTTTCTATGAATGTAACATTAAGATATAATAGAAATCTGGGCGCATCAAAAAACATACAAAATCAGAAAATTACGTTATAATGCAATTTACGCAATAAGACTCATCACACAAGCATGTAGTCCCTAAAGCCATTTAACGCATATATCTAATACATTTCCTGTAAATTAATTGGCGTTATTATGACATTAATTACTATGGGAAGAATTTAAAGAAAGATTTTAATAATTTTGAGTCCAATTTTGCATCATTACTATTAAAAACGACAATGAGAATCGGTAGAGAAGATGGATCTTTTTAATTTACTCTGTAATATGAAATTTATTCAAAGATTTGGATATTAATTTATACTGTGATATAAAACCTAATCAATGATTTGAAGATTTTATTAATTTTTTTAGTAAGCAAAAGTTAAATGCTATCAGTTACAATTTTTTTCAATAAGAAAAATACCTTGAGAACGCATTTAGGAACAGTTTTTCCCCGCAGCTGAGTATTAATGCAACACTGACCGATGAACATCTAGAACTCGTGATAAAATAGTTTCTAATGATTTTTCGCCGAGATTACAAACTTTATCAAACTTGAAACGTCATAAGTATAGCTAAAAATTGTAGTAAGGCATAAAAAGGTTTATAAATGTTTACATATATTTTAATATATCTTTCTTATACGCGTCAGAGTAAAATTTAATTAATAAAACAAAGATAATAGGTTGTCATTATTTATTCTAAAGTTTAGGCCCACTTGGAAAATTTATGTAATTTGTTTATTGATAATCTAAGTAAGCTATTTAGTGGTTAATTTAACAGTTACAGCTAAAAACACCGAGGACGAAAACATCGCGGAGAAAATAACGCAAGGTGAAAACGCCGTGGTACAAAACATCGTGAGAGAAAAAAAAGAAAAGAGAAAACATCGCAGTTCTAAAACATCGTGGTAAAAATATCACGGTCGAAAATAAGGGGGTTCAAAAACTTCGCAGTTTAAAAACATCGTCGTCGAATATATCGTTGTAAAAAATTAAAGTTCCTAAGTATCGTCGCATGGCGATAACATCGCACATATGCGTTTTTCAAGTTTTAAAAGTTGTAACTGCATTTTCATATAATGATGATCTGTCTTCCTTTTTCTAAAAACTTTTAGGCAATTTTAGAGTTTCATGAAGAATTATCAGTAAAACTTTATCAAAAAAGATTAAGTTATTAATATTTCTTAATTAACTATGTAAATTTAAAAATTCTATTAAGTGCTATAAGTTGCATTAATTTCCTACTCATTTTCAATTTTTAAATGCTTAAGTTTCCTTCTTACATTTTCAGCAAAAATTTATTACTTCACTCAAAAATATGAAATATAGAACTAAAAATATACCTCTTTCCATCTTACTCTCCCAAATCATTATGCAAAAATGCAGTTACAGCTTTTAAAACCTGAAAAACGCTTATGTGCGGTGTTATCGTCATGCAATGATTTATAGGTACTTTATTTTTTACCACAATATTTTCGAAGACGATGTTTTTAAACTACGAAGTTTTTGAACCACTTTATTTTCAACCACGATATTTTGTACCACGATGTTTTAGAACTGCGGCGTTTTCTCTTCGCTTTCTTTTCTCTCACGAGGTTTTGTACTACGACGTTTTCGCTTTGCGTTGTTTTCTCGCGACGTTTTCGTCCGCAATGTTTTTGCAACGATGTTTCGGCGGACACCAAGTCAACATATTAGAATCATGTCAAATAAATATCAGTTTGAAAATGTTAATATTTAGCTATTAAAATTTGTCTGAGTGACTTATTCTAATCAGCAGAAGTTTTTTGCAGATACCAACCTTTAGATTTCAGATTGAAAATAAATCTAAATTTGAATCTTTTCCTTTGCGTCATTATTAGTAATGCTTATATAATTTGATAAATATTTAGTGAATAAACTTTAAAATTTAGTTAAAGAAAAAAATTTGTTTTGTTAAAAAATAAAAAATTCCTTTTTTGGTTTTTAAAAAAAAAATTGCCTGTCTCCACTTTTGAGATCGTGTATTCGACCAGCATGTAATTTGTGTTTGAGACCACTCGCCTAAGATAATAAGTTTTTCAAAGTATTTAAAATTTCATAGATATATGGCCCTATTCATTCATATGGCGAAAAGGGCAAATTTATATCCTTCAGAAGATAGACAATTATCAGCTTATGATAGACTGCTACATTATTAAAAGGACTGTAATTTACTCACAAATAGCAAAGGAATAAATGCTGCATAATCACAATCTTTGTTATTTTATTCTTATAATGTGATGCAAACAATGCCATTCGTCGTTGAAGGTTAGAAATAAAATCTATCGTGTGCACGTTTTCAAATATGCGCCCCTGTGATAAATCTTCAGGTGCAAATCACACTCTAAATCGTCTATTTTCTGATTTTTCTAGGTTTTTAAAATGTTTATGAAACATCTACGTATTTAACTTTTTGTTCTGTCAAATACGAAATACTGATACAAATAATGGATGCTGAATATTATAAACAAAAGACTCTAATATTTGGGATATCATTTATTTATTTGTTCTATAGTTACATATCAGATTTATTTACAAATCATTCATCCCTTTCGTATAAGTTAGTACTATTTGTTCCATGCTTACACAATAAAACAAAGAAATAAAACAGTACAGTTTATACTTTTATTCTCATTATCGCATTGCTATATCTAGGAAGTTATTTTTCAAAGCGTAAATTTAGGATGCATTATTAGTCCTACCAGTGACCGAGCGGTAAAAGCCACCGAACACTGGCACTTCGATCTGGGGATCGAATCCCTGCGAACGGGCTGGCTGCATGGGAGTTTTTGTGGTCTTTCTCATGTGCAACGTGGACACAAGCCAGTTTCCCTTAAAGAGACCCCCACGGGGCATCCCTTCCCTTCCGTGTAGTGCCTGAGGGTGGAGCACGTAATAAGTAAAAAATGCATTACTCGTCATTCACTAGGAGCAAATGGTACTACTAACAAATTATGCTATGGTACTTAAACGTAAAATTTTTAATTATTTATTATTAAAAATTATTCATCGAATTGTAAGTACTTGGGGATTTTTTAAAATTTTACTTGAAATAAACAGAGGTTAAAATTTCAAATTGAATCTCAGATTAAAATGTGTACTAGCTGATTTATGTGTAATTTAGCATAGTAAAAGAGTAGAGTTTGAATTAAATTAAAGAATTAAATACAAGGATATTACGCTTCAACTGCATGTGCAAATAGCAAAAGACGTAGTTTTGTAATATTAGATAATAAATAATAAATATCATAAAATTTCTATGAAGTACTTGTAGCAAATAATTTAAATGTAGGTATAATTAATTATCATGCATGCCCAAGAAAATTTGGTTAAAAATAAATGATTTAAATATTTACATTTTGATAGCAGTTTTGTGGCCTTTAAAATAATCATATATTTTTATAATTTACGTACTTGAGGTTCTATTATATTTTTCTACATCGTGTTATCACATTATTAACTGAAAATTACATTTTGCACTAGGCATCAATCATACTTTAAATTTGAGCTAAAGAATATGCTTATTTGAAGCAAAAGTAGTTCGAGATACACATGCAGTAGTTCAAATTACACTAGCCATATTTCATTTAGCCAATCAATTCCAAATTCAATAAAATTTTAATTTTTCAAGTAAAAATTCCGTATCTAATATATGTTATTCAAAATAATTGTTTCGGTACTACATTTTGAAATTAAGATTAATTAAACTGATAAACTATTAAAATTATACGAAAAAAATCAGATCCTGCAAAAATATTAGAAATCATGAACTTGTAGGACTTTCAATTAAGACTTTGAATATGAATTGTGTTTTGAATATCAGTAATTATCATTATGTACATACTTGCCGCAGTACGTAAAACAATGAATCAGTGAAAATCTTATTAATCTGATGTACATGAAGAATTCTTATTAAATAGCATTGTTAGCACAAAAACTGTGTAATAAAATTGTAATTTAATATTTTAAGATACTGTACGCTACCTATAGGCAATGCGATAATGTAAAAATAACTGTGCGCTTTAAAGAATTTCAGTATAACTGTAAGGTATAATACTTCTATTACATTTAGTTAATATATTTCTTGAAATTATTTGCAGTATATATATATATATCAGAAAAATCATTAGCTTTTCAGAATTGTAATTTGTAATTTCATTTGTGATTAGAGCATTTTTCAGTTCTGTTTCGAGGAAGAAAGCCAAATAACAGTACAAAAATTCTGTTTAGATTTGTCAATAGAGATGTTAGTTATGTTCTTTAATAACATAATCTTTAAAAAGTAAATATAAATAAATTCTTTAAAACTGTTGTAAAAAATCTCCTTTATAAAATGAATATCTAATTTTACATCAAATGTGAATTATTTATTTACAAAACTTTTCATTGCAAATTAACATTTGCGCTTTGAACTATTCTGAAAGATAATAAATTATTTCTTCATTTCTTCCAACTTAATATCTCACTGCAATAGGATCTACCAAGGAAAGTGATGATACAATGATTATAGTTAAAAATGACAAAAAGTAATTTTTTATTTAGAAACGAAATAAGCATTCATCAGTAGCACTAGCTCCTTAATACTAAGCCACTGTTCCAGTAGAAGACTAGACTCAAATTTCAGTATCTCCTCAACATAATTCATATTATTATTAGTTTCTATAACAATAATTTTAAGAAATCAATGCAAATACTTCAATTTCTGAAGCGGAAGTGGAGATAATGGAAACAGTTCTGCATATATCATAATTAATTCACAGTGCATTTAATGACAAGTCATTTAAATTATTCATACTGCAATGATAACTAAGTCTAAATACGATTCGAAATCATGAAATTCATAATGTTCCATTTCTATCAGATTTGTATACACTTTTGAGGGAAACAGAAAGAAAGTGTCAAAATTATTCAAGTTATATGCACATGTATATACAATTTTCAACAATCTCATTTTATGTCTTTCCATTGAAGGAAGGCAGGGAAGAGAATGAAGGATTCATCTTCCCAAGTTTTTAAGTCTAGGGAATACCATTATACGTATACATAGGATATGTTTCTTTGCACTTTTAGTTGCCGTGACCCAGCGTTTCTCTTGAACTACCCTAAGCTAGGATTTGGTTCGCACCATCCAGATTTTTCACAAATAATTTCATTCTGTAGAAAGCGGGTAATGAAATGTTTTAATTGGCTGACTTAAAACCTCGAAGCCAACATAGACGACTGTGTTGCAGAGCTAGAACTGAGTAAAGGTGATGTTCCAGGCTTGTAATAGCATGTCCCACAGAATGAAGGACACACACCGGAATTAGAAGTGGGCGGAGCATACAAGGAGCCCAGAGAATTCGCCAAAGCCATGCACCTGCGAATAGAAAATTTGAGCATTACATGATAATTCACTTGAATAAAATTTATAATATCCATGTGTATATTAAGGATATTAAGGATTTATAGAAATTTGAAAGGAAAACGGAAAATAAAAAAGAAATAAAAACAAACAAGTAAATAAAACTTTGTCTCAAATACTTTCGCCCATTTCTCTCTCATATTGCCTAAAATCTATGTTTTATACAAAATGAAGACCAGAAGACTAACAATATACTTGCTAATTAGTAATTTCAAAAACCTAACGAATTGTTAAAATATTAAACCAAGTGATTTGGCCAACTTAATTTGCTTGATTTTGAATTCTGAATTTCTTTTCTAAAGCAGATCAGTCATAAAGTAAATTCACTTTGTTATTACTATGAATTATCTATTGTACCTTATGGACAAGGTCACATGCATAGATCGAGAACAGCATTTAATCATGTTTCTAAATTTAGGTTGAAAAATCTTAATCTAAGGTTAACCAGTCAAAATTAATGAATTTAATAATTAAAAATAACACACATGCATGCACTGAGCTGTCATTTTAGAAATAAACGTGATCGAATAATATGACTTCCAAAGATGAGATGAAATACTTTCATGCTATTTGTACAATTATTTATTATATATGTTACCAGTTGTCCACCAGCTACTGAGTAATGAAATCCCAGTAAATAGCTTGGCTGCATGGTAATTTTCGCGGTTTTCGCAAATTGAAAAGTGGATACGAACCAGTTGTCCTCAGAAATTCATGTCTGAAAGCATTCATCACTTTAAGCAGATAAGCCTCGTTTACTTTGCCGTAACCAAAATATTCCAATTTTTGTCAGCTGGCTAGGCAAGAAATTAAAATATGGGGAATGGAGCGCTTCATCGCCGCCGTTTCGTCGTCGCCGCTTCGCCATCGTTCCATTTCCCTTTTGAGCAAGTTCGCCGTTGGGCCAATTCACTGTCAGGACATTTTTTTTAACATGTCTACATCGTATCTATTTTGTTTACCTTTTGGTATCTTAATTAACAAAAAAAAAACCTTTGTAATTAAACATATCTTGCAGAATTACTAAAATATACCAAAGTTCATTAATCATCTGCGGTATTTAGTTAAATTCAAAACAGTAACTAAAAGCACTCATAATTAAGATGAAATATAATATTATAAAAATATTGTATACTTAGTAAAATAAAGCATAATATTAAAATTACACATAAATATAACGTAACATTCATAATAAAAAGGAAATTATTTTGAGATTTCAAATAAATTTACCATTTTAACTAGATATTTGAATATATTATATTGTCTTAATATACTTTAAAATATTTTGTTTTTGATTTTGTATTAAAACTCGATTTTTTGTAACTTTTTAAAAAGAAATCGCATGCAGAAATTTGAGTGCGATTCGTTTTTAAACGGTTGCATTTGTTTTTACAATTTGCTCTAACAACCAAAGTTATGATAAAAACATCTTCCTAAACTGTACCCATTTAAAGAACTAAATGGTTTGTTAACACTTACGTTTCAGTAAATTTCTCGTATTATTATTAATTATATCTCTTTGCATAATACATAAAATGCTTTTGTATACAATTTTATACAAATATATTGTTAAGCATGACATAAAAGTTAACTTATTAATATATCATCTACATACTATTTATTAAGTTTAAGAGAGCAATGTGCTAACAAGGTTTCGAAGTAATGACATTTTCACTTAAGATTTCATAAAAATGTAGATTTCCTGCATACATGAGTGATTTCTCTGAAGTAACCGATTAAACTTTCAAGAAATTTTCACCAATCGTGTAAACACTGCATTTGCATAGTTTTAGAAATGTTAATGTTACGCATAACTCAGATGTTTAGCCCATAATTATGAAATGTGTTAATTTTGTTATATTTGATACTGACATAATTGTCTAACTAAATCCGTGTAATTTCTTTATATCTTTTATTTGTAAGTAAGTAATTATATATATTATAAGCAACCTCTATTACGTATTTTATTTCTACTTGACGGAGAAATTGCCCATGGAGAATCGGCTGCCAGCGGATTGTCCTGCCGGGAAAGGAAGATAGCAAAACGACGACGCCCGAAATTCCTAGACCAGAAAATATGATGCGGATAATTTAGAAATTATATAAATCATTTAAATAATTATAAATCAGAAACGCCATATCAAGTATTTACTGTAAACTACGACACACTAAAAAGTGATAAAACAATGAAACAAATCTTAACTTTCTAGCAGAAATATCTGTGTGTTTTTTTTTTCAATAAAAATAGTTTTGCTGTTGCACATAACACCTAATATCTTTAGCGAGTAAAATGTTACTGTGACAATCAGAAGGGTAGATGTTAGAATTATCATTCAATCGTTGCTGCGAGACACTAAGAAATCTATTCATATAAATTTTTTGGTAGTATATTATTAATCTTTATACATATATACACATACATACGCGCGCGCGCACATACACACACACATATACAAGGCGCATCAGAAAATTGTATACACACTTTGAACTGTCGCAGAAAATTGGTTTTCCAACCAACAAGGTTAAGTTTCTAGAAGTTACACTATAGTCTAGTTTGGAAAATAAGTGTTCTTTCTGGTCAAACTGAGTGCTACAAATGGTGTTTAAAGTAAATGCTCGAAATGGTAGCATTCTATATTTCATACGAGTCACGACTGATTCCATACTCCGCAGCCAATGGGATTGCCAATGGGATTTCTAAGCACACCGCTTGAATCTCATCCCAAAGCGTGTTAAGGTTACGTGGTTGACGAAAGTACACCTATCTTTTACTGTGCCCCATAAAAAACCGAGTGGCGTAAGGTCTTGAGCGCTGTCGGGTGCAATTTTGTGAATGGGTTCAGAAGATGTTTACACGCGAACTGGGATTTATGGGTAGCATTATTTGGTCGGATGAAGCACAATTTAAACTTAATTTAACTGTCAACAGACATACTTGCGTGTACTGGGTTAAAGCCGAAACCCACATTACTGCTGAAAAGGCTGTGAATTTGCGTGGTGCGAATGCGTGATGTGGTTTGTCTCCTGAGGTTCTCATTGGGACTTTCTGTTTTTGAAGGTACTGTAATTAGAGAAAAGTACCTAAAAATGCTTGTGGATTCCATTTTCCCTATCATTCTGCAATGTACGGTAATGGCAAATTCCATTACCTACAAGATGACACTCTTCCGTACTATCATAGGGATGTGTGAGCATACTCGAAACAAAATGTATCGGCCATTGAATAGGACGCAGGGAACCAGTCGAGTTTCCTGCACGCTTTCCGTATTTTATGGGACACACTAAAAGATGAGGTGTACTGTCGAAAATCACCGTCACCTTACACACTTTCGAAGGAGATTCAAGAGGTGTTCCCAAAATGTCATTGGACACTAAGATGCGGAGTGCGGAATCAGTCATGACTCTGTAGAGTCATTAGGCATTTTTGAAGCAGGAGTGATGAAAAATGATCAACGCCTTCGCCGGGAATCGAACCACGGACCTCTCCGTTTCGCGACGAACGTGCTGACCACTACACCACTAAGGCATGCAAAGAAGGCAGGAGAAATACCTTATACTCAGAAATGTCGATGCTAAAGTCCACCATTTTGACCAATTACTTTAAACACCCTTTGAAACGTTCAGTTTAATCAGAAAGTATACTTTTTCCCACACTGAACTATAGCCTTACTTTTCCCAGAAATTTAATTATGCATTGACGCATTTATACACCACTGATCCTTTTGAAAAGTAGCTGTCGACGAAAAAAAGTTATTTTTATTCCAAAAGGGACGTTAGTCCCGAATGGAATATTAGTCCCGAAAAGGCTTTCTACATTGAATCACTATAAACAGTATATGTCACTTTTAAATTGTTCCTACCAAATATTGCCCTGTATTATATTTACGCAAATTACATAATGAAGAACCTACATGAATGTATGCATGTTTCTCGCATTGTAAAAAAAAACGATACCTAGAGCCATCAAATTTTTAATAACGTAGTCTTCCACCTAACATGGGATAACAAACGCAGCGATTTCAGAGCAAACAATGGCAACACTGCACGGAAAAAAACACTTTTATCTCCAGCGCGAGATTTTCTATCGGAAATTCAAAAGATATGTTGTTTTTAAATAATTTTTGGCTTTGCCGTTGAATCGAGTTTCATATATAAAGTTTAATATATAAAGTAAACACGCAAAACATTAGTAAAAAGAAGACCAAAAACAGTTTTGTAAAGCCGTCTTAGCAAGAAAACTGAATATTGATAGGACGAAATTAAAAAAGACTGAAAAAAAAAACAGAAAAATGTGTGCCAACAGTTAATGCTGCATCGAGAATTCTAAACGCATACTGTTATGCTTCTTTAAAAAATTTGTAATTTTGCTGTTGAATTGTACATGATGTAAGTGCGAAGAAAATGATACTTAATAATAAAGCTAAAAAAAGAAGAAGAAAAAAAAGGGGGGCTAGTAGGTGAGTGTAACAGAAGACTTGTAGACTGCGACCTTAGCGAGAGCATATAAAACTTTAACAAGCCCTTTTGGACCACCATTAAAATCTAAAAACCTGTCAGTTTTTTTTTTTTTTTTTAACCAGTCTAAAGGGGCATTTTGCGTTGTTCACTGTAAATGTCCAATTCACTTTTCAAATTGTTGCCACCAAACATTATCCGCTGTATTATATTTAAAGACATTAAATAATGAAGAGTCTGTATTAATGTATGTATGTTTCTCGCATTGTGATAAAACAACGGTACCTAAAGCCATCCAGTTTTGAATAACGTACTTTTCCACCCGAAATATGGGCATCTGGAAGACCAAATTTGGAATCTGGAATTCGTTCAGTTATCTATTTCATATTTGGTAAAACTTTAACGAATTTTTGACTAACAGACTCAACAATTTAAAGCGAGCAACAATGGCAACACTCTATGAGACAAGGGGAATCCAAACAACGGCGGTCACTAGCCATTATAAGCGTTGGGCACAAGCAATGTCGGAAGCGGTGGTGACCACTTCATCATGGAACTTTTCGTCCTATGAAGCGACAGACAATTTATAACCAATGCCTTTTCCGGAATTCGAATGCTCTTCGGTATAGCGGTCAGTGTCATTATATCGAGTTTCCCGTTTGGGCGCGTACAAGAAACAGTTGTTATTAAAATATCCAGTGTTTATTCAGGGCTTTGGCCATCTCAAAATTTTATGCATAATATGTGCCATAAGATCATATTTAAATGAATTTATTTTACATTGTTTTTAAAATATCCAGTATATTAGAATAGTTTTTTCTATTTTAGGTTCTGACATTGGGATTTTCAAATTTTGTATTTTACTTAAAAACCAAAATCTAACATATTGTGCAGTTTTACTAAATAGATATATTGCTAATTATGTGCCTCAGTCATATATGTAACCAACTATATTATATGGCCGTTAGCAATTTCTACTTTCAGTTAATTATATATTTTAGAAGCATTGTTTCAACAGCCGAAATTCAGCTTTACTTTTCTAATAATAATAATTGTTTTATTGAAGGAGAAGATAAAGAGTCGCCCTATGTAATTTTTTAATGTAATTGTCAATCTTTTTTAAAGTTTGGAAAACATATATGATACATTGTTTTATTATTTAAAGATTTTTTTTATATTTCATGTGAAACTTAAAGTGCATTTAAGGTGTAAAAATTTTAATACCCTTCTCCGCACTTTCAAAGAATTGTTTTATTAAATTAAATCGCTGTTCTTTTAGTGGGGACTTTTTATATTATCATACCATTTCATACTTAAAATGAAATATTCTGTGCTAGCCATTTTGAGAGAAATTTTCAAATTTCGCAGTATTTTCAAAAGTATTATAATTTTCAAAATATAAACAGTGGGAGATCATTAGACGAAAATGCTCGAAGTTTCCTTAAAAAAAATTCAGAAATACTTATTCTATTTGTTAGAGTACAAGAGCACGTGTATAATATATG
Source organism: Stegodyphus mimosarum (assembly GCA_000611955.2). Lineage (NCBI taxonomy): Eukaryota > Metazoa > Arthropoda > Arachnida > Araneae > Eresidae > Stegodyphus > Stegodyphus mimosarum. The sequence goes on along the minus strand of KK112935.1, from coordinate 77,964 downwards.
CATCTTAAAGGACTCTTACGCATGCTACAATTACTTAAACGCTTGATATTCAACACTTGACTGGAGATATTTAAAGCTGTATCCATTATATAATATGTTATATAATATGAAATACTATTATTCGCCAAAGAACTAATTCACCTATGCAGTAACAATTTCTTACTTTAGCTGTCTCTAATATTGTTTCTCGTTTCAATTGTTTTAAAAAATATATTTTTGAACGGTTTTTTAAGATAGAATACTATCAGTATGGAGGTTTCTATTACTGCAAATCAAATTATAAATTAGATGCTGTTTATAAATTGTAGTATTTAATATGGTCTTAATGTTATGCAAATATTCATGTTGTGTATAATATTTTCCTGTATTCTTTGAAGAAATTACGATAAGTAATTAAAATTATAAACTCTCAGTACAAATGAAGCAGTGTTTGAAAACGTAGTTTTGCCTTCAAGTTATGTTCTAGACTAAATACAATCCTGTTTTCGATTTTAGAAAAAGATGAAACGTATAGGAATTAATAACAAAATATATCACTTATTCTTCTCTTACGTACAGGATGTAAATTTTGTGGGGAGAAATGTTCTACAAGAAATACATCATAATAAGCTTCATATTTTATATAAATATGTTAATATAAACTTAATATTGCCATTTCAAAGTAGTAATAACTGCAAATGTTGAAAGAAATTTTGTTTGCTTTTAAAATATAAGGACATCTGCTGAAGACTGTTATCTCTTTCCGTGGTTATTGAAATAGGAAAATTAATTGAGAGACATCTGCTTCCTCTCGTGCAGCGGGGGTGGAACGACAAAAGCTACTACATCATTATTCTATGACAGGTGTGAAATTCTATTAAAAGATGTAACATTTTAAACTGGAAAGACGCATCACTGCAGTTTCCTGCATTTTAATCGCTTTGTGATCCACATTAAATGCAATAATAAATAATTTGACTTCGTAAGTTATTCTGATATTTTTGGTAAGTTTTAATTTTTCTTTCAAGCTTAATCTCTCTCTTAAAAATCCTACATATATAAATATAAATATATATTATATTTTCCTGCTGGTTTCGAAGCATTCTGCATGACATTAATAGCTTTTAGTTAAATGTCTTCTAGTCATATCTCTATTGCTATGAAATATTTAATACATTTGAAATTTTGTTTATTTTATCTCAGGGTACAATCTTGCTTAAAAATTATATTCTTTACTTTGTTTATAATTCACATTATTCCACTGCAAGTTTTAAATCGCATTTTGGGTATTTTCAAGACACGCAAAAAAAGCTTGCTTTTCTAAAAGCTTTGAGTTCGAAGTACTACATTTCCATAGCATCTCGTCATGTTTTGCGTATTTGCATTCCATTCGTCATATTTTGCGAAAGATTAATTTGATTAATCTCAAGTATTTTATGTTCAATATCTGCAACCTAGTTCAATGGCCGAGAACCTTGGAAATCTTAATTAGATTTAACTTAACAGCCGTATAATATGCATATACACCTTGCACCATGAACACCTATATCCACTTCACAATGTAGAGTTTGTAAAAATCTTACTATACTATTGAAATTTTTTTGTTAAAAAAGTCAAACACTAGATTCACGGAATAGGCTATAGAAGTAACTTGATTATATAATAACAAGATGTAAAACTAATCTTCTTTTCACTTATATTTAGAGAAAAGACTACTAAAAACGAAACACCACCGTACAAGCATGAATGTGTGTGAGGGGACACATATTACAAAATGAATGGACGAAAATAAAAGCAAAAGGTAGCAAACTCCTTCCAGATTGGGTTCAAATACTGCAGCTGAAGTTGGGATAAATGAACGAAACCTATTACAAAAAGTGAAATCAGATTACGTTAAAGATTGCTATATATATAAAAGAAGGATTTCTGCAGTAAATAGCAACATTTTGATTTTCCATAAAATATGCGGTTCAAGGTCTAAAAAATTTATAAATGTACGCTGTCTCAAAACGCTTGTACATACTCTGAATGATAAAAAAATTCAGCATTTTTTATTGCATTCAGCAATACAAAAATTCGGCATAAAACCATATGCTAAAATATTCAGCATTTTTTAGCGTATGGTTTCTTTCACAAATTTCAAAGAATCAGCGTCAAAGAATAACTTTTTTGTCGATACAAAATATATCCTCATTACTCCAAATAGTCTTTAATGCAAATTTCTCATCCGCTGTCTATTTGGCAAATATTACCTGTAAAACTGCAGTCATAAAGGCGAATAATTTTTACTGAAAACATGGGTTATTCTTGAAATGTAACTTTTCGAGTAAAAGTACTTCTGGTTTTGACAGGAATATGATTTTGAAATTCCTGTCTCGAGATCCGCTTTCCTCGTAATTTCTTTTTTCAATTCTGAAGATATATTTGCTTCAGTTTTTCTTGCCTTGTCGAACAGTTTGTGAACATTCTGTACAATTCCATCAGCTTCAAACATCCCCAAATAAGTGATGGAAAAATCGTGGAGATAGATCTTTTGAAACACGCTTCACAATTCTCTGTCTTTACATTTTAAGCATATTACCAAACTTGCAGTGTAATTCAGTCTGTTACTTCAAGTCGGTTAGATATGAAAAGAGGAAAGGTTAGCAACTAAACGTTGTTAAAAATTATACGCAACTGTTTGAATCACCTTGTGAGGAATTATAGCAATTCCCGTGATGCTCTGTTGATGAAACTGGTTACCACTTCTAGCTAGCAATGAAGAAAATCTATGTTTAGAATTAGATTTCTTGGTGATTTATCACAGGAACGATGATTGGCACATGGTGTAATGTACATCCAGCTAGCAAAAATGGAATATCCGTGGTTCGAATCCTGTCAACGACATAACTGATTTCCCGTATTCCCGACACTAAAGGAAAAAATAAAATATCGTTTCTACAACCTTGTAAATGTTGTAAACCCATAATAAGAAGAGTCCTATTCGAAGAATTTCAGTGAAAAGCTTTAAGTATATAGAAAGTGGAATTCTGAAAAGATCGTTTTGTTATATATGTTTTTTTAAACAGAACTTATTGACTGAAAATAAATTTTATTTCGGAATAATTATGCCGATTTCTTTTCTAAAAGTGAGAATACGGATTCAGTTATCAGTGACTTATAGCATACATGAAAATGGAACAATTAACTGCTAGACGTTTAAAACTGTTTTCAAAAGTTCGATGGTAGGGATTTTTATCTTGCAATATCTAATGTCTTTTAAAGCCAGAGGCCTGAACATTCGTTACATTTAAAATAGTATTCGCTCTTTCACAGTAACATGTACATCTCTAAGTGTATATTATTAATATAGACTGAGAAGTATATTGTAATGATATCTCTATATATTGAGATTCATAACTGGCAAATGTTTACATAGATTGGAAATAATCCGTGTTATAGAGGAAATGTAGATTTCTAATACATTTATTGCTGTAAAACCCATTTATACCCATTAGAATGGTTAGAGTTCGATATTATAATTTGATTATCTCAATACACATGCAGTGCAATTGCTAATTTTCATCCAAAACATTTTCTCCTCTTACTAAGCTTTTCTTACTGTTATCAAATATACTCGAAATATACCTAATATCTTTCACATAACATTCGAAGATTTTAAAAATTTCTTTAGTATCTCATGATTCATATTAAGCCAATAATTTGGCGTAAAACCTGACACAGTAAGAACTACTTGTGCGAATACCGAGTACTTATATTACTATTACTTGCTCTTCATCTTTCTAATCTGCTTTTCACATTCTTCATCACAGCAATTTGACATCATCCAATCTCTATCGCATGCGGCTGGATGTCTGGATTTAAAATGACCCGGGAGATCGAAAACGGACAACGCCCGTCTCACCTGCTCCCACCAATCTCCTATTTAATCACATGATGATCAGCATTAATATTAACCAAGTTATAAACCGGCTACTTTAAGCTGAGGGGAGAAATTAAGCCTTTTCCGATAAACTGAGCTTAACGAATTCCCTCTCGCTTTCATATCATCTCTTGATGTATTAGAGAAACTGGCGGTGGGAACACTGCGAAAGCTTAATTTTTTTATAGGGTGCACGAAAGAAAATAAAAGCACTTTACACTAAATGCAAAAACTCAAAATATTCCACACACTTCCCATAATATATTTGCTAAGTGTTAGCAACTATAAAAATTATTATTCCGATTTTAACTTATCAGTTAAGGTTTCACATTGGTCCGCACTTTCCTTTTTATCTAAAGTGTTAGAAAAATGAATGGGAATTAAATAAGTGTAAAAAGAAGAAACGCGACTTATTAAAAAAGGGGTATAGCAGTTATAGTAGCAGTTAGTTCTCGGTGACAACTTTTGATGCTATTAGTTGATGCAGTGTTCCTGGCTAAAATTACATGGTAAAATTAATAAATCTAATTTGCCAAATATTATGATTTTAAGTCGCAAACGCTTTCAGTTAATGTTTGTTAATTTGAAATTTTTAGTTAAATGAGAACAATAATATTCTGTAAGAATAGAAAATGAGAATCTTTTATATGATTTTTCTCACTTTTGCATATTTCATCTAAAAATATAGTCATGATTTGTTTAGATATCAAAAAGGACTATTTAAAAATAGATGGGAAATATTTGTACCAGTGCTAGTGGTTTTCAGGAACCACTCCGTAGAATTCCGAACTTCTTACCCATATATATGGAATACAACCACTATATCAGATATAACACTAAACAAAAAACAAAACCGGATGGCATTGGTCCCTTTCTCTGAGGGGTAAAATTATTTTGCTCTTTAAAATGAAAATTTTCTTTTCACCAAAGGAAAAAGATCCCTTCCCTATTTCAATAAAATCGATATATTTCCTATAAAACCACCGTCAGTGTAAGGTTTAATTTCTTGTTAGTTTTACAACTTCTTTAGTTTGCACATCATACATAAATACGAGGAGCATTTCCCGATATAAAAGATAATTCGATTTGGCATTTTCGAGGGGTAGATGAATATAAAATTTTCAGGCTTAATATAATTTGAAAAGAAGTTGAGAAAATTTTAATAATTTATAGTTCAATACCATCTGTTTGTATTTGGATAAATTTTTCGCATCGTTTAATGAGACATTCAGTGCCTCTGAAGAAATTAATTTGTCTTCAAAATGTTATACAACTGTTCTTGTTACACTATTATCATTTAATCTCTTTCTACGAAAGTCAGATTTCAGTTTAGAGACAGATAATAATCATTTAGAACTCAATCTGGACTGTAAGGAGGATAGCAAGCTCCTTAAAAGGTTTGAATTTTATTGATAAGTTGCTGTTTTTCGGTGAATGTGAGGAAACTTAGTTAATTAGAAGAGAATCATGTGGACGCGCAAAACACTAATTTTAGACAGATCCAATTTTTCTGTTATTTCCTGGACCTTTTTACTCTTCTATCATACAGTATTTCAGTATTTCCTCCTGGACACCAGCAACATTTTCTGGGGACGAGCAAGATTCACCACTTTAGTTGGAACCCAGCTTTTCTGACTCTGGTTTTAAAAGTAGGGTATCAAATTATGAATAAGTAAGATATCGAAATCTAAGCATTAAATGAAAGTGAAAAAAAATGCAGTGTCGATAAAGGTGTTTTCCTTATCAAAAAGCATTTTAGCTACGCACTAAGTAGCACCTATTTTCTATTGATTTGATATATATATATATATTGCCTTGCCTTAACTAACTAAATAATTAAACTGTCACTGAACCAATTATAGTCGATAAATTTTTAATTCAAGGTCTTTACTGAATTAAATAAACACTTCTCAAAACGCGATGATCTTTTATACTTCCATTAAAAGAATTAGGAAATACTGTTTCGCATTTTCTTAATCAAAGACAATTTTATTTGTTTATTTAAAATGTAATTAACGCATATAAAAAAGAGTAAAATCAACAGTCTTAAAAACCTCTCCAAGAAACCTGAATTCAGTTAATAATAGGGGAAAATTAATATTATAATCTATTTTATCCAGTGTTTTACCGTTAATTTTTTAAAAAAATTTAAAATGTTGCGTAAAATACTTAAGTAATAAAAATCATAAAGACCTGAAAAGAGACTGCAATTGATCTTGATATTAAGACACCAATTTAACGCATGAAGTTATTTTAAGCTAAGTAACAGCTCAGTAAGTTAAGAATTAATAGTAGTAGAATTAATAGTTTTCAGTAGTTTAAGAATTAATCTCCTAGAAATTAAATACATGAAATCATATTTTGAATGAGCTGCTGGAAACAACAAAAACAAAATATGGGAAAACTAGCATTTCATTGTTTATTAAAGTTATGTGAAGACTTACGCATTTTTTAATAAAGAAACGGTTTAATTATAAAAGAAACCCACCAACGGCTAAGCGGTAAAGTCGCTAAACAATGGTAGTTTGGTCCGATGTTCAAATCCCGCGAAAGGGTGGCTGCATTTTCGTGCTTTTCCCCATGAGTAACGTATATACCAGCCAATTTCCCTTAGAAAGTAATCCACGAAGGCGTCCCTTCTCTCTGGAAACTAGCCCTCAAGACTTTACTGTAATCACAAAAACCAAGCCAAACTAATAATTATAAAAGACATTGCACTGCATATATTTCACCTGATCTCTTACGCACGAGGTTTCCGCGGTTTCTCTTGCGCGCGAAGACGGGGCAATATTTTCTATTTGATCAGGACGTAAAGTATGTGAAATAAAAACAAAAAATACCTTAATTTTCTTTCGAAACACTTAAAAAAAAAGATTCTAAATACGAAGCATATCAAATGTGAATAGGATTGTATTGAAGCTGAAACTGGCAAAATTAGATGAAGAATAAAATAAAGTGTGTACTGTCTTAAGTATATATCTAACTAAAGAGAACTATAAACTTCTTAACAATACATCGCGCTGGAAGAGAGAACCTGCTAGCGCAGGTGCTAGCAAATACTCTCCAACAACGATTTTTATCCTATTAACAACAGGTAGTTATTTAGAGACATTTTCGCAAAATATTGATCTCATAACAGTAGACTGTTCTATCGTACTTCTGTAGCATATCACCTGGGCAATTTCCGCTCCTGAGTTGATGACGGAAATTGTGCTAAAAAGCAATCATCTGAGTATTTAGCTTTTTGTATTATACACATAACTCAAGTTTATGAAGCTTTTTCATGCTGAGCGATACATTTCAGCAGGTGCTTCCGTAACTCGTGTATTAAAAAAATTTGCATTTCCGTTGCTACTGGAGATATAGGTTCAATAGAAGTGCAAAGCTCGTTTGTGACTTTGCTTATTGTTCACATATCCGAATATCGAAGTTTGTTGATGAAGTTTTCCTCCAGTTTTTAATTGAAACGTATCTCGCCATAACAAGTAAAATATTGAGGTTAAAGGTGTCATGTAATTGAAAGAAAGCATAATAGATTAAATTCTGTTTATTTCATTCTTTTGTATCTTTCTAAATAAACTGTTTGATCAATTTACGTTCATTTGATTGACGTTTCAATAATGTTGCGTTTCCGTAAACAATACACAAAGGAGTTAAAGCAATATTTTTGATGAAAACCTGTTCTATTATGTTGAATTTTAATGTGTATATTGAATGACAAATATATGGATATAAAATGCCAAGGAGACTGATCAAAAATATATGCGGTAATATTTTAGGTCAATAAAAAGTGAAAGTTAAATGCAAACTAGTGAAATGAGAGCTAGAAGCAAAAGCAAGCAGAAAAGATGGTACCCAGTCTTAATGATTACCTCTGAAGACATTAAAAATAACTATTCATTTAAAATGTTTTTACTTTAGAGCAATTCTCTTCTCAGAATTTATCTACATTTCTTAACCCCCCCCCCAGAAATAAAAGAGCCGAAAGCTTTCAGATTTTATATTACGCCCAAATAGGCGGATTTTTTTTTACAGACATATAGACACATACACGTTTCGAGAGCATTTGGACTAACTCCACACTGAACTTAAAATATTTAAAAACAGAATATCTTTAGAATTTCCGATAGACAGTCTCGCGCGCTGGAGATAAAAATATTTTGTTCCGTATAATGTGTTGCCTCTACTCGCTTGATTGAGTTTCAAATTTAAAAAATAGGAATTAAACAACAAAGTAAATTTTAAATTCAAGGTTCAGGCTTTCAGGTGCCCATATTCGGGTGTAGGACTACGTTATTCAAATTTGATGGCTCTAGGTATCGTATGAGAAACATACATACATGCACATTCTTCATTATTTAATTTCTGTAAATATAATACGGGGCAATAATATTTCGAATTTGAAAAGTGATTCAACGCAAAGTACCGTTTCGAAATTAATAGCCCTTCTGAGCTAAAAAGTGAAAATAACATTAGAAATACTGATTTAAAAGAACTTTTCGTATAGGATGGATTTGTTTGATCGCATTTGTTAGTCCAAAGGGGCAATTTATCCAGAAGGACTATTAATTTCCTTTTGGTAATTTTGCGTTGATTCAGTATAAATGTCGGTTCACTTTTCAGATTGTTGCCACTAAATAATAGAACCCTGTATTATATTTAAAGAAATTAAATAATGAAGAATCTACATAAATGTACGTATGTTTTTCGCATTATTGATAAAGCAACGGTACCTAGAGCCACCAAATTTTGAATATTGAACGTTTCCACCCCTATATTGGCATCTGGAAGCCCAAATTTGGAATTTCGAATTTGTTTTGTTATCTGTTTCATATTTTGTAAAACTTTAACGAATTTTTGACTAACAACCTCAACGATTTCAGAGCGATCAATGGCAACATTGTACGGGAAAAAAATTTTAAATTCCAGAGCGCGAGACTGTGTACCGGAAATTCTAAAGATATGCTCATTTTAAAATTATTTTGCGATATTGCTGTCGAACTGAATTTTGTGGTTTAACTGCAAAGAACATGGCATTTAATAAATAAAGGTAACACACAAAACGTTAAAAAAAATGCCCCTTTGGACTTTATGTAAAATCTGAAAGCTTTCAGTTTTTTTGCTTTTGTTTATTTTCAGTTTCACGTTATTTCTCTCGCTTTTTTTTACTTTTAAAATATATGAATTTTTTTGTATATTGCTATGCGATATTTATTTGAACATTCACACATTTACAATTTCATTGTTAAATATTTCATTTTACCTAACATTTTACATTTAAAACTTTTCTGTTTAGTCGTGTATTTCCCTTTTTGTTCGCATGTTTATAAATTTCTACATTTTTTCCTTTTGTGTTTGCATATTTTTATAATTGTCAAATTGGCTCTTTATGAGGAAAACTCACGCTACTGAGTATTTTATTTTAGTATAATAAACAAATTTAAATCTTGATATATACAGGGTACTGGTATTGATGGCCACAAGTGTGGTGCTTGAGTATGGCAAAAGAAAAAATTTCCATAATGCAGTGATCCATGTGTAACGTGAAATATAAACTCAGAAACACAATAATTGTAATGTAAATTCACGAGAAAGAAAATTCACAATAATCTCGAACATTTACAAAAAATATTGCTTGATGTTTACAAGAATTCTTCAAATGAAAGAATACTAACTGAAATACATCCGTCAAAATGCCGAAGAAGTGGTCGTCGTAAATTGGAAGTAACTCAGCATCAGATACTTCTGGAACAACGAAAGTTAATTCTGGCAATAAGTGTTTGAATCAATATACGTCTCGTAAATGAAATCTTCGTTACGTCGTGCGTGTATACATGCTACACGCTTTTGCGTCGTGTGTATGTTTAAAAAAAATATGAAGGTTTTCAGATTTTATATTACTCTCAAACGGGCGTTTTTGTCATTTACAGACATTTACATGTTTAAAGAGCATTTGGGCTAAAAATATTTAAAAACAGCGTATCTTTAGAATTCCCGACAAACAATTTCGCGCTCTGTTGATAAAAATATTTTATTTCCTACGGAATTCCTATTTTCCACTGCTCGCTTTGAACTGCTGAGTTTTTTAATCAAAAATTCGTTAAAATTTTACAAAATATGAAATAGGTAGTAAAAGAGGTTCCAAATTCGGTCTTCCAGGTGACCATGTTCAAGTTAAGGACTACGTTATTCAAAATTTGATGTCTCTAGGTACTGTTTTTTTTTTCACAATACGAGAACCATACATACATTTATGTGGAAACTTCACTATTTATTTTCTTTAATACTGGGCGGTAATATCTGGTGGCAACAATTTGTAAAAGTGTTACAGCCGTTTATTGTGATTTGACGTAAAATGCCGTTTCGATACTAATAGCCATTCTGGGCTAATGCCCATTTGGGCTAAAACTTTTTTTAATTATTATTTTATTTATTTCCAAATGAATTATTTTTAAGATAGCAATAAAGATCAATATTTTTGACACAACATTTTTATGCATAAATTTCGTAATTTTATACTTGCATACAGTTTATACAGTTGGTCAAAATTTATTAAAATTCTGATTTTCTGAAGAAAATTCTATGAAAGCAGAAAAATAAGAGTTTCGAGAAATATTAACTAAAAGATACAATTACCTTCAAATCCTGTAAATGTGTATATTTTCTTAACATTAATGGAAAATACAAAATATATTTATAAGTTACACTCTTTATTTATGTATAATTGTGTTACGTGCGTACGGGTTCGTAATATATTGAATGCACAAGTCGTAAAAAGTTAACAAAAATTTATTCTTTCCACAAGAAATAAATTAAAATGCTGAAATATTTCTTCACAAATCTTCGCACAATATCACAATATCTCAAACGTTTAGCAAAAACTCAGTTCAAAACAGATAAAATAATTCTATCTCACAGCGAAATCGCTACAATCAATACAGCATTAAGTAAACAAACAGCAGTTCGCTTTTTACAGCTACAAGTATAACAGCAACAACAACAACTAACTAACTAACTGAGATGAGGTGTTTCACCTCGGCTTTTATAAGCTTTTTAATTATCAGTAGAACAATCACGATTTTTCTAGATTTTTCTGGATGGCAACAGTAATTACGAGATATTTATTTATTAAGCATTAAATGCGCGCGCTCTTTTATTTTTATTGCTATTTTTTTTTAACGTAGCTTTCTCTTCAAAAATCGTCTGCGTTGCTAAGGCAACATGAAGCAAATCTAATAACAATTCAAAATAAATAGCCAAATAAATGTGAAATTCGTAACATTGCCCCCTTCCCAAGGACTGCACGTCCCGGGCAGTACAATCCCTGGACAGGAAGCCAAACTTACAACTAAAGCCTCAGTGCTATAATAAACATTACTTTATAATAACAAAATAAACAATAATTCCAATAAGTTACTTTCAGCAAATTAAATTCTATCCAACGCTAAATACAATTCAAATACTATCAAATACTAAGTACAAATACTATCAAATACAAATGCTGTTAAATACAGATACTTATCAAATACTAATACTTAACAAATACAGATACTTATCAAATACTAATACTTAACAAATACAAATACTTATCAAATACTAATACTTAACAAATACAAATCAAATACTAAATACAAATAGGACCATGGTCTTATACTATGTACATTACTATTTACAATTATATACACTACGTACTATGGCCATAGTAATGAACTAACCTGTCGTAATGAACGACTTTAGGTTTAGAGTTCGATGACTTACGGATCCGAACCACGACGTCGTTCAGCCTGTTTAGGACTGTGTAAGGACCATCCCAAGGTGATTGTAGTTTCGGAGAAAGTCCTTTTCGACGAGTCGGATTCCATAACCACACCTTGTCTCCTTCGTTGAAACGATGTCCAGTAGCTCTCGTGTCGTAGCGGGTCTTCATCTTCTCCGTCGCCAAGTTGACTCGCTCTCGTGCAAAGTTGTGCATCACTTCAAACCGGGCCTGGAGGTCTTGAATGTATTCCTCAGGCGATGAAGGCGCATCCGGAGGGCGACCAAACAAAAGATCACATGGCAGACGAAGGTCACGACCGAAGAGCATCTGAGATGGGGAATAGCCGGTAGTCTCGTGGACAGCACTGCGGTAAGCCAGTAAAAATAGTGGCAACTTCTTGTCCCAGTCCTGTTGGTTTCTGGAAACCACTAATGAGAGGTTATTGAGGATGGTTCGATTAAACCTCTCTACCATACCGTCCGACTGGGGATGTAAAGGCGTCGTTTGGGTTTTGTCAATGCCGAGTAGCTTGCAGAGTTCCTTGACTACAGCCGAGGTAAAATTCCTTCCCTGATCGGAATGTAACTGAAGAGGCACTCCGAATCTGGAAATCCAGTGCTGTATCATCATCTCTGCTACTGTGACAGCCTCTTGATCAGGAATAGGATACGCTTCAGGCCACTTGGTGAAGTAATCAATGGCAACGAGGATGTATTTGTTGCCATCAGCAGTTCGTGGCAGAGGTCCTAAGATGTCAAAGGCGATACGTTCAAAAGGTGCTCCTACATTGTAACGTTGCAGCTTCCCCCGGCTGCGTTTCTTCGGTCCTTTCCGACTTACACAGGCATCGCAAGTTCGGCACCACTTTTGCACGTCATCCTTTGCATTATTCCAGTAGAAACGCTCCCGAACTCTCTGCAAGGTCTTCATTATTCCGAAGTGACCTCCTGCAGGGCTGCTATGTAGTTCTTTAAGGACGTCCGGGATTCGGGATCTTGGGAGTACCAGCTGCCATCGGAATGTTTTTCCATCATCCGATTCGAATTTTCGGTACAAGACGCCGTTTCGAATATGGAGTGAGTCCCAGAGAGCCCAATATTGTTTTGTCGTGGGACTATAGCTCGAAATATCCTGCCAAGTAGGTTTTCTGTTTGAGGTCTCCATTAACTCAATTATGGGTTTAATATCACGGTCTTGTAGCTGGTCTTTCCTGATTTCCTTGTCAGTCCATGGATCTGGATCAGCCAATGTTGATGCTGTAATTTGCCGTGCGACTGGATTAACCAGTTGGTATTTAGCTTCGACCCTGGAACAATATCGGCAGTTTTCTGGGCAAGGTCTTCTAGACAAGGCGTCAGCGTTTCCGTGCGACTGTCCCTTGCGATGACGGATAGTGATGTCATATTCCTGGAGTCTCTGTATCCACCTGGCTATCTGACCCTCAGGATTCTTGAAATTTAAAAGCCAGGCCAATGATGCATGATCTGTGCGGAGCAGGAATTTTCTGCCGTATAGATAATGATGGAAATGTTCTACGGCTTTGACTATGGCGAGCAACTCTTTCCTGGTGACACAGTAATTCCTCTCCGGTTTAGATAGGCACTTGCTCCAGTAAGCTACTACACGTTCTTGGCCCTCTATTTCTTGGGACAAAACAGCGCCGACACTTTCATTACTCGCATCCGTGTCGAGAATAAATGGTCTGTCGAGCTGAGGATACGTCAGGATTGGAGCAGATGTTAAGGCTTCCTTCAGGTTCTTAAATGCATTCTCACATTCTTTTGTCCACACGAACTTTTGCTTGCTCTCTGTCAGCTTGTGAAGGGGTCTTGCGATGGAAGAAAAATCCTTCACGAATCTCCTATAGTAGGTGCAAAGCCCTAGAAAGCTTCTCAGCTGGTGGACATTTTCGGGACGTCTCCAGTCTTTAACTGCTGACACTTTTTCAGGATCCGTGCGCACACCTTCAGCAGAGATGACATGTCCGAGGTAAGTCACTTCCTGTCTGAATAATTTGCATTTAGCGGGACTCAACTTCAGATTGGCTTCTTTCAGTTTCTGAAGCACCTTTCTAAGATTTTCCAAATGTTCTTCGAAACTCTTCCCGACGATGATGATGTCATCCAGGTATATCAGACAGGCTTCGTATGAAAGACCTTTTAAAACAGTCTCCATTAGACGTTCGAATGTAGCCGGCGCATTACATAGTCCAAACGGCATCACCTTGAACTGCCAAAGTCCTTGTCCTGTAGTAAATGCCGTCTTTTCTCGGTCATCAGGATGTATTTCTACCTGCCAATATCCACTCTTTAAATCAAGTGTCGAGAACCACTTGCTTCCAGAAAGAGTATCCAGAATATCGTCAATTCTAGGAAGAGGGTAACTGTCTTTCTTCGTAACCTCGTTCAACCGGCGATAGTCAACGCAAAATCTGGTTGATCCGTCTTTCTTCCTCACCAGGACGATGGGAGATGCCCAGGGACTTGCTGAAGGCTCGATGACATTGCTTTCTTGCATGTCCTTTAAAAGTGCTCGTACCTCTTCCTGTTTCGCAATCGGCAGACGTCTTGGATGTTGCTTGATTGGTGGATGATCACCAGTATCGATTCTATGTTGAGTCAAACTGGTTCGACCAACGTCAGAAGACGAACGGGAGAAAACATCTTGAAGATCTTTAATAACACGCTCGGCAGCATTCTTTTCTTCATCGTTTAATTGCGCATTCTGCAGTAACTCCGATATAATGTTGTCGGAAGACACGGGTTTTGAGATGTTACTTTTTCTTTCAACGCTGGTTACTGGGGTACATTCTGCAACCACTTCACCTTTCTTAATAACCCTCGCCTTATCAGTTACATTGGCAACTCTCACCGGGATAACGGTCCCTGATAGGTCGACGAGTGCTGAGGCTATTAATACTCCTTTAGGGCTATTACATTTCTTGGGATATTCCATGACGCCGTAGCGGAAATTTCTATTTTCGGCTATGGATCCAGGAAGTAAAATTTCTGTTCTTGCCGGTATTGTGATATCGTCTTGAGCTATGATTTTGTGGATAGATTTCACTCCTTCATCATTAATCCCGAATAAAGTTATGTCCTCAGAGGCAGAATGCAGTTCGTTATTTTTAAAGTCCAAGGAAAAATTGTATTTCCTTAAAAAGTCCAATCCGAGTATGCAAGGGTCTGTAATTTCTGCTACATATGCCGTGTGATGGTAAGCGGCACTTCCAAAGGTGATGTTAACGTTTAATTTCCCTTCTATATTGATCTTCTCGCCGGACACAGTCTGGAGGGTAACGCAGGGCGGCGTCCAGATAAGTTTACCTTCGAGTTGTTGAGCCAAATCTTTTCGAATGATGGTAACATTGGCTCCCGTGTCGATCGTCATGTTACAAGGAATTCCATTGATTTGTCCCATGATGAAAATTCCGTTATTGCCGCCACTCACTGCAGAAATCTGAAGCGCTTTAAACTGGGGCTTTTCATTATCTGGCAACCTCCGCCCCGCGAGATGGCCACGAATTAGTTTCCCTCCTTCTTGAGAGGCGCGGTCTTAACATCCGTGCCCTGGGGTGTTCTGCAGTTTCTTCGAATGTGCCCTTCAGCACCGCAGTTCCAGCACTTTACGAACGGTTTCTTGTCACCAGTATTCCGTGTCAAAGCATTCACCTTTCTGGTTAAATCGTCTAGGCGAGCAGTCATTGGATCCACTGGTTCTTGTATGTGAGCAGCTCTGATTGGGTGGCGGTCTCTACGAGTGGCTTGCTGTGCTGCCTCGAATTTCATGGCGTACACCAGAGCACTTTTTAAGTCCTTCACATCAGCCATTCGCAGTGCTTTCTGTATTTCAGGATCCCGGATGCCGTCGATGAAGTATTGCAGGGACAGGATTTCTCTTGTTTCTGTCGGGCACTCCGAAAAGGCGAGGTGGGACAGCCTTTCAACATCCGTGGCGAGCTCCTGGAGTGTTTCCGTAGGCTTCTGTTGACGGGATTTTAACTGAAGCCTGCTATAATCTTTTAAACACTTCTCTCCAAAACGCAGCTCCAATGCGCCGGACAGAGCTTCGAAATCTAGCCTTTTGTTTTCGGGAAGAGTCTGAAGGATATCCGCTGCGTCTGCTCTCAGAGAAGCCGCAAGGTGACAGGCCTTAGCTTGGGAATCCCATCCATTTGCTTCCGCAACTATAGAAAATTGTGTCTTATACACTTGCCAGGAGGTCTTCCCATCATATGTCGATAGCTTCAGAGAAGGATGCGCAGGCATGGCTAGGAATTTAAAAGTATCCGAATTGCTTCCTGCCGTCGCTACGAATTTCTTTAATGTATCAACTTCTTTGGCAACTGCGGAAACTTTGTCATCAATTTGTTGTTCCACTGCAGAAACTCTTTCTTGAATTTGTTCTTTCACAGCAGAAACTCTGTAATCGATTTGTTGTTCTACGGCAGAAACTCTCTCTTCTATTTGTTCTTTGATAGAAGAAACTTTATTTTCAACCGCGTCTATTCTGCCTTCCATAGTCTCAAATTTATTTTCTATTATGCAAGTAATTTCCTTTTTCATTTCTTCTTGACTTGCTTTAACGGTTCTCATTTCTTCCTTAACAGATTTCTCCATCTTTTCTTGAACAGCCTTCATTTCATCTTTTACAGATTCTTGAACAGCCTTCATTTCATCTTTTACAGATTCTTGAACAGCCTTCATTTCATCTTTTACAGATTCTTGAACAGCCTTCATTTCATCTTTTACAGATACTTGAACAGCCTTCATTTCCTCTTTTACTGATTCTTGACCTGCTTTCATCTCCTCTTTAACTGATTCTTGACCAACTTTCATGTCCTCTTTAATGGATATCATCTCTTCTTTCACGGAATCTTGGCCAGCTTTAATTTCTTCTTTAAATGCAGCAAAGGCTGCCATAAATTGCCTTAATTGTTCTTCCATTGCTCTAGTTAATGGCATTCAAAATAATCCCACTTCTGACACCAAAAATTGTTACGTGCGTACGGGTTCGTAATATATTGAATGCACAAGTCGTAAAAAGTTAACAAAAATTTATTCTTTCCACAAGAAATAAATTAAAATGCTGAAATATTTCTTCACAAATCTTCGCACAATATCACAATATCTCAAACGTTTAGCAAAAACTCAGTTCAAAACAGATAAAATAATTCTATCTCACAGCGAAATCGCTACAATCAATACAGCATTAAGTAAACAAACAGCAGTTCGCTTTTTACAGCTACAAGTATAACAGCAACAACAACAACTAACTAACTAACTGAGATGAGGTGTTTCACCTCGGCTTTTATAAGCTTTTTAATTATCAGTAGAACAATCACGATTTTTCTAGATTTTTCTGGATGGCAACAGTAATTACGAGATATTTATTTATTAAGCATTAAATGCGCGCGCTCTTTTATTTTTATTGCTATTTTTTTTAACGTAGCTTTCTCTTCAAAAATCGTCTGCGTTGCTAAGGCAACATGAAGCAAATCTAATAACAATTCAAAATAAATAGCCAAATAAATGTGAAATTCGTAACAATTGTATACTTGTAAGACACTGCGTGCATAATCATCATAACTGAGGCAAGCAAAGTAATTAGTCGATATTTTCGTACAATTACAAATTTAATTGTAATTCTTAAATGTTTTTACATCAATTTTACATCAAAAGCACAGTAACTGGCCACTTTATACTGATGCAGTACTTAAACAATTTATGAAAATTATTTGAATAATCAGCCAAGTCAGAAAAATAATGCACGCATACACTAAGATTACATATTTATAAAAGTTTAATCGAAAATGAAATTATCTTGACACTTTGTCAGCATATTACTCTCTTAAGATTAATAAATATGTCGACAGATATGCTAAAAATTTAATTTCTCTATCATGTGAAACTATATTTGTTTAAAAGTTTGTACAGTAACCTTTATAGTTCAAGAAATTTAACAGGAAAAATTTCCTGAAGTGTAGATATTTTTTTTCCAATGGCGGGCACTTTCCTATAACGTCAGTGGCCATTTTATTGTGGAGACACTTAATAAGTGGCCACTGCCACCTCCTATGGAGGAACATACAATTTTACGTCCATGCCTTCTCTGGAATTCGAATCCGGGCACTTCGGTATCGCAGTCAAGCTCTACTAACCACTATACCGTTTGGGCGGCGAAATGCAAACCATCTGGCTCTTTAAATGATAAAATTTTGGAATTATTTTTTTACCACAACTTGAGTTCAAGAGCGAATTCTTACATAGGGTTCGTTTTAGATTGCTTCTAAAAACCTGTATTTTAAAATAAAACCCTAAAAATTTCTTTTTTGTCTATATAAAAGTATTTGACTCTTGAATTTGTTGTCTAATGATGTCTATATTATTTTATTTGCTTACCGTAATGTTAAACGTCTTAGTGTCTTCAACCGTCAAACTGATTTGAAATTGCGATGTAACAACAAGAAATTAACTTATTATCCTTATCAAACATTGTTTTAAAATATAACTGGCTACCAACTAACTGGCTGACGACTGCCTCCAAAGTTTTCTCAATCTTATAACAAACTTACACCTTCGTAGGATTTTGATGATCAAGCCGCTGTGGCTGCACTAGTCTTGTGAAGGGAGGAGTTTCAAATATTTTGAATTATTTAGTGCTTATTATTGCTTAACTATGCAAAAAAAAAATTACTGCCAATAAAAGGCTCTCTGAGAGGATGCTATTGAAATATGAGATCACGGCTTGTTCTTTTAGAACAGCTTGTTTTCCTAGAAAGGAGAATTATTTTTGTGTTACAAAACGTCATGCTTCTTGATCAAAACTTTAAACAAAAGGAATTCTGGATGAATTGTTTTCTTAGTTTCCGTCAACAGTGGCTACAAATACCTATATGATTGCATGGTTTTATTGTTGTGACTTGATTATTTGAATATGGCAAAGATCACATAGGCTATTTGCGTAAGGAAAGATATGTGTTCGTGCAGTACTTTCTAAAGGAAAATTAGCTCGCACTCATTACACATAGTAAAAATTTCGAAATCCAACCACGCATCATTCCGTCTGCCTGAGATCAAAGCTGATAGAATTCCCAGCAGTCCACGATCTTAACCACTTAGCCAATGGTGAGGACACTGTGATTTTCTGTATATATGGTATAGAGTAATTCATAACTCCCCTTCTCCAGGGAATGGATTCGAAAATTTAAATTACAAGAAATTTCGCAAAAAGGTTCATATCAATATATAAAGAATCTCTCCAAATTCTGGATGTACTTCAGAAGTGCTTGACAAGTGCATCCCTGGTAATACGCGGACTTTAGTCTCAAATAATTATCTCGATAGATCTGTTCGTTATATATCTCATGGCAGCCGGTGTGGTGGCCGCGGTACCAAGCACGAATGATTTTGTCTGTAGATGCTTCTGGTTACATTTCGGACCTTCCTTGATAAGGCAGCTTAATGGAAAAAAATGGCAAAATTGATAGCCTGATTTGTAATAGGTAAATTTCAAATGCTGCCAAAAGCTTATACGCTGGTCATTTTAGCAAGGAAGTAGCGAGAGTTTGTAAATCTCTGTTGTACCTTCACAAAAAACTCAAAATTTAACGGACTGTAAGACGTATTCACTTGATTTCATGCCATTCTTGAGATTTAGTTCCATTTATAACAGCCATCTAGCAGATAAATCTGCAGTATTCTAAGCGATAAGGCCTTTATTCTCTATATATATACAATGTGTATGTGTTGGTGTGTGTGTGTGTACATATGTAATTGTCAGCCAATTTATAAATACGAAGAAATTTTAAAGATCTGCAAAACTAAGTATGTCTTGAACTCTTCATGGTTCCAATTTGAGGCATGAATCATGTAAGGCAAATTTTTTTCAGATTATGAACAGTTTTGATCACGTGTGATCTTTTAATAAATGTTTGTGATATTTTATTTTTTAAAACCAAATTTCACACGTTTCTACTTGCTATTTTGTAAGACAATTTGTAGACCTTCCATAAAAAAGTTCCAATAAATGAACAGTTCTTTTTCTTCGCAGAAATCTTTCAGAAAAATGAAAAATCTGCAATCTACAAAATTGACGTTGAAAAATTTGTCAAAATTATACTGTTTAAATCATTTCCATCCAAAGGAGTGAATGGCAGGAGATAAAATTTCTTAAATATAACATCTGAATTTTAGAGCTACTACAAAGGAAAATTTGAAACCACTGCTTGTATATTAATGTTTTTATAACGTAAAAAGTAAGTTTTAGAAATTCACATTTCAAAAATTTGGTATATATATCTGCGTCTGGCAACATTTTTGTATAATCCCTCAAAATTTTAATTTGTTACATCAAGGATAGTTTTGATAGCCCTAAGATGGATTTTTTTACTAATAAAGCAATAAGACAAATTCACATTGGTATTACTTACGTATAAAATTTTTTGGAAAAAGTGTCACGTAGACCAAAACAAATATCATAATCTAAAAGCTCATTTTATTCGAATCACTTTTCAAAACGAAATTAGGTGCCTGTTATTAAATGTTCTAAAGATATTTCATATCGTTTTCATGCCCTGAGATATAATTTCTTTCAATGATATTTTTACTACAGTAAAATAACCTAATATATTATTCTTAATTTTATTAATGGCTGGGGGGGGGGTTAAATGCTGAGTTCTGAAGAAGGTTAACCATTTGCACTGAAATGTGAATTTTGACACTAAGCGGTAATTATTTCTAATGAATTATCAGATATATATTAAAAATTTTAAATTGTATTATGATTATTTTCGGTTTAAATTGTATGATTATAGGATTCAAACTTATGGTAAAAAATTTCAACATAAAATTAGGCCCCATGTAAGCAAATGTGTAAGGATGCTATTAAACATTATAACTTTACTGAAATTCCTGAATTTTAATTTGAATGATTTTTAACATTTGCTGCCATTAATCATTATCTTTCTGATCAAAGGCTTAAAATACCTGTGCATTTAAAGTACTTTTACTCATAGTTTATGCAATTCTATTCTGATCTTTTACTATTTTCCTCTTGAGGAAAAGAAAAAAGAAAAACAGACACAGATGCAGTGATTTTGTGGCGAATTTTGCAGAAGCAATTGCTTCTCAAAGGTGACACATGAAAACTGCATACTAAGTGCGTATCAACCATTGCTGTTTCAACCGAAATAACAGTTTTCAGTGACTTAATGCACCTGTGCTGTGATTGAAATTTAAAAAACTCACGCAGCCAAAATAACCACAGAGTATGAACTAGAGCCTTACCTAAACTGTTGATCCATTTGAGCTTTCTCTATCCTCTTGTCTTTGGCCCTACGGTTCTGGAACCAAATTTTGATCTGGGTTTCTGTGAGGTCTAGTGATTCGGCCAGCTCAAACCTTCTGGGCCGGCTGATGTACTCATTTCGGTGGTATTCCATCTCCAGCCGAAGGGTTTGTTCACTGGTAAATGTAGTTCTTTGACGTCTTTGGCGACCGTCCTTGCGCCTCCTCCTATGGACTTCACAAAAGGAAATGACTTTAGCAAACAACCAAATAAAAAAAGTTAAACTTTGTAAAAATTAAAATACAAATGACTTAAAATCGGACACTCAGTTTAAAATTTCAGTAGTTTATATTAAAAAGTCTTAGGCTTTACTTATGTCGTAACATATAGGTAGCTCCTTAACAGCAAAATGTTTTTATCTTTTTCATATCCTTTCTATTTTTTTAAAAAGGTTTCTTAAAGTACTTTCGGGTATTCATATTACATATGAATCCCATCCAGCCCCTGGAAACGATGACTCATTAATAGCAACTTTTGTTATTGTTTTCACTTCGCGATAAATAGTGCCGGAAATATAAAAATATAGAGAGTCATAAAAGGAAAACAGGAGGATGTTGCTCTATAGTTCTCATAAAAGTCAAAAGAGTATCAGATAACGCATTGATGTAATTAATGAAATAACTGGAAGAAAAATTAGAACAAAAGTTAAAATTCTTTTAAGTAAATCAGAACCATACGCATGCGAACTTGAGTATTTTGGGAGAGCATTATTGAAAAAATACAATATTATAATGGTAGAGTGTAGCCCATCTATAAAAGAGTATCAGTTTTAGATTGTTTGCAGCTACTGGAATTTATGCATGTAACTGTATGTAGCCGTTTCCTACTTAGCAAAACTCAGACCTACCTGGCTTTTATTGGCGATGTTTTAAATTTATTAACATAAGAACTTCAATATGTTTCAGTATCCATAAATTACAGATTCAAGCATATCAAAACTGTGAACAATCTGAGTGCAGTTTCTATTTCGAGACTAAGTAATTATCTGAAAAGAAAATATCCAAAACGCACGACACGGCTAGGACTAAGAATTAATTAAAAAAGCCAAGTGAGTAAATTAACAATCAGTTTTAATTACCGTGAAATAATGTTTTAAAAAGCCATTACAGCATTTCAGGGTGGTGTATTTATTCCTGATTATCATATATTATGCGTACAATAAAAAAATTAGAAATTTAAATTCTAATAAATATTTCACATGCAAAACAGAATTCCATTATAATTGTATACTACAAAAAAGAAAACTTTTCTAATTTGAGAAAACTCCACAAATATTTACTAAGCTTTATTTTATTTTATTAATATTTCCATAAGTACATGTAGTTATCTCTTGAATGAATCTATGTTTTTTAGCAAGCAAAGAATAGATGCTTTTTCTAAAGTTGGAAAATATTTTGGAATTTTCGTTACTGCCCTTTAAAAAAAAAGTCAAAACTTTGGAGGGCATTTCAGCAAGAAATTTTGCGTATGTGCTTTTTCGAACAGAGCACTTTTTTCTCTCACCCACCACTTGCTTGTTCTCACAATTAGCTCTTAATGCTAATTTTCCTAATTGCCATTAAATTATGGAGATTGTAATAGCTCTTAATTACTTCTCTAGAAAGCGTTAGAAACATGATACAAAAAACAGGTTAAAAAGCGCTTTTTGTACCAAAATAACTTAATTTATAACTCCCCAAACAATTCTGAGAGCAACAATAAAGTTCTGCAAAATTTTTTCGTCTATTTTATTCAGATGTTAACAGGGAAAAAAAGTATGAGCTATCATGCATCTTAAGTAAAATATTTTTTGCATTTAACAAAGTTTGTTCTTGTTATTCCTTGTTGTATAACTTATTCCAAGTCGGTCATTTCTGTTATATATTAATAAAGAGAATTTAGGTAGACTTTGATTGATATGTGAACTAATGTTATCTGGAATTTTGGGTAGTAAAGAAAAACAGATATCATCTAAACATTTTAGATTAAAAACTGCTAAAAGAGACTTTCTTTTTTGGCAAATTATTTTAGTAGAATTCGTAGTTCAACATTAACTACCGCGCAATTTTATACTGACTTTTGAAAGAACTGCATATTCTGTGTGCGAAATTTTGATTCAGTAGGATTCTATGAACGAAGTATAGTTCTTATCTTCTGATTTCTTACATTTTAAATTACAGAAACATAACTAAACGTTAAAATAAATTTCAACCACTAATAATTATGTTGATTTCTCCCGATGTCGAAATTGTCTTAAAAAAAGAATCTTCCAATTTCTTGTTTAAAATGGAGAAAGTTACTCATCATAATTACCAATAACTTACTAATAAAATTTACCAAAACCCATGACAATCGAACATTTAGCATGTATTACGCATTGCACACCTCATTCTTGCAATAATTAAGCTAAAAAGGAAGTTGGTAAGAAAGAATGACGAGGAAGTATACAAACACTACTGTAAACCTGCATTTATTCGGTATCATGCTTATTTTCTTCGTTTTGAAGATACTCTTCGTAAGTACGTTAGTATTGCTTCTCACTATACAAAAGTCTGTAGATATTATACGCATTATTAACAGTATACTTCAAATTGAAAAGTTTTGTATTATATTTATGTAGGCTTTACGATAATAAAAATAACCTAATAATTTTCACATTTACAATTTCGTACATTTTATAGTACTAAGTAATAAAAAAGTTATTTTAGTAATTGCAAATATTTATATCTAACTTTAAAAAAAAATTTTTACAGTAGGCATTTTTGGGGAGCATGTTATAAGGTATTTCTCCGGCTTTCTTGGCATGACTTCGTGGTGTAGTAGCCAACACGCTCGACGCGTATTCGAGAGGTCTGTGGTTCGAGTCCCGGTGAAGGCATTGCTCATTTTTTATGACACCTGCTTCAAAAAAACCTAATGACTCTACAATGTTTTTGAAAATGTCACAGATGTTTAAAAACTATTATACAAAATTATTCATAATTTCGGAAGACATTTTAAAAAATCCCCAAAAAATGGGCAAGCGATACTGTTTCTCTTGCTTAAAGTCCTTTATCTATTTGTCAAATGCTCCGCCTTCCCACCTTTGCTGATAAGGCCGATAGCTGTGAGTCATAAGAAGGATTTACTTGGATTTACTTTGGAAAGTTGACCCATGCCACAATTTAAAACAGCAATGATTTCCAATTTCACGAAGACAGTTATCCGGCTCATAAACACCAAAAACAGTACAAAGATCTCCTGATAGAGAACCTCAATCACATTGTCCCATAAAGGCAGGGACCATCTGCGAGAAAATAATTAATCAAAATTATCAGCAAAGAACGCTCAGTAGAACGCTGATGTGTTAATACAGTGGTCGACCAGGTCTTAATTAAATCCCATGTAACTTTTTTGTAGGGATTTGACAATGGCGTTGTTCTTATGTCTTCATTCCTTGCTAATCTATAGCATCTTTGTAACTGCATCAACGTTGCTGAAGTTTTAGCTGACTGTGTCTTACTATTAATAAGCATATAATTAATTATAATGCACATACTCTCAAATAAATTTTCGAAGATAAAATGAAAGTTAAATTTATCAATTTATACAACCTTTTGCATAAAATATAAGGCAGATTCTCACTGTCTTTAAACTTAATAAAGAGACATCTGTCAGATACCTGGTAATTAAAAATGTTTGCTTGAAATCCTTTATTTAGCGTTTATTTTTTACCAGACTATATTGCTTATAGTCTTTAACATTTCTCTAGTACTTTGGAAAAAGAAAGTTTCTTGATATTGAAAGAAAATTAATCATTTCTTAAGCATATAAAGAAAAAAATCTGTATCATTTAGTGAATTTCATTAATAATTAATAGTCTGTAAAAAAGTTAATTGAAGTCCAACGTATAAGTTGGATAACTAGCATTTTAATTTCACATTTATCGTCTTTCTTTTATTTTTATTTTCTTTCGGTTTCTTCGATATTGTGATAATGTATGACCACTTGATTAAGAATTTTAATTTTTCAAGCTTATTATTGTCTAAAAAGAAGTAATACTGTTTAATTGCGATTTAAAATATATTGTTATTAAGTAATACTGTTAGTTGGAGCGCGTTTAAGTGGAGCATCAGTTACGGAAACAACAAACCTTGTGGAGTGTGCAAGGAGTACGATATCAACCGTTTTGACAGCGTACACGAAACAGGGTAAGACGACGTCTTCGAAGTACAACAGTGGCCAAAAGTCAAAGCCGGATAAGATAAAGATAGACAGGTCTTGAAAGGTCTTGGTCAAAAGGGATAGACAGGTCTTGAAAGGTCTTGGTCAAAAGGGATAGACAGGTCTTAAAAGGTCTTGGTCAAAAGGGATAGACAGGTCTTGAAGTACATAGTAGCCCGAAAGCACAAGTAATCGTTATCCGAGATAACATACGAAATGAACATCATCTCCTGTACCCCGTTTCAACAAAAACTGTCGAAAGGGAACTTCATGCTGTGAACATTTATGGTAGAGTAGCATTTCGTAAACCCCAACTAATGCTTTCAAGCGACGCCAATGGTGAGGAAATCACAAAGGCTGGTACCTATAGCAGTGGCAACAGGTAATATGGTCAGATGAATCGTCATTTAGCCTATTTCAGACGACCTTACGCGTTTGTGTCTGGAAAACGCCTAAAGAAGCGTTTCATCCTGATTGCCTCTTGCCGACTGTGAAGCATGGGCGGGGGGCGCCGTTATGGTATGGGGTGCGATATCTTGGGGCGGTCTTGGGCCACTTGTTATTCTGCAATGGGAGGATCACATCCAATCATTATCTAAGTATTCTAGGGGATCATGTCCATATTTTTGTCCAGACTATTCCCTGGGAAGCGACCTCTTTTTCGAGACGACAACGCCCCTATCCACACTGCTAGGTGTATTCAAGAATGGTTCGAAGAGCATGACGATACAACTAAATATCTCGCTTGGCCCCCTCAGTCCCCCTCAGTCTCCGGACTTGAATATTATTGAACATTTATGGGCATATTTGGAGTCCAAATTTCGTTCCCGATTTCCACCTCCAATCCGGACTTTCGGAATTACAGACCGCTCTGCAGAAGGAATTGCTTAATATTCCTTTAAATACTTCCATGACCTTTATGCATCTATCCCACTTCGCATTCAATCTGTACTTAACTCAAAGGGGGGTCGAACCCCCTATTAATAAAGATTTTCTATTATTTCACAGGTGTTCGTATTGTTTTGTTCTCCATCTGTACATACGAACCAGTTTTCCTTAGAAAATCTTCTCCGAAGGCATTCTTCCCTTTAGGCAGATAGCATTCAAGTGCTTTGTATTTACACTCTATAACAAAAAAAATCGACGCACCAGGAAGGAATCATCCGATTGCTTTGAAATTTCATATGCATAAATGTTTGTCCAAATATGCAAATGATTAAAATTTGGTTCCAATGAGTGAATAGTGCGATCTCCAGTGCGTTGGAATTGGGCATCCAGCACGTGTATATAAAGAGCTGTTCTTGATCTGTTGTTAAAAATTTCTGTTGCATGACGATTTAGGATTCCTTTCAACGATTGAAAAAAATGCCTCACTGCAGGATTCGAGCTCAATACGAGTAACTGTCAGAGTTTGAAAGAGGTGAAAGAGGCAAGTTGGGCAAAGCGGAGAATCTCTCGTCATATGAGTCGAAGCAGTGCGGCGATTAGATGCTGGCAAGAATGGGTGGACAATGGCAGATATCAGCATCATAATGGTAGCGTTTCACCTAGGGCCACAACAGATCGGGAGGACAAAGTGATTGTCAGATTAGCTGTCACAACGCCTGATTCATCGCTAACAGCCATCAGATGTATGACCCGCACACGAGTGTCCACTACAACTATTATGTATAGACGGCTGATAGAACGAAATCTACGCTCGTACCGACCGTTACGCCACCTGCCACTCACGCCTGCACACTGTCGAGTATGGTGCTTGGCTCGATTAGGTTGGAATGATGCTGACTGGGAACGTACAGTCTTTAGCGATGAATCCCACTTCCAACTATGTCCTGACGATCATCGAAGACGTGTCTGGAGACGCCCAGAGCAGCGTACCGATTCTGCTTTCACTATTGCACGCCACACAGGCCCTGAACCAGGAGTTAAGGTCTGGGGTGCCATTTTCCATGATAACGGATCTCTTTGGTCGTCATTAGAGGCACACTTACAGCGCAGCGGTACGTCGACTACATTCTGAGACCTGTTTTGCTACCGCTACTTTGGCAGTACCCTGGCCTTATTTTTCAGCAAGATAATGCCAGACCACATACGGCACGTGTTGTTATGAATTGTCTTGCAGCTTGCCAAATACATTTTTGACCAGCCAGATTGCCAGATCTTTCTCCCATCGAGCATGTGTGGGATATGATGGGAAGGCTACTGCATCTACCAGGGAATGTTGATGACCTAGTCCGACAGTTGGAGCAAATTTTGCAAGAAATACCGGAGACATTTCGAGAGCTTCATCAGTCTATGCCATGCTGTCTGGCAGCTTGCATCCACGCTAGAGGTGGGTCAGCACCTTATTGAGCTCGTTACTTTGTAACTATGTAACTCTGAAATAAATTATTCAATTTTTCTGAAATATCTATCATTTTCTATTCTGTATATTCTGTACATAATCTTCCTGTCCACCAATTTTTGTTTCCGTCAAACTTCTCTTTCTTAGTGCGGCAATTTTTTTTTTTTGGTGTGTGTGTGTGTATTATAGAGTGCAAATAAGCCAAACTAAACATGAGAAAAACCAGAAAATCTTAGGTAGGTTCCTTCAGGGTTTTGCACTCGAATTAAACTGCCAGTGTTTCAGTGTTATTACCTCTCGGCCGTTGATAGGCCGACATATTGTATAGGAATGTGTATACTAACTACACATACATACAAATACATACATATATATCTATACATATTGTATAGGAATGTGTATACTAACACCAAAGTTCTCCTATATTTCTAAGTCTTACATTATTGCTTACAAAAGCGCATCATTTTGAGGGACCGTTTATAAAAATAAGAATATTTTTATTACGCATTTTAATAACTTCAGACTGCATAAAATGTGTAATATTGACATTAGAATGTAAATAAATATTTAAATTTCATTAACCCAATAAATTTTATGATTGTTTAAAAAAAAACTAAGGGGAAAAACGTTTGAATACGTTTTGACGTTGTTTTCTCTTGTTTATTCTTATTAGCACTCAAAAAATCTTATTCAGATACCTAGAGAGTGAATCTAAAATAAAATATCTAGAAGTGAAATTTTTTATCATTATTATTATTATTATTATTGCTATTAATTTTATTTTTTATTTAATTTTTGCTTGTTTTTAAATAAGTTTTTCAATATAATGAGTATTATGCATACGTCAGCTTAAAAATCCATAATATCGCATATACCCTTGAG
This sequence comes from Stegodyphus mimosarum, assembly GCA_000611955.2. Taxonomy (NCBI): domain Eukaryota; kingdom Metazoa; phylum Arthropoda; class Arachnida; order Araneae; family Eresidae; genus Stegodyphus; species Stegodyphus mimosarum. The sequence goes on along the minus strand of KK112935.1, from coordinate 49,548 downwards.
GTAGTGAAAACTGATTTGAAACAAAAAGTAAGTAGAAAGGTAATAATGTCGAACTAAGTGAGAAGGAAACGAATTATCATCACCCTTCTTAATGTCATTAAATAGGACGTCAACAAGATACGTGTGCTAAGATCGACACGAGGAACTAACTGTTCAGCCAAATTACACTTCCCCTCGCTGTAATGAAATGTTTCGCAGCGGTGAAGAAAATCACCCCAGGCTATTCGGGGAAAACTTGAAGCCAGCAATAACTATAATCAATGGTGGGAAGTTGGGAGTTCAGTGGGTACATTCAGTCCGTGTTGAAAAGTAGATTACACCAGAAATCCTTGTTCCCCGGAGCTCTACAGCTTTGCTCTTCTCTTACAGCAAGGAAGGCCAAATTTCAACAACCACATATTAGATCTCAGGAAATCTGAAGAGCCGCAAGCAGATATGACAAGAGAAGAAACTATTAACAGCACATAAACAGTTTTTTGATGGAACTAAATATTGCAAACTACTTAAAAACGATAGCTTATTTCATAATTATTGCGATTTATTTACTGCAACTATAAATAAATAATATTTGTTGCTCTAGCACCGTATTCGAAAAGTTAGGTTCCCGTCATTCAAAAACTCTTAATTTTTATGCGGTGTACTGAACATTCTTTTTTTTTTTTTTTCCAGATAGAAGAGCAAGCATTTTGTTTTGGTTTCCAGTTTTTTCTTCCTCTGTGTTTCTGACTACAATTGTCAACTTTATTTTAATAGGAAAAAATTAAAAAAAAAAAATCACATAGAGAGAGTGTTAGAGACATAGCAATTTTTTACGGTAATGTAAAAAGCTTTTCATTCCCGTGAAGATTAACACAGAGATTTGAAAAATTGAACTAGTGATTCCCTTTACCTTAATCTGAAGTAAGTAGGACAAGATATAACGTTCTGCAGAGAAACTGCAATCACTCCATCTGGTAAAGTTATTTAAAATAATTGACTAATTAACAAATTTTTAATTAACGGCTTAAATTAAGAATAAATATATTGGTATAAAAGCTACTCGTACATCAGTTTATTAATTGATTTAAAACAAATTACGTCATAAATTTTATTTGTTTCTACTCAGGTTAGTGTTAAACACATTCACAGTTCCATTTAATAGGATTTGAGATGTAAATGATTATCAGCGCAACGTGGTGTTAATACATTTGTGACCCTTACATGTTCTACAAGTAGTATTGCCATAGTATAAATCACAGAATTAGGCACAATCTCAAATTCTAATACAGTTTTAAAACGGAAAGAACCGATCTTTAAAAAAGCGTGTCGTAACACGGTTTTTGCTTCAAGTAGATACAAATTTAAATTATATATATATGATACAAATTTAAATTATATATGTATTATATATAATATTTTTTTTTTTTTTTTTTCTCTTTTTCTCGCTTCTGTCTCTATGGAGTTTAACTGTGCACGAGATTCTCAAGCTTTCCTTTGATAAGTCCGTCATAAACTCGAATTAGGCTAAACTGCCATTTACTGCCATTCTTTGTAATTTATTCTGGTATTTCATTTTTAATTTAACTTGTGCTTAAAATGGTTTTTAATTATTTACGTGTTTAGTATTTTTTTAAATGTTGAATATCTTCAATACCAACATTTAGTTTTTTAATTTTTTTGCAATTACTTTTACTTTTTAGTAATTATTTTTTGTTCAAGTTTTTTAAACAATGGAACGTAGGTATCAAATTTACTTTTAGGCTATTGCTTTTAGAATTTTACTCTTTTTGCTTATCTTTAAATTTAATTTTGCAGCTCAATGCACAAAATGTTTGACAAATTGGTCTCTCACGTTCTTATACTACTACTAAAAATTATATATATATATATATTAAACAACAAAGCATACATTCGCACTGAAAGAGCCAGAGAAACTTATGAATCGCAATTTGGCCTTGGATAGCATCGAGTTCCAGATTGTTTCCAAACTATAAAATAATGTCATCAAATTTCAAGGGAATGATGCAAATCTGCAAATTGCAATTTGAACCGAATTAAAATCTGAATGCTGTTTATAGAATAGTATTCAATTTTCATTTATCAGATAGGAACAAAGCAGAAGTTTTGATATAAATCGATTAAAAATCGATATAAAATTCACATTTTAAGTCAGTTTTTAAATTCTTCCTTATATTTTGCAGCAATACATACTTTATGGGTACTTAAAATATGCACAAAATTTCTTTGTAGGCTTTGAGATAGTTCTTTCACTAAAGCCATCATTTAAGAGTTTCCTAAAAGAGATGGATACTTTTGCGTTAGTTTTTTACTTTTGTTTTTAATTTAACATAAAGTTTGTTTTATTGCTCATTTACGTATAGCTAACAATGAACTACAGGAAGCACACACTTAAACACTTATAGTGAAACGGTGCAAAATGCCGTTTTACGAGATTAATAGCTATTCTGGGCTAAAGCCCCTTTGGGCTTTAAAAAAAAAATCTGAAAGGTTTTTAGATTTCAAATTACGTCCAAAGGGGCGCTTTTCGTTTTGTGTGTTACCTTTATTTATTAAATATCATGTTCTTCGCACTTAAAACATAAAATTCAGTTCAACAGCGATCTCGCAAAATAATTTAAAAGGAGCATATAATTGAAATTTCCGATACACAGTTTCGCGCGCTTTAGATAAAAAGGTTTTTTTCCCGTAGAGTGTTGCCATTGCTCGCTTTTAAATCGTTTGAGTTTGTTCAGCAAAAATGCTTTAAAGTTTTACAAAATATGAAATATATAATAAAACAAATTCCAAGTTTGGGCTTCCAGATGAGCATATTCGGGTAGAAACGTACGTTATTCAAAATTGGATGGCTCTAGGTAGCGTCGTTTTATCACATTTGGAGAAATATACATACATTTATGCAGATTCTTCATTATTTAATTTCTTTAAATATAATACAGGACTGCAATATTTTGTGGCAACAGTTTGGAAAGTGATTTAGACTTGTAATGTTTCCAAAGCAAAATCGCAAAACGAAAACAATTGTCCTTTAGGGACAAAGCCCCTTTAGACTAAAAAAAAAAACTTGCATTACTTTACTTGTTATATAAACAATAAAAACCATCATTTTTTTGTTTAAATGTAAATTATTTAAATTATGACACATATTATTTTTCCCTTTAAAAGCATACTAATCTTTGTTAATTATTTCATATTGATGAAATTCTTTCTCTAAAGTTTACATAAACACAGCTAATTCCACATATTTCAGTTACTGTACATACTTATAATATTTCAGAGTGCTTTGCTGAGATATTTTATAAAAACATATTTCAATTCATTCCTCGATTATCTAGGGAATAATTTTTTCTCTATCAGTTTATGTAAATTGGAGCCATTTCTTTTTTATATTGCACAAGTTGTCCATCTTTCCACCGTTAATGAACAGTAGTTTCTAAGGTCAAATAATTACAGTTAAGACTTAAGAATCGATGTTAATAAATTACTTAACAAAAGCTAAATTTAAGAGCTTCGGAGTTTGTGACTGTACTTCAAAGATTTTCCTCAGCATCTGTTAAGATCTGAAACATTCCGGAGGTCCGAGAGAGTCTCTTGACCTCCGTTTCTTTAAGTAAAAGGCAATCAATAGAACAGATGTCGTCATTCTTCTCAAAATGGAAATGGAAATTATATCTTCCGAAGTTGGGGTGGGAACGTTAGATGGGTATTCGATGCTGATAGTTATTGTTATGAGTCCCTGTTCCCTTGCTTCCGGTAAACTGTAGTGACTTCTGACGATAGAAAATGAGGTTTTAAACGAATCTTCAGGGGGAAAAGCAGGGAAGTCTTGATTTATTGCAGCAATCTACGGAGCATTTTACTCTATAAAGTCAGAAAAACGCATTTATTTACAAAACTTTATTAACATGTTGCAAGATAAGCATCTCAAATGTGTGCTTCGATTTGTTATTTAAATTGACATATCCATGGAGGAAGAGGATCAATAAGTGTTAAAATGAAATAAAAAGTGATACTTTATTGTTGTCAGACTATATATAGGTGTATATGTGTTCATTTCTCTCTTCCTTTCTATACATAAATATACATATGTATATATATATAGAATGATTTCTACTTATATTCAGACGGGCAGAAGAGAAGTTGTAACATAAACTTTGGGTTTAAATTCCTAATTATTTTTAATTCTGAAGTATTATTAATTTTTATTTCAAAACAAACCGTTTATTAATTTCCTTTGTAGTTGCATCATTTTTCGCTTGGAAGTTTTTGAAGTTGTAAGGTTAACTAACATGTCATTTTTATATTAATTCTTTTTATACCTGCTCTTTCTTCCGTCAACCATCAACAGAACATTAATGAAGTTGAGTTAAATGGCAAGCAAATATGTACAGAGAGAAGGCTGCATTAACTCGTCAGCAAGATGTTTATTTTTAAATTATTTTATGACACTGAAAATTAAACTAATTTTTACATTTATGACCTAACTTGCATTCAAAAATATATCGGAAACATAAAACTCTACAGTTTTGGAAACATTTCTGTGAATAAATGACATATAAGACCTAGATATACTGTCCCTTTTAATAATTTTTAGTTGCATAACTAAGCAAATGTTAACATTAAAAATTAGAACAGATTACCAAATTAAAAAAAAAGGCGATAGAGTTTCACTGAATTTCCGTACCTAAAAAATTTATAGAATTAACAGAGAAACTAAATTTAATTTCTGCTTATGGGATCTCAAAAACCTCGAAGTGCATCTGGCATAGGTTCATAAAATTATCGATGAATTAAAAAAATTAATTAATTAATTAAAAAATCAGAAAGCTTTCAGGTTCTGTATTACGCCCAAAGGGATTTTTTTAACGTTTTGTATGGTACCTTTATTTATTAAATATCATGTTTTTTGCCCTTATACCACACAAAATTCAATTCAACAACAATATCACAAATTATTTAAAAACAGCATATCTTTAGAATTTCCGATAGATAATCTCGCGCGCTGGAGATTTTTTACTTCCGTACATTTTTGCCATTGCTCGCTTTGAAATCGTTGAGATTGTTAATCAAAAGTTCATTAAGGCTTTACAACATATGAAATAGATAATAAAACGAATTCGAAATTCAAAATTCCGGTTTCCAGTTTCCCATGTTCAGAAGGAGGATTACCTTATTCAAAATTAGATGGCTCTAGGTACTGTCATTTTTTCACAATGTGAGAAACAGAAATACGTTTGTGCAGATTTTTCATTATTTAATTTCTTTAAATATAATATAGGATGAAAATATTTGGTGTCAAATGCCGTTTTGAGACTCATAGCCCTCCTGGGCCCCGTTTTGAGACTCATAGCCCCTTTGGGCTAAAAAAGGAAAAAGAATTGGCTGCATAGGAATAAAAAGACAAAATTTAGGAAACAACAATTTAATATATGAAATTTCGATTCAATGCTTTTTTTTACTTAGCACTTATTAATCCTGCTTTCAAATGTTTAAGTAATTGTCAGTTCTTTTAGAAATAGCACGCGCCGTTCTTTAAAGATTTCGATGTGTAAAATAAATAAATTATTTGGATGATGTAGTTAAGTAAACAGGTAAAGTGCATTGGGCACCAAAGACTTCGTTAGAGAATGGAACAGGTATTGCCCCAAAACACTAACCAGCTAGAGTAGTCAACTGAACATAATTCTTATGTTATTTAAATAACATAAGATGGACAAGTGAGAATTAGGGAGTTAAAAACAGCTCAAAATGTACAGTGCAATTTTCAAGCCTGTGTCGAAATGGGAGTTGAACCCAAAGTTTGGAATAACCAGCTCGGTGTGCTCTGTCTTAACACAAGATGCGTATAAAAGAATTTTAAGAACCGTTGTTGTTGTCTTGCCCATATAATTTCATGAAAGAATAGTTGTCAGAGGCTGGACCATTTACTTCCACCCCAGTTTTGAGTAAGAGCACCCCGTGGGTGGTCTGGAGATCTCACGCCGACCTCCCTTACCACCGAACCACATGAGAGGACTTTCGGCTCAACATATATTTAGAGTGCCTTCATACCGCAAAGGCAGTATACATTTAGCAACATCCGTGCCGTCTCCAGTATTCGAGCTCGCGCCCTTAGTTGCTACAATAGGCTCCTCTGACCACTATACCGATTAAAACCTCTTGCTATAATATATAAAATCACTGTAAAAATTAGAATGAAGTTTGGATGTCTTCATTTACAAACAATGGTATTTTTATATCCATTGCTAAACGTGCAGATTTGCTATACTCAAATTAGAAACTCTTATCTCATAGCTTCCTGAATTTAATAAAATAAAAAAGGAGGGATGATGTATTGAAGTGTTTATAAATGTACGCTTGTATCCGGAATCCATGTGCGCTCTGAAATAAATTAATAAACTATTTTAAATGCATGCCAAATTAAAAAATGGTAAATAATTCAATTAAACTGAACATATAAATGTGATATTAAATTAAAACAAGAAGAATTTCTTGAAATTTACATTAACGTACTGACATATATCTCGTAATGAGATCTAAACACCAATTTTAAGCGAGCAATAATTTTGGTATCTGTATGATATAAAATTTAATAAACTTGATGCTTATTGGAAGAAAGCTGAGTGTAAAATTAAACTTCAAAACAATTTTTTTTGGCCGCTTATTTTATATAACAATGATAATTTCAGTTCTTTAATTGTTTCACATTCTGTTTGCCAAAGCATTTATATCCTTTATTGATTTAAAATGTCTTTAAAACGTCGAATTTTTAAATATGTGTTTGGAAAACTCAAATACCTCTATTCCAAAGACATTACGACAAGACTCAATGGGTATGATTTTTCAGAAGAAATGTACTCACATTTTATAAACATTGGGTTTAGGATTTTTGCCCAATAATTGTAGTTTATGTTTCAAACAGTTCACATAATAATCTCAGTAGTAATAAAAAAAAGTAAAACTTAAATAAAGTGGTAATTAATTATTATATAAATATGGTAGAAAATATAATAATTAGGAAAATAGTAATTCATCTAAACGCCTTGATGAGCTAATTCAATGATTATATTTTGTTGTAACTTTTTAACAGAAATTATTATTTCCCCCTTCCTATATGTTAACAAAATACAATAGATTTGATAAAATACGGCCGTCGAACTACTGATTATTCCTGTCTCAAAATGCTGCATTTCTCCCTACCTATAACGGTTCACGACAATCATTCTTACGAGCCGTTGAAATGCAATTAACTAAAGAGAAAGTTCCATGCTTATTTTTCAATCATACGAGCTATTGTAAGCATTATACCTTATTTTTATTGCAGTAAATGGGCTTCATTCATACAGTTGTAGAATCAATTTATTTTTTTCACTCTTGCCACCTCCAGTTTCTAGCCTCAACAGGAGGGCTACAAATGGCAAAAGAGGCCAAAGAAGCCGTTTGACCCCCACCCCATCGTGTTGGGGTGGGGAGGAAGATTGAGGGGTTTATACGGAGAAGCACCAGATGGAAAGCGAGGAGCTTCCGTTTGCCCTTTACGCTAAAAGGTAAGCTTTAGCTAACAGTATTAGACCTTGAAACCATAAGTAAGACTTTTCCAAAGAGTTCACCAGTAGAGAGTTACGTTTGCTCACGATTTATACTTACAAAACTGAATTTTTGGTAGGATTCTGAAATCAACGTAAAGTACATCCTTCTCTGATTCGTTCATTCAAAATCATTATAAAATAATATCACAGATATTATTTTGGAAATTAGGTGTAGAACGAATTCATTTCCTTCAGCTGATTAACATAATAACATTGTTACGTGTATAGCAAATGACAACTAGAAAAAAGTAATAACTTCTTTATTTGTTAATTGAGTATTCAATCAATACTTACGAATAAAAATTTAAAGGGAACACAAATTAATTTAACATTTCAGCAAAGAATTCTTTTTTTTTTTTTTTTTGTGTGTGTGTGTGTGTGTGTATGCCAAGGATAATTGCTAAGTAGAAATAATCCAATATAATTTCAGAATATTTTGTGAAATACTGAAATCTGAAATATAGATGAAAATAATAATTATTTATTTACGTTGTGAATTTGTAATATGGATATGGATTTTTTTTTTCAAAGCATCAGTTACATTTTACAAACAAATTAGATACAACCTTGTTTTGGCACTGAGTCCAAATGAATTTTTTAGGTGGTAGTTAAAGAGGCTACAAAAAGATTCTGTATAAAAGTACGCAATATACTGCTTTAGAAAATTTTCATAGTAATTGAAATAATGTTGCGAATATTCGTAACTATTTACCGCAGTATATATAATGAAGGTATGAACGTAAATTAAATGTAAATTTATTTCCTAAAATTAAAAGTTTAGAGATATGCTAAAATTTCATGTGACCTCAAATCGCAATACTCCGGAAGTTGACTGTTTATCAGGCCACATGAATAATAAATTAAATATCTTTTACCTTCATTATCAACACTGCCCAAGTCTCTTGAATAATAGGAGAGGTATTGGTGTCACGTGACATAACGGTCCAAAATTTTAGAAAGTTTCTAGTAAAGACATTTCTAACGTTAACGACCCCCCCCAAAAAAGTTGAAATTTGTCAACTTCAAGTTGGCAAATGGGTTATTATACACATTACCCATAATCTCCAAATGAAATAACATGAAAAATCATACGTCAAGTTAGATGCTTTCTAGTCAAATAGCAATATTACATTAAAGAAAGCAATATTAGCCTTTTTATTTATAAATCTGTTACGAATACAGTTAAATAGAATGGGAAATGACTACGTTATGGAAATGTAGCTTAATTTTAAAAACGCTGAAAGTGCTCGGGAAAATGGGAGGAATTAGTATTAAATGTACACTTGAACATTTGATTGTAAACCAAATGTTGCATCTAGAATTAAGAATATAATAACATGAAAATAAATAAATAATCGGAATAAAATGCGCTCCAGCGCTCGAGACTGTAAATGAAAAATTCTAAAGATGCGCTGTTTTCAAATATTTTGCAGCAGAATTGAATTTTATGTGGCGTAAGTGCGATAAAAAAGATATTTAATTAATAAATTTAACACAAAAAACATTAATAATAAAAAGACAAAAAATATTTTGCAAGCCATCTTAGCCAGAAAACTGAGTATTAATATGATGAACTGAGTAAAAGCTGAAAAAAAATGTATGCCAGCACTTGAAACTGCATCAGAAATTCTAAACGTATACCGGTATGCTGCTTTTAGAATTCTTGTAATTTTGCTGTTGAATTGTATATGGCGTAAGACCGAAGAAAATGATGCTTAATAATCAAACTAAAAAGACAAAAAGAACGGGGTGGTAGGAAGTAAATGCAACGGCAGACTGGTAGACTGCGAGCTTGGTAGGAGCGTAAAAAGAGATTAACAAACCCTTTTGAGTGACCACTAAAATTTGAACTTGTATGCATATTTCTCCAAGTGTGATAAAAAAACGGTACCTAGAGCCATCAAATTTTGAATAACGTACGTTTCCATCCGAATATGCGCATCTGGAAGCCCGAATTTGGAATTTGTTTTATTATCTATTTCATATTTTATAAAACTTTAGCGAATTTTTGATGAACAAGCTCAAACGATTTAAAAGCGAGCAATAGCAACACTCTGCGAAAAAAAAGCATTTTTATCTAAAGCGCGCGGAGGTGTGTATCAGAAATTCTTAAGATATACTTATTTTAAAATTATTTTGCGATATTGCTATTGAATTGAATTTTATGGTTTAAGTGCGAAGAGCATGATATTTAATAAATAAAGGTAAAACAAAAAACGGTAAAAAACGCCCCTTTGGACGTAATTTAAAATCTGAAACCTTTCATTTTTTTTTTTTTTTTTTCAAAGAAGGATTTCTTCTTACTCTCTTGCGTTTTTATAATGTGGTATTTCTAAAGCTTAAATTTGCCTGAAAACTTTTAAGTGCATTCACCAGGATTGGCATCTTCTGTTTCCTTGCTACTAAAATACTAATAGTCAGGAAATTAAGTTATTATTGCCATTTTTTATATGTAATCTGTAAATCGATGTACATTCGTTCAATGAATTGTTGTTCAAGTTCTCATTCTAACTGCGAATGATCATTAATTAAAAAGGAAGAAAAAAGGGTTAATTCTTGTATTAAACGCACTACATATAAGAAATATTCCTCTTTTGGCCTAACAAAAATTTATTCGAACATTATAAAGTGCCCGTTGAGGAAAACATTATTTAAAATTTTTGAACATCAAATCAATAAAGTCTGGGGAAAAAATTTCTACTTTGTTGTTAGTCATTGAAGTTTTGCTTACGTATAATTAAATAAATGAGCCAGTACCGTCTTTACAGCATTATCGGCCCTCGGGCAAACCAGTGTGCTAGGGTCTCTACAACCATTTATTGCAGAAATGAAACATAAATGAAATATAAACGGATTAGTATGAGTCCCCTACACTCCTAGGACCCTCGGGCAAGTACCCAGAGGATCTATGTGTTCAGACGGCCCTAAACAAACAAACAACATTCAATCTTGAAGATCGTAGGTATTTTTAGTGAGTATGTAAGTAAACTTTTACCTTTTAAAGAAGGATTTGTCAAGAAATTTTTGAAATGAAATCTAGACTATTCCAGCTAATAGGGATACGTTGGGACAGGAAAGTTTTCTTGCAACTGAATTACTGGTCCAGTTATCAAGACTCTGATTTTAAAATTGAAAAGAAGTAACAGTCGATATCTTTCTTTTTTAAGCTTCTCTGATTAGCATAAGCCATAAAAATGCGTTTAATGATAATTTGTTGTCGTATTAAACAGTTGGGAATTTTTCATCGCTCCTTAGTAAGCTTTCTAGCAGGCCTTTCCAAATTTACATAATGACTTCTCGAGTATATGCCATGAGGTAATTTAATTTAATATTCTTTAAAAAAATAATAATTTTGCAAAAAAAAAAAGAATATTAATTTTGGCATTTAATTAATGTAACAAAAATTCTTATATTACTTATTTTAGTGAAGACAATCTAGGGTTCAACAGAGTTCTCTAACGACGTGCACTCTTCAGCTTTTATAATGAAAAAAATGAGATCCGAAAGAACCACGCATTGCTATTGAGGAAATCTAATCCAAGTACATTGCTACCCAAGAAGTAACTAGTACCTTCAAATTTATTTGTCCTCTGTGCTACCTAAGAGTTACTTTTGAAGGCCATCCCTATCGTCCTCTGCTCACTCGTTTAAATGAATTAACCAAATCAGCATAGAGGTATCTTGAAGACCCAAAGAATTTCCTACTTTTCTATAAGAACATTAATCTATGAGGAATACATTCATGATTCTTCATTTTAATATTTTGTTGCGAAAGTGCTTCAATATGACTGCCGAAATTTTGTATCGCAAATGTTTTATAGCTCCTATTATTATTTGTAATTCTGAAGTAAACTCTAAGAATTACTTGAATTTTTCCTACAAAAGTTTCAAACTGCAAGGATAGAAATATTTTTGTATTTACTATTTTTCCATTTTTACTGTTGATAATTTGCAAATTTCCTGCAACAAAGTGTGTCGGCTGAAAAATATTTACCTTTAAACTTACTTTTATAATTGTAAAAAAATGAATTTCTTCAAATATTTCTGATATTAAACTTGATTTATTATTCAAGCCAGTTTTCTTGAAATTAGCGCAGTGTTATCTTACCGTGGCAATTTAATATAGAAGTATGTGAAACTACTTTGAAATAACTACTGATTGAAAAGCAGATTCTATTTGAAATTTTGTAGCTTCTCCTCAAATCTTCAAAATTGAAATTAAAATGCTTTATTTAAATTCTTTGATTGAAATGTCATCATTTAAAGATGTGTGAGAAGTGACATTTAGTTTATGGAAAAGAGAGCTCTCCAAGCTTGCGCAGAATAATTTTCGTTAAGGAAACAATAACTGAGCAGCATTCTGTCCTGAAACTTAGAGTACTGAACGAGAAAGTAAGAACTTTACAAGAAATACCCTTCCTGAAACTTTTAAAAAATGTAAAATGAGTAACAGGGTCTTGAATTTCAGACTTCTTGAGAATCAAGAAGTGATGTTCATATGAATACCGGGAAAAATGTTTTTTAAAAGGTGGAACATTTTTTTTACATTATTTGCATTCTATTACTGCTACAAGAATGCTTAGCTACAGTCTTTGATGTATATTTATTTATGTTTGCTTTTGTTTAATTGTGAATAGATTCGCACAAAAAAAGGGGGGAAAGAGAATGATGGTAGTACTTTACATTAAAGTGGAAGTTTTTCTTTAAAGTTCTTCAATTAGATGATTATTTCCAACTCACGCAAGAAGTTTCTTTGCCCGAGAGTTAGGATTTGCATTATTTGATTTTGCCAAAGCACATAATGGCTAGCTGTCTCAGAAAAAGCGTGCTTTTCCGGAGCACATTTTGAAAAAAACTAGCTCACATCCACGTCACATATAGGGAAAATTACGAAAACTCAAATGTAACTAATCCGTTCATGAAGATACGATCTTAAGTCAAACTAGCCTGATTTTATTCACTTCGGTATCCGCGAGCCCTTGAGACTGAAATTCTGAGCTGGCAAGAATAAGATTATATAATCCTCAAATTAAATATATATATATATATTTTATTTATTATACTTTGGGAGGGAGAAATTAATTTCATTCAAAATATTTAAAACGCGTCTATTTATTATTACTAGCAGTTCAAATAGTTTTAGTTATTTATTCACTTACTATCTTAAAAGTAATTGAAAAATGCAATTTAATAGAATATTTTTTCATACGTAATTAATTTCCACATAATATATCAATTCTTTTTTCGGTAAACCAAATTTAGTGCCTGTCTACCCCCCCGGAAGTCTCTTAACAAATATCGGAATATTTCTAACATTTTTAATATGCTGAATATTCTGCAAGAAATAGCGAAATCCTGCTGTTAAATAGGAGTACCAAATATTTTAATATGATTATATTTTTGAATATAAATTCACGAATATATTTTTGATTTTATATGTATATAAAGAAACCAATTCTTAATTAAATTGTTTACCGTATCTTTGCCGCTTTTGCTCTTTATTTTAATTGTGAATATCCTAATTTTCATTTTAAATCCCAAATCTTTATTTTATATACATATATATTAAATATTCAGTTTTCTCATACGTATGTAAAATATAAAATATGAAACAAAATGTTAACATAATTAGAACCAACTAGCAATAAACATTCAAATTCATAAATTTTAATTAAACATATTCCTGCTTCAA
>KK112935.1:0-28368 GCA_000611955.2 Stegodyphus mimosarum | reverse complement strand
TTTTTTTTTTTTTTTTTTTTACCCAGTCTACAACGCATTCAAGTTATTTTTCCTAACAATGCATTTACTATTGTATTTTTAAGAGAAAGTACCTTTATAACTTGGGGTGTGGGGAGAGGAAAAAGGGTGAGAGAAAACCCATCAACGTATTCCCTCCAGCATGAAAGGAATGTCTTCCTACGACTTCCGGCGCTCGCGCCTTGGCGCGTGCTCTTACCCTCCGCCCCCGTTGATTGGCCACATCCGAACCACGACAACATCATTGGCCTCTTCTGGGGAAAATTGGCCCCCGCTATAGGGCGAAAGCTGCCGAGCGGAACAAATTCAATTATTATTCAGCTCTACCATCCCGCTTTTAGTTGACGGTTTTGTTGATGCGCTTCCGGGACTAATTGTCTGGAGTGTGTAAAGGAAATGTATTTGCTGCCTGAAGGTGAGGGAAGTCGGGCGTTTATACGCATACTGGTTGGAAGCCCTTAGACTTCCTTTAAGTTCATGCAGTACACTGCGGAAAGAGGTTGAACGAGTGTTTATAATTAATTACTTGATTTCGTGGGGATATTACTGGAGAAGGAATTAATTAAGCGGATATTAATGATAAGAAAAATGCCACGTAACTGTAATAAAATCTTAATATCATACCTAAATTTACCCCAAAATTTGCTAATATAATAATAACAGCAAACTCCTCCTGTCATGTGGCACACTAAAGTGCGGAATACATACATATATATATATATACATATTTAACGTACCTAATGCCTTAAGGATGCTTTAGAAGTTTAAGCATTGGAAGAAGTTTGTCTTTTCAAAGTATGGTAAAGTAAATTTGTAATTGGAAGTTTAAAATAAGGATATATAGGAACCAGACAAAATTATAAATCAAACGAATGCATACAATATTATACCATATTGTATGCATTCGTTTGATTTATACTTGTATTTAGTTCTAACCTACAATTGTTTGAAATTTCCAATATTGAACATCATATAGCGTTGTATGGATGAATAGCGAAATTTCTACAGCAAAACCTTGTAGAAAATTATGTTTTACCTTTCTTCTAATTCTGAATAATATGAATATTAAGATTTAGACGTGGGATTGAAATAGCTGGAGAAGTGAAACTCCAAAGTGAATTACTGGGAATTACCTTTTATTCATTGTTTCTTAGTTACAATATAATTGTTAAAAAAACAGTTATAATTATTTGAGATAAACTGAGAATTCCATATCATATTGGCGAAATTAATTTAAGAAATATTTCTTGTTTTTGTTGGCAGTTTCATGTTTTGAAATAATAATTATTAAACTTTTTTTTTCGATTTAGCATTTCTTAAACAATAATTGCACTTCATCATGTAGTATTAAGAAATTGCAAAGATTTACAACATTTATCTTATTTTATATTATTATTATATATTAAACTTATCGAAAATCTTATAGTAGGGAGATGAAAATTTATACATTTAAATAGAAAAATGGAGGCAAACAATTTTGTTTCGCAGTTAAAAATGAATATTTATTTGAAAGATAAGAAAATCGCAGATTTGGAACAGGTGTAAGTTTTTTTTTTTCATCTGATAAAGAAGGGAAAAGATTGGGATTCGAAAGAATGATAAGGAGTTAGAGCACTTTCTGAAACACTAATGCATTATATTTCAGAATTTTCGAGCCTTAGATTTTTAAGGAAAGAGAATAAGAAGGAAATGATAAAGTTAGAAAGAAAAGAAAGTGGTAATTATAATTAAAAAGTGTTAATCACGTGCGTATTAATAAATAAAAAAAATAATTTTGTGCTTTGTTACTATAAAAGACTTTATCTAAAGGTTGATAAGCAAAGGGAAAAAGCAAAGTATACTAGTTAGAATCAGCGTCACCCAAAGTAGAACAGTTAACCTTCACATTTCATTGTAGACTTATTGCATAAAGAAAGACTGTCAGAGGAAATGTTAACTGAGATGACAAGAATTCCTGCAAAATAACAATATTTATTAAAAATTTGCTGAAATTAGAGTCGTAAAAATTTTACCTTTTCAATTCATTTTGCTTCAGTAAAGGGATGAAAATAGTGTTATTAAATGTGCAAGCGTGTTAAAAGATTAGCATTTAAAAACATAACAAATAGCATATTCTAAGCATCTTAACTTATTTTCCCTCTATTTGGCACTTGAGAGTCTTTGGATCGGATTATTGTTTGTTTTTTTCCTTTCAGTTTTAAAACACATAACATACCTTAATAACTCACAAGCGGAACGCTCGGTGTTTAGTTCCCTTCTATGTAATGGATAATTAAAGTGGAATATTGCTTGTGTTTATTTATTAAATGTATTAGTAATGGCTTGAAATCAGTAGTTAATATAAGCGAAATTAGATACAAAATTTATATAATTTTTTTTGAACGTTTGTTAATGTTAAAGGACTAAAATTTCTACAGTTCTTTTCCTATTCTCCAACACACAGAATACACGCACAAAAAAAAAAAAAAAAATCTTTAGAATTTCCGATACACAGTCTCGAACGCTGGAGATAAAAATGTTTTCTTTTTCGTACAATGTTGCCATTGCTCGCTTTGAAATCGTTGAGTTTCTTAATCAAAAACTCATAAATGTCTTGCAAAATATAAAACAGATAATTAATTCCAATTTCCAAATTTGAGCTTCCAGATGTTCATATATGGGTGGAGACGTACGTTATCCAAAATTTCAAATCACTGAACGAATCGTTCAGATCTATGAACGAAATTGCTTCAAATCGTTATTCAAAATTTCAAATCGCCTAAATCGTTGAAACCATATTTTTTAGTACGAGAGTGAAAATGCTATATTTTTTCCAATATTTAATATATTTTACATATGCATACCCATATTACTTTTTTCTATACCTAGTTCCTGTTATGCAAAAGTAAGTATTACTCTTTTAATTTTTTCTTGCAAGTTCATTTGAAATAAATGCGTTTTTTCTTAAACTTAACTCATTATATATAACCGTAATTTCAACATAGAGATATTATGAAACAAATATAAGGGGATGTGAGTGAAATTAATATAAGGCGATTTTTAAACCTGAAGGACAATTCTTGTAGTTGCTATGAATGTGATACTTAAAAAGTTAACCTTGACATTCTTTTGAACATATTAATATAATTTCCTTTCAATGAAAACTGTGCTTATGGTATGATACGGCTGCAGTTACTACAAAAATAGTCCTTTTAAACCCTGTTTTGTTTTCAAAACCTTGCGAATAAATTAAATTAATCCCCTTCCACCTCAATCAACTAAAGATTTGTTTGAAATACAATATAAATTGTATATAGCAATAAGAAGCAATAAAAAAGTTTACTTCAGCATAAGAAAAAAAGAAGAGGAGAATAATGCTGTTGCTTTAAAAAATTTAAAAAATTCTAAGCCCTTCATTAAAAAAAATCCAATTTTTAATTCAGGGCAACAAATAAGCAGATAATTCAAAATTAACTGTAATTTTTTATAATCAACATATAAAACAAATGTCCAAGCAAATTTATACCATCTTCCTCACGTTTTCGTTCTGGAGCACAAACTAGTGTTTTCTTCGGCATTTACCTGATTCTTGATCTAAATGTTACTAGTTCCTTAGAGGAAAGTTTCTGCGTCTTCCAACATGTACCTACTAAGAATTCAGAATCATCCTGTGTACTAAAATGGAGAAATGAAAACGAAACGTTTATCAAATTTTCCATTTTTTAATTTTTTTTTCCATGTTTATTGTGAAAGAAGTTTTTGAAAGTAAACACACATTCAAATTTTTGCTGATTGCTACACCAAGTAAGTTGCAGACTAGTCCGTGTCCATCACATGCTGTAATTAACTGAAATTTTTAGAGAAAAAACTTCATAAGATAAACTAAATCACATTCGTTTTTGCTCATTGGGAAAATATTAAAATGTTTCCTAGAACGAGGATATTCAGTCTCCAGCACAGAACTCTAATTACTAGTGTTTATTGGTTTCTTCCGCTCCATTATTGGAATACCGTATCAGTTTGAAACTGGAGTTCAGTAGCTGTAGTTTCAACAGTAAATTTTCCATTGCAATATCGCAATTCAGAATTACTACTACCAATGAATTTTCAGCTATGTTTAAAAGAGTTGAATTTCTAACACTGAGTTAAAAAGTAAGAGCAATTAAAACAAAATAGAAATTGTAAAACACACGCACACACACACAAAAAATTTATATATATATATATATATATATATGTATAATGAGAGAGAGAAAGAGACACATAAACGTTTCGAGAGCATTTGGTCTAACGCCACTTTGAACTAAAAGTATTAAACAACAGTGTATCTTTAGAATTTCCGATAGACAGTCTCGCGCGCTGGAGATAAAAATGTTTTATTCCCTACAGTGTTACCACTGCTCACTTCGAAATTATTGAGTTTTTTTTTAATTAAAAGTTCATTGAAGATTTACAAAATATGAAACACACAATAAAAAATTTCAAATTTGGACAATAAAAAAATAAATAAGAAGACAATAAAAAATTTTAAATTCTAAATATGGACTTCCAGGTACCTATGATCGGGTGGAGAACAATGTTATTCAAAATTGGATGACTTTAGGTACCGTTGTTTTTTCACGATGTAACATAACACTCATGCAGATTCTTCATTATTTAGTGTCTTTAAATATAATAAAGGGCGACAATATTTGGTAGCAACAATTTGAAAAGTGATGCATCGCGTTTAAGTTATTCAACGGAAAATGAAGTTTTGTGAGTAATAGCCATTCTGGGCTAATGACAACACTGACCCAAAAGAAAGAGGGAATTATTTCATATTAAAGTCCATCGATATTCCACAGGATTTGTAACCAATTCCGTCTAATAACGGGTTTCTTTCGAATAATAGAAGATATCCTAAAAGGCTTTATTCTAAGTAAAATTCTGTAATGTGGCACAGCAGCAAGAAGATAGTTTTCTTTATCACCGGGTAAAATGTTTTAACTTAGAAGTTAATTTCACAACAGGAGATATCTGAAGGAAGAAGTAAATTATGTCATTTTCTCGCGTGAAGGCAATCAATTAATGGATTAATGAGAGTGTTTTGTTTCCATTTTAAATAATACTCGAACATTTCCCCAATATCGCGTTTTAATCAGATTTGTGTTCAAAAACCATTTCGTAAATTCCATTCGCTTAAGAATTTCGTAGTAAATTCCGTGCCAGAAAGAGTTTGTTTTTTAATAACTTAAGGTGTTTGAAGAAGTAAATTGAAAAACGCCAAATCAATGTAATTCATTTAAACTTCCCTTGGGGGCTGCTGAATATCAGAAAAAAAAATCTTTAGTAACCCCACGGAATCATTAGAAAATGGCAAAAGTTAATTTTTTTCATCAATCTCATCTATTTTTTTGGCTTACCACATATATTTGATAAAAACGGACATTGTGTAGTGGTGCGTAAGAAAAAAAAATTAAAGAAAGTTAAATGACTCTAAAATAAAGTAAGATAACTGTTTTACTACTTTTTTTTCCTACTCCAATGGCGTCTTGAAAACTCATAAGTTTTTTCAAATTAAGATGGCAGTAAAGGAAGGGAAAACGTTTTAAACTGGGAGAGAATTAGAAGTTATAAAAAAAAAACTTTTTTATATCTGTCTTTTTGCGGCGAATTTCTTGTTTCAGGATGATTCTTCAGTCCTTAATGATATTACAGCCTAAACACTTTCCACGGGCAGAACTGAAAAGAACTGGAAGAAAGAATCGAGTTGAAAGGGAAGAAGCTATTTAGAGTACTCCCTCCCCAAGTCTTACTTCCCACGCGATATAAGTCTGACTTTTTTATATACATACATACATACAATCCCACTCTAATGAGAAAAAAAAAAGAATTAAAAAAAAACATCGGATCTCGTGAGTAGACGGATTGGACCAACGTGGAAGTCACGGAAGAATTTGGCTTCACTTATGTTAAATTAAAGAATGTGAGGGGTTGAGGGAGAAAGTCAGACTGTTTCAGCCTCTCTTTCTCCCTGACAAAAATTTAATTTTCTCCTCTCTTTAACTCAGATGGAGCTAGGACTTTAAATCACATTGTAGGAACAAATGAAAATTACGCTAGGCCATAGAATGCAATTAAATTTAATGGGCTCCGCACTATTTTCCTTTTGCTCCATTTAATTTTCTCTTCCCCTGTGGAGTCAAGTCATATTCTGCCTTTTAACTTCTCCCCTTCTCGAGCAGAAAAGGTTCGGAGAACCTCCAGTTGGAAGCGTGAGATGCACGGAAAGTGCTCTTTTAAAAGCTCCTAATCGGCTAGCTATTAGCCAACAATTAAAACGTTGTTAATTAGAGGGTAGCAATTAAGCAGCCCCGCTCTATTCATTAGTTAAGTCGGGAAAATAAATGTAGTAATTATAATGTAACAACGCTGTTCAACATCACGCGGGCCTATTAACTTGCTGCTTAGTGTTTTAATTAGCTCTTCTTGGTGGAAGAATCCCTTCGCTCTACCTTAAAGGGATGGATTTAAATTCTCTATTTGTTGCATTTTTAAAAAGTCTCGGCTGACAGCGCAGGAAACCCGGAGGATAGAGTTTCATTAGTTTAAGAATAAATTGGAGAGGTAAATCAGATTAGGGAGCTGATATTTGTCATGTCAAGATCGGTAAAATATTTTGATTTGTTGGTCGAATACTGCCACAATGCAATCGCTCAACATGATTGCTTCATTTCTGCGGTGCGTACGTACATAAAAGTCTTAATCGAGACTTAGTTTACTTTAAAAGCATATTAATTTAAAATCGATGCGAGAGATAACTGCTAACTTGAAATCTAAGAACTGGCAAAATTCGGCCTTTGTTTAGTGATGATTTCACGCGAAATTAACCTTTCCGAATGAAATGAAATGAGCTTCTGCATCTGAATCGATGCCGACGGAAGAGAAATTTTTCAGTTGTTAAAAATTATGTTAAAGAGATAGATCCAAAGCTATTTCCAGCTTGTCTTATTGATTAATCATTGTGTCTTTTTGTTGAAAAGTTATTATGCTTCTGATAAATTAATTAATTAGAGCAGTTTCTCAATCTACCTAAGCGCATGTGCTTAAGAGAATGTTTTCCTAGAGCATTTTCTAAGGGAAAATCACTTGAATTAATGCTATCTGTAGAGAAATCCACGAAAATCCGTATTGCTAGACTCTTCCAGCTACTGCAAAAAGCACACGAGACAAAATACCAACTATCCACGGAAATGGTGGACAACCTGGATTCATATTTTTGACGCTTAGAACCTTTAATGTGAATCATATTTGCACGAAAGTTCTTGAAAATGCAAAAATCAAGTAATTAAATATACATATTATGATCATGATCATCTGAAAAGTCCTTAAGATGAACACTTCCTCAGTGACTGAGAAAAATATATAATAACTGCATCTTGAACTGAAGTTTTCAGATATATCTGAAGAGCCCTTATGATTAACACATCCTCAGTGATACAATAACTACGATAGCTATAAAAAGGTACGATAGCTACATTTTGAACTGAAGTTTTCAAAGATATTTCACACGAGAAGAGTGGCACTTTGAATAAAACTTAGAGAATTAAATAAAGATATTGTGTAGAGCTAGATTATTTGATCATGACAAAACATACTTGGTTATTTATGTAAAGAAAGGCTTCTTCGAGAAGATTGTTTAAACAAATGTATCGTATATTAATGTTACACGCGGGGAGAAAACTACAACAGATTTTATGCAACCAGCTCGTTTCCTTGAATATGAACCCTATTCAAACTAATGCTCTTATCCATTTGCCCACTGGTGGGTCTGAATACTCTGTGAAATGGAAGAATATGAAGCGAAAGATAAAATTAGACTTCCGAAGTGGTAAGATCATATAATGAGCTATATCAATCATTAGCCTCCTGAATAATATAGTTTCTCGGAAAAACTGTAAATGGTATCTATCATGATATGACAGTTTAAAGTATTTGCAGTTAATTCATGGGAAATGAAACAAATAAAATCTCTGGAAGGATGAGCGCAGAATAAAGCATGCGAAATAACGGAAATCCTGGTTGATGAACGAAACTGCTGATATTAAATATGTTTACTGGTTTCGACAAAAAAATAAATATTTAAAATTCTTCATAACTTGGTCGGCCGCAATTTAAGCATATTAAATTATAGCCGTTGAAAGCTCAGCCCTTTTCCTTTCAGGTTTTGAAAACAGGAGAAGGAATCTTAATTAGAACATGAGAATGTGTGTGCAGTGGATGCAGTCAGCTGAACAGACTGTTAAATGTTACCTTCGTTTTTTTATATCTGCTGTGCTATTTATACTACGCAATGCCTATTCTCATAGTTGTTTTTTGAAAACATTTAGTATACGAAATTTTTATTATTTGAACCTCCGAGTTTTAATTAGCTAAGATAGTCGAAGTTTTATTGTGTTATTATTATTTACTGTTATAAATGGTTCATGAAATTAAGAGAATGAAAATTACACTCAAATATGGAAAAGGGATTTTTTTTTATCACAAAAGAAGCTGTCAGGCGTTAGGATGCAATTACGCAATTAATTGGAACCATCATTTATTACTGGAAGATGATACAGTGAAAACATAAATATTCCAAAAATCCGGGAGGCAGTCCAGTCACATGTGGTTTCCTCATAGATGCAGTTACAATGAGAAAAGCATCAAAAATTACATTGACGAAAGGGAGAATTATGGGCTCATTGGGAATGTTAGAGAACATGAAAATCTGTTCTTTCAATTTGCTTAAATTTGCGAATTGGCAAGCGAAGAAAGTGTGTTAAAAGTGAAAATGAAATCTTAATTAAAAAAATTATCTTGAAATCTTGAAATCTTCGTGGTGTAACGGTAGCACACTCAGCTCGTACTCTAAAGGTTCATCAAGTCTTGGCGAGGGTACTGCACACTTTTTCCTTCTCCTTCTTCAAAAATAAGTTAGTGGCTCTATATTGTCACACAATTACTTTCTTAAAATGAATAAATATATAGATAGACACACTAATAAGTTAATTTTTCTATGATGTGCAACTATATATTATATATTTGCATAAAACTGTATACAGTAGTATTTCATGAGTTCGAGAGATTTAAAATCAGGAATTTTCTGAAATGTAAAAGTAAACAAACTCTGGCCCTTTAAGTGGCAAAAGTTCAGAATTTTTTTCGTAACTTTAGTTCTAAGGCGATATGTTACATGGAACTCCTTTTAAAATGAGAGTAAAAATGGAATTATAATATAAATGCATAAAGATTCCGATTTTTTAAAGATATCTGACTGCTTAAGTCGCTTTTTATAAAGGCTTCGTACTATCTGAAATGAAATTAATTATATATTCCTGTTAAAATTAAGGATAGTTTCTGTGTTTATATAATTGAATAATGCAAAACATATGAGGACAATTAGATAAAGAGAAGCCATGCTTTCGTGGAAAATTTTCTATGTAAAACTGGCTCTCATTTAGGTACACATGAGGAAAACCACGAAAATGTTTCCCCAATCAGCCCTTTCGCTGTATTTGAAACAGAGAATGAACTACCAGTATTCATCGGTATTACCTCCTAGCCGCAGTAGACACGAGTAAAGCCGTAAGTGTACTTTCTAAATACAAAAATGACGGCAAGCTTTTTTCTAAATAACAATTTTTAAATCCATTTTTTATGACTGTTTGACGATCATTTCAAAAGATTAATTAATTATAAATATAAATCTACATAATTCAAATAACGGAAAAATAAGCATACACCTATCTTCTGCAATAATAAAATTATGCATTTCTTACATATGCAATAGGGCTGGAAAAAATATTTACCGTCTTTCCCGAAAATTAGGTTCTTTTCATTTTTGTTCCCAAAGACGCATTAAGGCTTATTTCCAAGAAATATCATATTTCTCCTGCCCGACAATAAATATTTATCCATTTTATAATAATGTATTAAATGATCTATATTTATTCATCAATTCATGTGCAAATATTTACGCTTATTTAAATACATTCATGCTATTTTCTGGAGCATCATCATAAAACTCTAAGACTCGAATTCCGGCCTGAATTTCTCGCTATTAGATTTCCTAAAATCCGTCATGTCTAGCAATAGAAGCTTTTGAATAATCACTTCGTATTCCCATAATAATGGGCAGTACATTTTATGAAAACAGCTTTCAGTGCTCTTATTCCAACAGTTTTTTTTTTTTAAATCCTGATCTTTTGCAGCTTAGGCTTCATAAAATGTCCATGCTGATTTTTGTTGTTGTGTTAAGTATTGTCATTGATTTCCATGCACAAATGGTCCTTGAATAGTTTTTTTCAATTGCAATTTAAAGTGTCTGTAGATAGGTAACTATTCCTGCCTGAATCATTATTCAATTTATCTTTTTAAAGGAAAAATTTTATGTCTTTATTGCCGTGAATACTGGCTGAATCCCAGGTTAACAGATTTCTTTGGTTATATGGCAAAGCAAGAGACCCACTTTCTTAGAACTGCTTGTGTGCACTAGCTGTTTTAGGTTTCAAGAACAAGCGTATCTAAAACGTTTTCGATCTAACCTTTCTTACCCTTAGACTTGATTAGAGACAGTATTTTCTTTCAATCTAAAACGATTTGCCTGAATACAGATAACATGTCTGTTTTCGTAATCAGTGAGGGAAAATTTTATTGACATAACACCCCTTTGATCAACTGTTGTTTGAGATTCTTGATCCATAGACACTCGAGTTTCATCAATAATAATCACATTGTAGAGCTGATATTTGAGAAAAGTCTATGCCATCAACACAAATTCCAGTGCATATTGTTTAGGGATCAATATATTGTTCCCATTGAATCTATTACTAAATCACATGTTAATGGAATACTTACGGAAAAAAGTGACAGTAAAATATGTTAAGAATCATGGACTACGCAAAGGCAATAAAATGCTGCAGGCAGGAAAAAAAAGTGCTCCTTTATTTCACACGAGTACATTACGTTCATCTGTTGCTGCGTAATATATTGAACTGTGAAGATTCAAAATAGTCACGACTAAGGTCTGCTTGTTATCGAGTGCGCATAAATGTTGAGTCTGTATTCCTTTCGATCATTTGGGAACACATCTGACAGATGATTATCATTGGGGCTTATTGGGGTAGTGTCTTATTTTCGGGGAAACACCGAAAATATGATTAAGAACATCTATCGAGTAAGTAATAGAACAGGCTACCTATCTGGTATGGTGAGGTAGCTCTACGCTTTTATCAACATTTTTTGACATCCTGGATTCAAATCCTATTCGAATTCTTTAATATAATTATTGTAATTTTTCCTGAACTGTGAAGAACGGAGGAAGGAACATCTGGGAGACATTTCGGAATGCATATATTAATATCGTTAGATCAATAATTTCTTGCTCTCTGATCCCTCTGCATGCATGTTTTTAAACACTATGACTGACTTTTGGTTCCTCTTGGTGCAGTGGCCATAAGTAAAAAAATTCCAAGTTTTTATAATGCTTAACAAATTTCAGATTTCATTTTGATCCACTGAAACAATTTTAAGCATTCCAGTTTAAATACTATTTTGCAAAAGTAAGAGAAAATTAATAAATCCAGCTTAGTCTTTTTTACTTCATATTTCTCCTAAGCCTAGTTAAAATGTGAAGAAAAGAGTCTGAGATCTTTCGAAACTCAGAAATATCTCTTAAGTAATCTTTGGCAAGAAAAAATTTATCTGTTTGTCAGAATCAATTTTGACGTTCAGAACTATCTATAACAAGTCAGCAATTCAGATTAAAGATTCAAATTACAAATAGCGTTATTGCATCATTAATCATTCATCTGCATCGCAAAATTCCAGTTTTTGCCTTTCTCTAAATATAAGATCTTTAATTTATAACTTTAAAATTGTAGCAAAGCATTGCTTATCAGTTTAACAAGTAAGTAGTTTAGAAACAATATTCATATTTCTTAATGTATATTTTTGATAACGCATTTTCCAGTAAACCAGTAAATTAATAACTTAATTTGTTAATCTTTCAAATTATAAAAGTAAGATGCTTATTAGTATAAACATTAATACAAAAATAAGCTTTTAAATATTTACATAATCTCCAACAATAATGTTTATTGCTTTTACTAAAAATTTCTACAAATAGTTGCACCAATAATGTGACTAATAAAAATAATTTCAAATACAAATCGGATGTACATTAATAGATTATAGTTAAGAACAATATTCCCGTTGCTCTAATAATAATGACATAGTTTCAGATTAAATACGATAATCTCTTACATAATTTTGTAATCGGGGCGGGGAATCCATAGTAATTTGTACAAACTTTTTTCCGTCGAAAATGCTGAGTATCTGCTTCGCATACAATAATTTTTATAACTTAGATTTAGTAGGTTTTATACCTTAGATTTTATGCCGATTTTGATGCCTCAGATTTTCTTTGCTTGCTATTATTGTCTATTAATATATGGGTTCCTTTGGGAAACCGCCAGTACTTGCATACTTATTTTCTCAGTTATTTTTGCATTCAAAGAGGCTTTCCCATTTGCTTTTATGAGATTTTTGAAAACACAAGTGGTGGAACATTCTGATGTAAACATTTATTTAGAGCCGCTTTGGTAACAGGCAACAAATACATACAAATACAACAAATAAATATGTATGCATACATATACATATATATATACAAGCATATATGAACACATACATACAGGCATACATATATAAATTTCTGGATACGGTCTCTCCAACAGAAGAGTACCAAACATTCCATACCTACTTTGACTGAATCAAAAATTGAAAAGGTGCAGAGAAACGCCAAGGTTTTAATATCCCCTAATTTTCTTCTAAAATAAAGAAAACTATTAATAAGGTATCTGTAAGGGAAAGGCGGTAACATTTACAGCACTTATTTTGTAACATTCGTTTTAAAAACACCTTTCAAGCTAAACACAAATCTCTTATACATCTGACATTTATTCAGGTTTAAAATTTTTTTATCCTCAGAGTTTGGATTTAAAATGAATATTCTTCACTTTTACATATAAAAATTTTGTATCACTGCCTATTTCAAGAAATATTTCATTTTCCATTTATTTATGCCAATTAAGAAATATCTACACATATTTTATTTCTATTTTATATAAGTTACTTAATAAACACTGTAAACACAAAATTATACGTCGTACTCCAGTAGATGATTTTTGTGATTTATTGCCCGGGTACTGGAAAATATGAAAATCTTTTAGAGGTAGAATATTCCTGTCAGCTATCTTTACCGCTTTATGGGTATCTTTACCGCTTTACCGCTTACAGGGTAACTGCTTATTTTAATCTACGATGATTTTACGCAAATTATCTAGCCCTTAAGATATTTTAATTTTATTAACTAAGTAATAAATGTCTTTTGCCTTACTCAAAGTGTAATATTATATTTGTTAGAAATACGCTTTCTAAAAAATAATAAAATTAAAAATGGGTATTTGTCTTCTGCAGCGGCCTTGACGAAGATGTTGGTTTGGCGCATTTTTGCACTGGTGAGAAACAGTTACCGATCTGCGCATATATTGCTTATAAAATATAACGGATTTTCCTGCGTGTTCGTAGTTCTCATTTCTTCGGCTAATGAAAATTTTCGCGTTTAAATTCTATTTGTTTTTAATTGCAAATATTTATCCTGCTTGCTATTTTCAATCTACCGTCAACTGAAAAGGAGGTTCTGTGAAAATGTATTTATCAAAAGAAAGAATTAGTGAAAATCGGCATAATAATATGCAATTATATGTTAGAAAAGAAACCATTTAAAGATGCAATTTCAGCAGCTATAAAAGGAAGAAAAGTCTTCGAGGTGAAAACTGGTTTAGTGGATCAGAAATATTCTTTCTTACAACACTATCCTATTTAGCAGAGTTCATATTCAGGTACCAAGTCGGTTATTATACTGCGTTTGAGACAAATTAATAACAATTGCTGACCTGTGATCATCAGAACGAGTTTGTAAAAAAAAATGAATTTTTCAGGATATATGTTATTGTTTAATGAACTTCTAACAAAACTGAATATTGTAATAAATTAACGACTTTAAAATTTAGGATTTCGTTCGGTAATAACAAGCATGATGAGCATTTTGCAATGCAAAACGACTTTATTAACAAAATGTAATTAATTACTTTTGTTTCTCGGCCAATGCAGAAATGCACCAAATCAACATTCTCACTAAGGCCACTGCAGGAGATAAGTACAAAAATTAAGTTTGCTTTACTTTATTTCGGAATTAACCAATCATGCAACGGCAGATTTCAATCATAATAGCAATAATCTCGAGCGAGTAAAAAATGGCGTGCACATAGAGAGGTCTTTGGGCGAACTTGGCCCCTGACCAAAAGAAATTTTCCACCCAACAGTAAAGCAAAATAACATTAATAATAATTAAATTGTAGTCTGAAAATTTTAGATGTCAGTCTAACACACCAAAATGTGTATTATCAAAATTTCAAAATATAAAAAAAAAATTTAATATATAAAAGTCAACAGGCTTTAAAAATTACAATACTTCATGTACTGAATCACTTAAAACAATTTTAAGCTAAGCAGTCGCCTCTAGTTGAAGGCTCGACTCCTCAGAAATTCAAGGTATGGAACATTAAACTGTGTATATCAAAGAAGCTGTTCCAAAAGTGGTACAATCAAATGGGAGAAAATTGTTGCGATGTAATTTCTTCATGAAATATCGCCAGATGGAGATTTATGTGCTTATTTGATAAAGAAAAGACTAATTCAAGACCTAACTGCGCATTTATTTTGCTTCATCTCTTGCTCATGAGAGTTACAGCAAAATTTCCTGTCAAGTTGTAATATTTTTTATTTTGTCCAGGCGCTAGATTCACTTACAAAAGCAATAAATATTTCAGAAAAAATGTCATTCAAATTTTCTTCCCCCTCCTCTCTTTCCTCTTCTTCTTTTTTGAAAAAGAGAAAGAGGGAGAAGACAAAGGTTTACTTTAAATATTATCATGATTTTCGTTTTGTTGATATATTAAAAATAACAATAACACGAAGCCGAAACTCAAGGGACTGGTTCTAAAAATGAAATCAAAAAATGAAGATAAAAGTTAACATCCATATGTATCAATAATTCATTTGTCCATTACGAATAAGGAAAACCATTTTTTTAAATTTATTAATCAAAATTTTATTAATCAATGTATTAAAAATTTGACCTAACAGCATTCAAATTCGCCATTCCGTAAATGGCAGAATTAGGAGCATTGCAGCATTGGGTAGTAAAAGTTTTTAATCGCGTAGAAATCATTTTTAGACAAATTTAAATTTGGGATGAAAGAACGAAAACTAATAACGAAATGAATAAAAAAAAATAATAATTAATTCTCTACCTTCCCCGCTTAACCGCACAAATTTAACGACATAAACATAAAGAATTCTGTGAATACCTTTACCAAATTAAGTCTTTCTAAAAAAATAATTCGTAATGAGGTGTTTGTAAAATTATTTGAAAATGTCAGTTCGAATTTTGACACTGACATAGGCGATGTTACGGCAGAGGTGCAACTGTAAAATATTTGCTTTGCATTTGCATTGGGCGAAAAACCTAAAAAATTTTATTTAATTAATTAATTTTCACTTATTTTAACTTAATATATATTTAAAAAAATGAATTACTTATTTCTACTTTCATTAAACAAGAATTCGAAAAGCAAGGTATGAATGTGAATGCATAACCACTTAAAGTAAATAAAAAATACAATGAATGATAGGGGATTTGACCAGCATTAAAATTTCCTCTTAAAAATTAAGATAACTTTTCCACAATTTTATGCGAAATAAATAGGGATTTATTTATCTCAAAGTAGGTAAAGGTTAAAAAATTGCAATTTTTGAAAAAAAAAAGTTTAACCGATTTTAAAATCTAAAATTAGCTCTCATCTCATTCAATATTATAATATATTGCCACCATTTTTATTATTATTAGATTTATCGGGTTATTTTTTGCTTTTTAAAAAACAAATTTACAAAAATTAAGCTAAAAAGTAAACTTTTATTATGTTTTGAATGAAACTAACTGGTATTGTAGAAATGGGAGACGAATAGAATTTACTATGTAATTATCTTGATATTTGATTGGTACACATTTATATACCATTAACTCGATGATATTCAACCTTTAAGTGGAATACTATACACGATTTGATATCTGTAATACTTGCGAATTTCAAAAAACGTTTAAAAAATTTTAAACTATTTTTTTACGCAAATTGTAAAATTACTGTGTACATTTCAATTGTTATAAGCATGCGGAGAAATTTAATAATATTCTGAGCAAAGTAAAATAATGACATTCTTAATTTTTTTCTGTTTTCTTCCATAGTTTATGCCTTCTGAAGCTGAATTAATTTTGTAACATATGGACACAACTACATTTCTTCATAGTATTAATTAAAATACGAAATTTATAGCTGAATTTAGAATGAAAATAAACCATCAAATTAAGTTTTATTGCCATACTTTGGTTTATAATTTTTATTTTTTCATCCTTGCAAAACAAAGATACTTTTTCAAGACTCATTGACGTGTAAAGAAGAATATAATAGTACAAGTTTCTCATTTCTAATATTATTAGTTTATGAATAAACTTAGTGCCTAATGATTATGTTCACTTAGCACTGAGATGTGTTAAAATATTCTTATGATCAACCCATGTGAGCAGCGTTTCGCTCTATAACACCTAATGAACTATTAAATGAACAACATATGGTCTTTATTTTCGCCGAAGACTATCAGATTCGTAAACGTGCATACATGGTAAAATAAAATTTCGTAGAAGCTGCTTTTCATTAATATTTTGGTGGGGAAAACTGGGTAATTTAAAGTAAGTTCTCCTTTGAGCTATAAGACTGCAGGCTATTTTGCATTAAGTTTTTTTCTAAAAAATTAAGGTAAAGCATTATAATAGTTTTAAAAACACAATTCTAATGTCGTATGTAATGAAACATCTTTTGGTAATTACAAAGTAAATGTAAGTGGTCATAAAAATTATCAGATCGCTATATTAAAAATTAAATGCATTTTAATTTCCATCACTTAAATACATTATAAAGAACTAAAATAAATAATTAAAGTTCTAATAAATGAGTTAACCATTAATAGATAAATTTAATTTGAATAATTAACTAAAGATCTTATGCTTCGCCGAATGGCGACACTCTGAGATTCTCCTAAGAATATCGAAGATTATGTTTCGCGCTGTGGCAACCCTCCTAGAAATTTTCCTTCTTCCCCTCCGTTAGTTTCTGAAGCATGATTGTATCAAGGTATTTCATTTTGCCAGGAAAGAATTTTATATACTGAATAAGATAATATTCCCCTTGGAGGTGATCAAATATCCTTACTTAGTAAATTCACTAGACTAATGAGAATTTTTATTTAGAAATTCTAGCCGTCTTATTTGTGCAGAACAACAAGTTTGTGGTACTTATTGTCTATTTAATCTATTTATGGAAGACTTCTTAATTAACAACGAAATCTGAAATGTTGAACAAAGTGAGTATGAATTTCAATATTATTTAATACATTCATGGATTACAATTTTGGTTTTTAATATTTTCTATTTATCACATAGGACACCTAATGATTATACACCATACTCCAAGTCCTTTCAAACAGTTTTTATATAAATTTATCAGATTTTTCAATAGTATAGTTATTAAATCATTTATTTTAACAGAATAGTTGTTAATCTGTTAATTTCGATAAAAAAACAATCAATTGAATCTATAGAAATGGTTATCCCTGAGAACTGATTCTTAGAAAAGTTTATTTCAGAAACCTCTGAAAATCTGTTGCGTTTTAATTCAGTTGTTCAGTAGATTATATGTCCTAATCTATGAATGTCTCGTGGGTAACAATAGCGTGTAAAGTGTGCTTTTCTGAAAATCCTTGATGGTAAAGCAAAGGTTGACAATTATATTTAATTACAAGTCCAAAAAGTCTTTTTAGTGCGTCATGCGGACAGGGTCATCGTAAAGAGCGATGGTGCTTGTGTAAAGATCTTTGCCGTGTCCCTATTATTTGCCAGGACACAACGGAGGGATTTTAAAATATTACAATTTTAAATAACATTTCCTTCATTAACTTCTGTTTTTTTACTTTTGATAGGACTGTGTTCTTTTACGGATATGCATGATTTCTAGCATATTTAGTCCTCTCAGCTGAGGATGATGACTAGTACAGTCCTGCTTATATATGCGCATATACACTGTAACAATAGACAAGCATTCGTGCTGCTGATTTCAGTAGTTTGCGTACAGAATCGTGTAGAAGTGAAACAAAAATTTCGCTGCATAGGATTTTATCAACGGGCCGGATTAAGTAGTTAAACGGGCGACATTCAGGCTGAGAGCCCGCTATCGCCCACTCTTGAGATAGAGGAAGAGGGCCATGATGCCCTAGATACCATCCCTCGATATACTTTGGGACAGAATAAGATTACTTTACATAGCTGCAGGCATTTGGCTGCTCCTGTGATTTAATGCTGATCATCTGTGCTTTAGTTATATTCGAGAAAGGTATAAATATTATCATTAGCTCTAATAAATTCTAACCTATAAATTTGATATTCAGAATTCTGTCTTGTTTTAGCACGGATGTCCATTACCAGATCGCCTACATGTACTTTTCTACTACACTGATACCTCTCGGATACTTACCCATAGATAGTAAACTATAGCTACTAATTTCACTTCTTTAAACCTTTGCACTGTGAAACGCTTTCTTAACACGTAGGACTGTAAATTTCACTTTAGATGTTTTCGCTCTATGATCGTATTTTTCTGTAAAATAATACCCCTCATTATTGCAGCTGACCAATGCCCATGGAGTTCAAAATTTTTAAAGGCATCATTTTTTAGCGAGTCGCTTCGCTATAACGGATAGAGAGGGTTTTCACCACGCTTCTTCAGCTGCCTTGTTGGAATAAGGATGTACAATATAAATACAGCTGCAGTCATTGCCTTTGGAATGAGAATGAAATTCATCAAACATGATGAAGTTAAGGCTTGAACCAACTAGGTAGACATCATTACGAAATTATGAAATACGAAAAATTTTTGGTGAAAGAAATGGATAAGCAATAAAACTGAAGCGAAAGATTCCTGGTCATTATGCAAGTTGATGCAGGCAGTAGGTCTGAATAGAACCACAGATCCCCACGGAGGTCCAGTATCTGAAAGTTTCCCTAACTAGAGATAAACGAATCAGTAACTGACCTATCTATCGTTTATTGATTAACTATTTTAAAGGCGATATTTTAAGTCACATTAAATGCTTACATTGAAGGAATGGCTTATTAATTAAGAAGACTTTGTCTACCGTTTTGAATATGTTTAGCATAGAAAACTTAAAAATGGCGAAGATTAACTGTCAAATGCAGTTCAAATTTCATTCAAACACAGCTAAATACGGATTAAAAAGATTAGAAATTCTAGATCTCAAATTTGCGGATTAGCCTATAAATATGTTTTTCTGTGACGTCCTTTGTTTTAATAATAATGTTTGTAATGAAATTACACAAGGTACATTTCTTTTGAGGTAAGACGAAATCAACTTCAGTCCTTTTCGGTAATTAGTGTAAGCTCATATTTATTAAATTTACTAGTAAATTAATGCAATCAAGTAAATTGCTAGTAAATTAATGCAATCAAAGTTAGGAAATGAAATAGGAGAAAGTTTGAAAGTTTTTGATTTTTATCTGATGTATAAGAACACAGACTACGCACAGCATTTACAAACAAAAAGAAAGTATTCGCAGTGCAAAAAAAAATTACGATTCTTTCTGATGTGTCCATGTCATGTAGCTGTTAGCACATTCATCTAACAATTGAAGATTCATGGTTTGATTTTCGGTGAAGGTATAATTGATCTTTTTATTTTTAATCTCGTAAAGCCTAATAGTCTCACCAAAGGTAAGCATCTTTACATTCTTACTGCGGTGTAATTAGACTGCTTTTCTTACTATTTATTTCATTTGTAGTAAGTTGGTAATTATTATTTGCGAATGGATTAATTAAATGTTTTATGGATAAAAATGAAATTTACGTACATAATGCTCATTGACAAAGTTTACTCTGAAAATAAAGGTTTCATTTCCATAGATTACATATAATACGGGTAAAACCCGAAGTTAACCATTTTGTGAAACTGGAGGGCACTTAGCATTGCCCAGCTGTCGAGATACACAGAAGGTTTCTAACTTTTCGGGCTTTGACAGGACAGTTTTAGGTCTGGCCATCAGAAACTGGCCGAAATTATCTTTATTGACTGTATTTTATCATTAGGACACATTTAGAAATGTCTACGCAGGTTTTCTTTGCGCTACGGAAAACAACGAGAGAGAGAGAAGAGTAAACTAACAAATAAATAAGTAAACCTTTCATCTGTTAGAAGCGAGTATAAGTAAAAAACAAGTCGTAGTAGTTAAGATTATTTTTACCTGTTTTTAATCTTTAAAAAAGTGTTTATAATCATAAGTTTTATATATTTATTATTTTATTTCCTTTATTATATAGAGAAATCTTCAGTAGAGACTTCTAATTATGTATTAACAATGGTATTAATGATAAACTATAGCTTTTAATAGTTATACCGCAATGAAGGGCAAATACACTACATTCATAAAAGAACATCTGTTTTTGGATAAAAATCATTAAAAGTGACATAAAGATAATATTTAAGTCTGGAGAGTTTCTCTCGGCTAAACATAGAACTGGCCACCCAAAAGAATGGTAAACTGTTGCATATTTTGAATTTTGGCCGTATCCGTTGGCCAGCCCCATGAGAAGAAGACCATTCTGTAAAAGAGCAAGGATTGTGGAACACCATTCTGTGAAAAAGCAAGACTTCAGTATTTGTCCATAACATATAGATACAAATTCAAGGACAGAATTATAACTCTTTTAACGATTTTAATACTCGGATCAAAATCATGCCTTAATAATATATTTCAGCACTTTTACAATTACATTTAATTTTTTACCTTTTAATTTCGCATCCCGTGTCACCTTATTACTGTTTGTCCTACCTTTTTCACTACACTAATTGAATTCACGCGTAAAGAAATTATCTAATCGAAATAGTAGCTAAGGGATCAAATGAAAAAAAAAAATTGCGTTCAATGAGGTTAAAAGAAAAGTTATGCTAAACATAAATTTCTTTCTTGTTAGTCAAGAAAAAAGTTCTTTAACAAGAGCAAACATTGATGGGATTTTTTTCCCTAATCTTATTACCAGGAATTACAGTATGTTTAAAAGCACGTTTCCGATTATAATACTGAAGGACAACTCTTATCATTTCTGTGATTAAAACTTTAATTTGCAGCCAGTTACATTTACCAGTTAATCTCTCCATATTTTGAAATCCTTATGTTCATTCAGATATACACATAAAAGTGTTTTTTCGCTTCATAAACTTTTAGTAATTTTTATACTTCAGAAAGATTTACTTCACTTTTTAAATAATTTGTATTAATTTTTAGGTTCCCCGTATGCTTAGACGTGAAAGAGAATCCAACGGTGTCCAGGAAAAATATGTAACGTATGATTAAAATTAGTCAGTATTAACAATAAATATAGGCTATATATATGTATATATGTATCCATCAATATTTTTTAACTCTGAGTTTTTTTTTGCATTTTTCGTTTTTACAAAACATTTGCACTAATAAACTAATAAAAAAAAACTTAGAATCATATTCGAGCCAAGGTATTTCTAAAAACAGGAAAATATTTTGAAACTGCATCAACGAACTACAGGTATATAAGTGCCAATTTGAATTTATCAGATAGTCGTAGAAAACTAGCGGTAATATACATTTTTTTTTCAGAAATTATATACTTCATAGGTGGAAATTGCAAGTTTGAGTAAGTTTGTGGGAAATTTTTTTAATTTGGTAGCATTTTGCAGAGGATTAACAGTTGAAAATTTGAATAATTTTTTTCATGTAATATTTTTTATTTCTGTCATTTTTCCGATCAAAAAGTTAGCAGTAATAAATAGATACACTAATATTTGTGTATCAGTATAGCATACATTATTTTTAAATATACGCTATACATTGCGTAAACGTAAAATATTTATAAGAAGCAATTTTTCAGCTGAAGAAATTCAAGTACGTTTACCAATGAAACAACGTATCTGCATTAAGAACTTCATCAGTTTCCTTTCATGCAATTTTTACTTTCTAAGTTAGCAAAACATAGCCTTCCTGGTGAAACTTTAAATTAAAAATCCATCTTAAATTTATACTACATGGATTAAATAATCGCAAAAGATATTTCCTATTGAATATACTATATAATCAAAAAACTTATTTCATCATATGTAATTAACTTAATGTGTAGCTAATTTAAAAAATAATAGGAGGATTAAGCAGAATTCAATGAATTGCTATTCTTAAGCCGGACTGTATCATTCTCGAATTTTTGATAATAAAATTTTGAGAAGTCATGTTTTTATCAAATATTTAAAAATTTTATCCTTATCAAGATTTTCGTAAACATATCCTCTAAAACAGAAGGAAAAGTGTTTCATAATTTTAATAAACATTAATATTTCGATAATGTACTATTGATTTAGTTTAGTACAGTAGTGAACTATCAATGAAAAATCTTTCTCGTTACTTTATTTAAAAATGTCAAGTTGAAAGTACATGACTGTGTATACAAAAATGTCACGTTTTAAATGGTTCAGTTGTCATCCCCCCAAAAAAGGCCAAACGTCAGGTACCCAGTTATGAAAAGGAATTCATCTTTCCTTTTAAATTACGATAAATATCACTGTGGAAGCAAATGATATGATAAAATTCTTAAAAGTAGTGATTTTCCATGATGATTACATAATTTAATCAAAATACTTCATGAAATGTATCTGTGACAGTTACAGAGAATATAAGATTTTCTTGATTAATTTAATTAAAGAAATCACAGTTATATATATCTTCTGTACCTCATATACCTATTACTAAATAAGTAAATTATGTGATTTCCTAACATTACGAATAAAAAGTATTCAGATTGATTACAGCAATTACGGTCTATGTAAGAAGAAAATAAAAGAGATAAAGTCTTTAGACTTACAAAAAGCTGGTAAACCAGTGGGTGCCAATGGAAATTCTCCAAGACCTCTGTAGATCAGAGCTGTATCAGCTCCAGGAAAGAGTCCGCCGGGGGGAAACATAGGACGAAACACCGGAGGAAAATTGTCTGCTGCTGCCGCAGCTCCTTCAGTGCTGGAACCTCCAACAACAGATGACCTTCCTGCTAATAGACTAGAACTTTCGGCTTGAGATTTGGCTGCCAAGTCTGCAAACTTGGCGAAGGGCAGCATTCTTGAGTTTAAATATTCGGATAGTCCTACCAGAGAAGGTGTGAGTCCAGGGAGGTTGGGAATTTGATGCCCAGCAGACACAGGCGTAAAAGCTGATAATCGAGGCTTTGCCTCTTCAGACATAAGTCCCATGGATGGTACTTTGGTGGATGGTACAACGGTTGCTGATGGATCGGCAGGATCTCGACTGTCAGGTGAAGCTGGAGAGGGAGAGGATTTGGAACTAGGTTCATCAATTTTAACGCTCGACATGATGGCCAGTTGCAAATATAAGGCTTCCCGTGATCTTACATTGTTATTTCTATCTAGCTGTTAGTCCTTGTTATCAAGATGCAATAATCAACTGAAGATCATATAAGTATAAAGTTTTATATGTTTGTTGTTTAATTTCTTCTGAGCGTGACTTAAAATTTATTTGCTTTCACCACTATTTATGAGTTATAAACTTAACAAAAGATTGTCATTGCTTTACGATTCTCTTCAGGATAATTTAAATTTCTGGAAATGGCTAGTTAAATTACGCCAATTTTGATAGAAATCGGTTACTTCAATATACGTATTTGTTCCTTTTATGAGCAAATTATTGCT
Organism: Stegodyphus mimosarum; assembly: GCA_000611955.2. Lineage (NCBI taxonomy): Eukaryota > Metazoa > Arthropoda > Arachnida > Araneae > Eresidae > Stegodyphus > Stegodyphus mimosarum. The sequence goes on along the minus strand of KK112935.1, from coordinate 4,383 downwards.
TTTATTACAATAAATCAGTGAATTATCTCTCAGTACTTTAAAATAATTAAAACTGAATTATTTCATGCAGGAAGAATTAAATCTGAAATTCAATTCGAAAGAAAAAAAAAAAAAAGAAACTAATCTGGGTTGTTCTAGAAAAAAAAATTCCAGTTATTCTTACATTAGCAGAACCGATATGACCTTAAGTACACATCATTTAAGAAGATATATAACTAAGTTTTTTGCTTCAAAACCAATGCGTCAAAGAAGTTCATTGCGAAATGTTTTCCTTGGCACTCACTAGACTTTGTTTCTCCAAAATGAGCTCATACCGATTACAATATCATAGGCATATTCATTCACTGATTGATAATCACACGAGTATACGGTATAACAGTTGTTTGTTTCCATACAAAAAATTTCTACTGTTGTTTTAGGAGCAAAAGGTAGCTGTGTGAGCAATTCCGATCTATCTGCCGGTTGATGCTTCCCCGCTTCTGCGCAGCGGAGAGGATGAAAGCAAAGCGAACAAGATGCGGGTAACCTTTTGAATTGCACGTGGGTCTGAGGTAGAGACCAGCTATTCGCCGGCTTCTGAGCCAATCCCGATGGCGGCTGGGGGGTGCGTCAAAAGCTCGGGAACCTCCTCCATGATTTTTTGTCCACCCCGCTGATCAGCAATAATAGTGGTCTTTATCGGCAAGAGAAATGCTCCCCCCCCTTTCTTTCTTTTCCTCTCTTTCACAGTAACAGAAGGTATCGCAGATTGTAAGAAGTATTGGAGGATGAGTTGATTTTTATTTTATTTATTTATTTGTTCTGCGGATAGATCGTACGTTGGAGGAGCCGAAATTGTTTGATTGGCATGCTCCTGTTTCCATTTCGAATAGGTTTATTATAGCTATTGTTAAAAGTGACGTGGACATTTGACGTCTTATTGACTTGTCTTACTTACTTTTCGGTTATCTTTCTACGCTTTCAGATGAGATACCTACTTAACATTTAATTAATAATAAATGCATTCAGATTACGAAAACACTTGAAGAAATAGCTCGGATAATTAATGTTTTTTACTAATTTTGTATCATTTACTTTTGCGTTCAGGATTACTATTTTTTAAGGAACTTGTGCGCAGGTACTTTTATTTTACGATAATATCGTTTTCGAAATCACTTGTAATTTGAAATGCATAGTTTGAAATGTATATCCATTTTGCATAGTTTTGTGAAACAGTTTAATGCCAGTCGTTAAAATGCTTTTTGTTTTACGATGATGCAATGCAAACACAATTTGGGTTTCGTAAATAACGTGCAATTAGAAATAAATAGCTTGGAATGCATACCAGTTTTACAAAGTATTTTCCTGCAAGTCTTCAAAATAGTCCTTCCATATTAATATCAGATTATAGGCACACGCAAATACATCATGTCTTAAAGTTATCGCACGAATTATTAAAATTTTTTAATGATTTCATTTATAATTCTTTATCGTTTAGCTACACAATGGAAAAGAAGCTTCTGACAGTGTTCTCTTGAGAAAGGGAATAGAATTTTATCATTAATATATTTAGAAAGAACTTATGGTTAGTTTTCTTCGCTTATCTGAAATAGAATTTTGAGTCAACATAAATAGATATACGTACCATAAATTGCACTATTTAAATGCATATTATACACATATGAATAGAAAGGAACATTTATTTCTTATCAGAAATCAAATCGCAAATATTAGACTGTTTCGTTATAAAAATTATGATTAGCTCAAACAAATAACATTCAGAAGTGACGCTAATAAAGTAGATATGAAACTGAGGATTACATGTGAAGCGTTATTTCATTACTTTGCTGGGAGATTTATGACCGAAACGGAAGGTGACGTAAACAGTAAATAAGTACTCCTTTTCAATATTTTTTTCCCAAAACCGTGCGGTAAATGTTATATCAGTAGCTTCATTAACAAGCGATCAGTGAAAAAAAGGATAAAACTGAATTCGCGAAACGACAGATGTGGGAATAAATAACATTGTTTATATAGAATGACAGCCGCCCGGACGATATAGCGCTTAGGGAAGCCTACTGCGATACCGAAGGACCCAGGCCCGAACCCCGGAAAAGGCATAGATGTTTGTAAATGCATAGTATCTCTGCGGCCTGGGGGCACTCTAAATATGCGGCAAGTCTAAAAATGCGCCAAGATTAATTTTTGAATTTCTTCCTCAATTTCGCGACAAATTTTTAAAAATGTAATATTTAGGCATAATTTGAATCGCAGGTTCGAAATATGTAAAAAAATTGGCATGTCATTTCAGAAATGTCCGATTTTGTATCAACATACCTATATTATAACAATGCTATATAAAAATCTAATATATAGTCTAAGTAATCCTATCCTAAGTAAGTAGTAAGTATCTAATATATATCGCTTTCGAGACATGAAAAACGGAATTTGAATTTCGTCAATCGGCCCAGTAGAACGGGAGATACAGAACTGTCGCATTTTTTCTTTTTTGCGCAGTGTACCCACATTTTTATACAATGCTGCTCTATTCCAGCAAGTATAAGGAAATCCAGAGGAATTATCGGTATAAGTGCTTCATTAGTTATTATCGAATCTCAGCAGAACACATAAAAACTGATGGTCATAATACCATAATAACACAAACCTTCCAGACTTAAGTTCTATGTGTCAGATATTCATTAGACTTTATGTGTTTTGTGCTATTATACGCAATGGAACTTTTTCAGTTTCAGCATCATGTTCCAAATTAGGTAAACTTTTGTTTATTATAAAATAGAATATGTGTTGAATACCTTTTCTTAACAGTAACCTAGTGCACTCTATGTGCCGTGATAAATGTAAATTGAATTAAGTTGTACTCTTCAACGGTTTAAATTAGCTATTTTAATTAAATGTATTAAATGCACTTTTTTATTTACAGTTTATCAAGATGTAATTCAATCGTAAAGAGAAATATCTTCATCGAGAAATTTTATGGATTCGATGTTTTATCTTGATTGCAGTATCAGTGTTAGTTATAGACTGCAATTACATGAGATGGATATTCTGAGCGGAAGAAAATCCATCTCGTACAATTTCTATATAACCGTGCTTATTAACAGTGAACAGGATGAAGATTCTATGACGATCATGTATAGCATCATACTATCACAATCAGACAAAAGATGCAGTAAATTATTAATTCAAAGTATAACATTTCTGATTGTTAACATATTGCATAAAACAAAGACGAATAATGTGCAAGCCATAAACAGAGGACAAATATTGCTGCAAGATGTAAGAATAAAATCATAAAATAAAAAATATCTGATGTAGACATCCCATGATTTCCTTTGTACGGCATTTAAAATTATACACAAATTTTTGTAGCATTTCATTTAAACTTATTTCCTCGAATTTCATTAAAGATACATTTCTCATTCAATTAATTTAGTTCTCCTTTCTCAGCAAGGCAAAAATTCATGAACCCTCAAACCAAACTGCAAAATACAGAAAAACATAAAATACTAAATACAGTTAAAAACAATTTTTACAATTAAAATTATAATTCCTACAATTTCACTAGCGGAAAGAAAGACAAATTTTTCAGTGAACAAAACTAGAAGCTTACTTTTGGTCCCACTCGGCAAAAAGGTACTCAAGTTGATGCACAAACTGACTTAATTCACTGTTTTACTAAGAGTTTCGATGTGAACAAATGGCGGCTTCGTTAGGTTTTACACCACTTTTATATCATAGATAACTCTATAACTGTTGCATGCAAAATAACTAAAGGCATAAAAACCTTAATCGGAACGTACGAACAACATACGAGTAATTCAATCACTTTTAAAACAAAAAACGTGCAGTTTACCAGTGTATAAGAAGAAAAAAACTAGAAAATAAAAAAAAAAAAAAAAAAAAACTGAGCTCAACGAGCCGGGTAACAGAGAGCGTATATACATCTGGTGCGGCCGATTGCAACCAAAGAGGGTGCAAAACTACATGTTATAGCAGTCCCATATACAAAATTTCAACACTCTAAGGCTATTTGTTTTTGACATAGGCGAAATGCATACATACGTACGTACAGACGTCGCGAAAAAACTATTCTAATTCATTTCAAGTTCCTTTTACAATCCATTTTGAAAAAAAAGATGCCTTTATTCTGCCATACATACAGATGTCACGTAAAAGCATCTTTCAAATGGATTCGAGAACAGTCAAAAAATCATATTCGTTGAAATATGATACCCGAAACTTTTCGGGATTGCAATACTTCCTTTACTTCGTACAAAGAAGTAATTACAAAAGCAAAATTATTTTCTTTTTACTTCCTTGTAAGTAGTGTGAAAGTGAGAGTTCACGGCCAGGATCTCAAACTCGCAGGCGGTGCGCGGTGCA
>KL812113.1:0-24183 GCA_000611955.2 Stegodyphus mimosarum | reverse complement strand
AAGCAAGATCCCTTTGGACGTAATCTAAAATCTGAATCCTTTCAGATTTTTTTTAATATTTTTAATTAGTTGAATATTATGTCTCGAGCACATAACTTGAGATCTTATTAACTAATATTTTGTTGCCAACTTTTGGCCAATTTTCTTTGAACTTTTATTTCAGCAGATAACGTGGCGAGTACATAACTCGAAGTGCTATAATAATTTTTTGTTGCCAACATAAACTTTGATATGTCAACGAAATTTAATTTTTTTTAAATAGCTTATATTGTGGCTGAATGCGGCTGTCTTCTTACACATAAGAATGCAATGCGAACGACGAAATTATTCGATGAGGTTTATTTCTCCCAAGCTTACTAGAACAAGGAAATACTTTTACAATTCCTTTAACATCTGTTTGTGTTGTTTTAATGAAAATCAAACATTTTCAAATTTGTGAAAGAAATTTAGCATTTTTTAGGGATTCTGAAATATTTGTTACTTGCAAAACGTATTGTAACATATTTAATTTAGGGCATTAGGTATGATAGTTAGAACATTAGAACATAAACCGTAATAATAATGTTCAAAATCCTAAAGCAAATTATCTAATACACTAAGCTAGGCCGTATCATTTAATATGGTAAGGCAATCTATCTATCGTATTAAATGTTTTACTGTTTTTGACAACAATCTTTTACCATTTTTAATCTTTAATTGTTTTTAGTTGTTAACTTGCACGTATTTAATGCATTTAAAAACTGTCTGAAAATTTCCAGAGACAGACCCAAGTTTATAATTTTAATTGAAAATTGTATTTAAAATACCTTATATATATAAAACGTTTATCATATTTAGTTAGTATGTGTGTTCATATTATTGCGTGCATAGGGTTTCGTAATTAATTGAATGCAGAAATCCGATAAAAAGTTAATAAATTTATTTTTATCACAAGAAATATAACAAACGCTGGATTTTTCCTCACAAAGATATTCATACAATATCACAGTATCACGCAATATAATAAGTAGCTATATTTTGAACTACTAAAACGTTAAATAGAACGCAATTCAAAGCGCGGAGAAAGCTAATCCGATCTCACAGCAAATTCACTACAATTAACAAAAACAGCTTACTAAACAACAACTGAGCTGAAATGTTTCTCTCCGGCTTTTATAGCTTTTTAAATCGGCCGCGCGAGACAGTTCTAGGAATTTTTATGAAGCAAAAAGAGTATAATTACGGTTATAGCTAACATAGTAGTCAATTACATTTATTCAAACTAAATATCAGTTACAGAGATAAACTTGTTATTCAATGTTAAAAAGCTTAGTTGCTCTTGTATTTTTACTTTTCCGGCGTGGCTTTCTCTTAAAATTTGTCACGGGCTGCATTGCACGGGGAAATAAAACAATTTTAATTATAATTGTACTAAACATGTCTAACTAAATACGAAATTCGTAACACTATTCATTCACTAGTCATTATTTTATTTTCATCCATACTAAAGATGGCAAAATTTTTGCAGTACTTGAAAGTGCATTGTAAGAAACAAACAAAAAAGGTACTCTTAAAAGTAATTAAATGCCTCATTTATTTTCCCTAAAAATATTTTACTTTGAAACTTGATATCCTTTTAGAGAAAATAAATAAGAAAACCTTCATTTGATAGGTAAAGAAGTCCAGTTCTTATTTATTCAAATATCCGGGAACTTCTATGAATATTTTAATCCAAAATGCAGAAATGCGGCAAAAAGGGTCAATTATTCATACGTGGGGAAAGGTTCGTGGGTTTTAATCTACCACTGGATGGGTCGTTTGATATGAGCTTTGTTGATGAAGCCCTGAGTAATGCAAGCTATTCATTCTGTCTCAAACAGCGTATTAAGAAAGGTCAGAAGTGCATAATCTGCTATCTCTAAAATATTTTCCATTTGACGATAGAAGCTACATAACAGAAGGTAATTCTCATATTTTCTGGTTAATGTTCTGCATCATAATTTTTTTAAGAGCAGTTGCCAATCCATGTGTGATAAGTTCCTTCATTTGTCTTTCGAATTGCAGAACGTTCTTCTTGGAATAACTGCAGTAAAGCCTTTTTCTCTTTTTTTTATGAATGCATCGAAATGGGAAATGTAAAATATCGGGTTGCTTGACAACACCTTAATATTTTCAACAACTATTACGATATATGAAGCTGTTTTTCGTTTAAGTTCTGGTTTCCTTGTTGTGATTTCATCGTTATTCGCCAAGAGAATGTTAACCTTTTGATGGCTGGAACATTTGTGGTAAGATATGTATGAGTATATCGATGGAAAACGAAATCCCAACACCAAGAAGAAATCAGTTTAGAGGAGTGACATGTAGGCAAAGCATTTGTCTAGGTAACGCATTTATTTGATTAATTTTTCACAATTTTCACAATTTTTCACAATTTTTAATAAGGTCACAGGTTAAAGCCTGGGCGACAAGAACCATTTCAATTGTAAAATGGTCGTTACATTAATAATCACTGAAGCCGCCATGATATTGAATGCAAGCATGGAAACACGCATGCATTGTGTGATATAGATGTCGCGTACCATTTTGTGAGATGGAGTTCCGCGCCTGTTGCATTTGTTCAGTCAAATGAGCAACGGTCTATGCTGGCATCACTTTGCATTTGTTATCCATTTATGTCCCATACGTGCTCGATGAGAGAAAGATCGAATCATAGAAAAATGCTCCCCAGACCATAACTCCTGGTGCAGGTCCAATGTGTAATGTAATCTTTGTAATCTAGTGTATTCTTTTTAATAGCACTTGATGAATGAAATTCCAATGGAGAAGTTTCTTAATTAAACGAATACCAGTTAATTATCACTGGAATTTATGCTGGAAATCTATTTAAAATAAAAATTAAAAGTGAAAGTGCAAAAGTGCCTTTTGTTACCGTCCTCAGTCTTTTAAACATTCGAGGAAAATATATAAAATTCCTAACTCTTTCTGATACTTTTTTAAGGACAAACGAATCACTATTCGAATATTTTATGATGGCATTGATTACATTATTTGCGAAGAATCACTTCTAGATAAACACAGTCACTTAATTAAGGCGAGAGAATGATATGCAGAGAACTATTACAAATTGCCGGTAAATTTGCTCAAATTTTTTTAGAATTTTATTTCTAAATCCCCAACAGAACTTGAAGTGGTTCAAAAAAAGCATTTATTGTTGATAAACAGATACACAATTTCCAGCATTCATACTTGCACGGAATTCGCTAAAGCCAATCACCTTTTCTAATATTCAAACATTTATAATTATTTGACTGCATTTTGATTCGTGCGCATTTTATAACGTCATATATTGTTAGCCGAAAGGGGCAGTTTGCCTAGAAAGGCTATTAAAGCTATTAATTTCGTTTCGGCATTTTACGTGCCCACTATAAAACGGCGTTTCACTTTCCAAATTTTTGCCACCAAATATTAGAGCCCTGAAGTATACTTAAAGGAACTGAATAACGAAGAAACTGCATGAATGTATGTTTGTTTCTCGCATAGTAAAAAACAGCGCTACCTAGGGGCATCATATTTTGAATAACGTAGTCCTCCACTCGAATATAGACATCTGGAAGCCCAAATTTGGAATATGGAATTTGTTTTATTATCTAGTTCATATTTTGTAAAACGTTATCGAAATTTTGATTAACAACTCAAGGATTTCAAAGCGAGCAGTGGCAACATTGTACGAAAAAAAAAACACTTTTTTTTTTGGCATGCGAGTCTATGCATCCGAAATTCTAAAGGCATGCTCTTTTTAAATATTTGCGATACTGCTGTTGAATTAAATTTTATAGTTTAAGGGCGGAGAATATGACATATAATAAATTAAGGTAACACAGAAAACGTTAAAAAAGTGTAAAATCTGAAAGCCTTCAGATTTTTTAATCTGTTTTATGTATCTGACGCAATAATTTTATTGTGCGTCTATGTTTAATCTAACTTGCGGCAGCTTGGAGCATTTGTAAATATTAATTTTTTTATATTATCTTTTAAAGCTTGTAATTTTGAATCCAGCGAAGTTTCTCATTGTAAAGATAGATCTCAGGTATTGGGAAAAAATTTCCTTGTGAACTCTGATGACAATTTTTGCTGGCAAGTTTCCAACATTCTGTAAACATCCGGGAAACTCATTTCTAAAACAATGGATGCAATTTTTCTCGAAGTTTCCAAACATACTTGTGCTCGTAATAATATACTTTTATTTTAGAAAGTTAAAAAAAAATTACGGCTGTGTTCCAATATTTCTTTATTTCCTAATAAGTCATTTAAGTTTTAAATATGTAGGCGTGCAGTTAATCTTCTAAATTTTTAAAACTACTGTCAAAATCTCAAGACTGAGTAAATTGTGGCGAGAAATTTAGGAAAAATTTCGAAAAGTGAAAACTGAAAGAAAATGCGATCTGAAACAAAAGGGTCGGGTATATCATTTTCTTCATTTTAGTATACTCAAAAAATAAATAAATAAAAATAAAAAATAAAAAAAACTGAAAATCATGTCAACTAGGTTTATAAATTATATCGTTGTTTTTATGCAAACGAAAAACATTTTTACGAAGTTGCCAGATTTGACTTTCGTGTTGTTATTTTGCGAAAATGTAGAATTTTTACCAACATTTCGCCATATTTACTTGTAATTTTAGCCTTCTGAAAAAACATTTGGCACAACTTCCAGTTTTACTTGTACAGAAAGCAAAGTCATTGACCAGATTTATAAACACACCTATTTAAGTGCCGCTAGTCATCTGAAATTAATTAATGAGTAGCGGGCTGCAACCAAAGCAAAATTGTTTAAGTTCTATGTACCTCTGAAAAGCAAATGTAAAAAAACATTTCGATACGAATGAAATCAATTCATTCTTTCAAAGCAACAACCAATTTATAAATAATTTTTATTGCCAAACCAGAAAACAAAATCTTTAGACACTTCAGGTCAATACATATGACGTCATGATATAAATTTAATGTAATATTTTCTCAACATCGGTAAAAGAATTAACTTGGCAATAACATATCGTGTTCAATTATACTAACCAAAAACAAAAAAAGTTGCGAACAGCAGCTATTTATTTAAAATCCTGACATTAACGAAACATTTCGACATATAATAATAATATATTTGTAAAAAATATATTTTTTTAGTATCTGTTTGGCAATGCTAGTTTTTTTCATATTTAGAGAAACTTACAATTTTTTTATTAACAAATTCTACGATTTGTAAGCGAGCAGTGGCAACACTTTTCAAAATAAAGTAGATTTTTATCTCCAACATGCGAGACTGTTGCCACTTAGAAAAATGAGGGCGAAAGTTAGCGTTTTCAAGGTTTTTAAATAACCTCAGCTGCTTAAAAGCCTACGAAGATGAGAATGGTCGAAATGCCTTTGCGTAAATTTTTGGATTCCGGGGGGGGAGAACTCTCTCAAAACTCAACTCCCCGCCGCAGACGAGCACAAATTTTAGTAGTTGGATTATTTCTTGCAACTTTGATTAAATTCTTTGGAATTGATTAAAATTTTTTATTTATTTTCACAAGACTATTTTTTGTTAATATAATTTTTTTCGAGAGATTTCTTGTGATTTAATTTTATAAATGCATAGTGCAAGTTTATCGGCGAATTACTCCAAGATTTTCATTCGAAATTTGTCTTCTTTAAGTTAACGGCAATACTTTGCAAAAGACAAAATATAAGGTGAAAATTGCTTTTAATCTATTTATAGTACTAGATAACTTTTACTGAATATCATCACAATGTCATATGAAATAAAGAAATCAAATTCAGATTCAGAGGTTAATTAAACTGAGTGGTGAGCTAGACAAGACATAGGCCAAGAATGATCTTTAAAATTATTTACAGAATTAAATTAGACAAAATTCACTCCATTTCGTTATAATGTCATGTTACATAAAGAAATCAAATTCAAAGTTGAACTAACTGCCAGATGAGCTAAGCAGAACATGAGTTTTTGAACATGAGTTGAGAAAGACTTTTAATTTAATAGTAGTACTAAAACTTAACTAATTGCACTGGCTATCTATCTATAGAATATCATAATAAACTCAAATTCAGAAATGAACTAAGTTACGTATTAAATTCAATTCGCAATTGTAAGATAGCCATTAAGTTTTCTTTCCACTTAATAAAGAGAATAAATACATCTGTCAGTAGTGCAACGAGATCAAGAGCAGTTCCAAACGCAAAAGGAAAGCATTAATAATGACGCGATTTAACTCTAGATGCTTTAATAAAAATATTCTTGTTTTGACTGATATTATTAAATTTTCTATTAGATGAGTGTAATGGTAGCATTTGTAGACAGAAATTATTTTGGAAACAAAATTATCTTAGATTAAGAGAAACTTTAATATCTTAATTCATCAACTTTATTGCATGAGAAAATTAATTGGAGAACTTCAGATTTAAATTACTTCAGAGTTTTTTAAATAAAACATTCAGCAATACTTTTACATTAAATGGAAACCCTCTTTAATTATGTAACAAAATATTTTAAATCAACAGATCGACAAAAAGGTGTGAATGACATGTGAGAAAGAGACCAAGTTCTGGACAAACGAAGTTCGCCGTGGTCGGTGTCAGCAACAAAAGAGCTGAGATCTAACGGATGGCAAGTTCCATAGCAGTTCCTTTGATCAAAGCTGTGGGAATGTACAACGTTCTTCAATTCATTTAAAAAAAATTTCATGTGTACACCACATGACTTCCTTGAACGGAATATTAAATTATACGCACTTTTTTTCTGCATTTAAACTTATTGGACTGAATTAAATCTACTTCGTCAATAGCGCATAAACCACAACAGAATAAATGCACTCTTTAAAAGGAACTATATTTGTTTACCATAGCGACACTCTGGAGCTAGGTTCACTTAACAGCGTTACATCTCATTCATTTTATAACTCAGAACGCACAAAAATTATATCATCTGAAGAATTATTTAATCGTTGCCACATGTTCTATTCAAATTCTATAATAAATCTAAAACGATGTATAAAAGAAATTAAACAAATAAAAAATAAACCTGTTTTCACAGATGATTCAGCGCTGCTTACCTAATGTGCGTGCGCTACTGGTAAACATTCTCCCCTGTCCGAAACAGACTGGCGACAGTATTTTCTGTTACTACGAAAGACTTATTTCCTCGAATTTCATTATACATATATTTCTCATTCAATAAATCAATTCAGTTCTCACTTCGCGGCAAGGCAAAAATAATAAAAACTTAAAATATTTTCATTAAAAATTGAAAAATATAGAAAAACATAAAACACCAAATTCAGTATAAAAAAATTACGAATAAAATTACAGTTTCTACAAAAAAACAAGCAATTCGGCCAGCGTGCAAGAAGACAAGCTTTTCGGTGCACAAAACTGAAAGTTTACTTTTGGTCTCACTCGGTAAAAAAACACTGAAGGCGTAGAAATCGAAGTAATTTGTTGTCGATGCTATGCTGAATCAATATATGGGGTAATTTAATAACTTAAATGATAATTCCAGAAGGATTAAGCATAATTTAATTCGCAATGATAAAAAAAGACATTATTTTGTTGTTGCGAAGCTTAGTTTCTCTAAATTGGCAACAAATCCACTATTCTGCTAAGTTTCAAATATGAACAAATATGGCTGCTATGGTAAAAAAATTAGACTTAGTCGCACTTTAATAACTTTTAAATTGTTGATAATTCTACAACTATAGCATGCAGGTTAACTAAAGGCATAAACACCTTAACCGGAACATACAAACAACAAAATTCAATCAATTTTAAATCAAAAAGTGCACAATTTACAAATATATAAGAAACTGAGCTCACTGAGTCGAGTAACAGAGTGGATATATGTATACACGTATTTATATACTTTTAGTGCGCCCGATTGCAACCAAAAAGGGAGATTCACATCTACATGTTATAGCAGTCCCACATCCCACACACTACAAAATTTCAACGTTCTGAGACTATTCGTTTTTGAGTTGTGCGAGATACATACATACTTACCTACGTACGATGTCACGCAAAAACATCGTTAAATTGCATTCGATACCGATCAAAATGGATATTTTCGTTGAAATATGGTTCCCGGAGTTTTTCATGATTAAAATACTTATTTTACAATGGTGTGCAAAACTTAAGCAACAGCAGGGTTTTTTGCCATGACTCCACGAGAAATAAACTGAGAGACATGAAATGCAGAAATGAAGGAGAGTATTATGTACGTAAAGGATGACGAAAGCATCGGAGCTGAAAAAGGAATACAATGCATACGGTATGGAATCCAACAAAAACAAGCTTTATTGAACACATAGTATCGTGACTCATGATTGTCTATCCAAGAGGAAGAACAACAAGCAGATGTTCCTTAATATGGGATATGCCCTCCCCTCACTGCAATGGTTGCTTCGCACCGTCTCCGCATACTCAGAACTAGCTGATGCAACATTTCTTGCGGTAGGAGTGCCCATTCCTCACTCAGCATCTGTTTGAGTTGTTGTGTGTTCTCCCGAGAATGTAAGCGTGCTGCAATGCGTCTCCCCAAAGCATCCCACACATGTTCGATGGGATTTAAATCTGGGGAGTACGCTGGCCAATCCATTCGAGTGATATCTTCACTTTCCAGTAGCTCCTGAACAGCAAGAGTACAATGTGGCCATGCATTGTCATCCATAAAAATTAAGTCTGAGCCAATGGCACCTCGGAACAGACGCACATGGGGAAGGAGTACCTCCTCACAATAGCGATCCCCGGTTACAGACCCTCTGTCGAAAACGTGGAGCTCAGTTCGTCAGTTCAGCATAATGCCTCCCCAGACAAGAACTCCAGGACCTCCGTTACGGTGTCTTTCCTTGATGTTACTGGGATAAAACCGGGTCCCGACCTCTCTCCAAATCAAAACGCGTTGAGAATCGCTTCTGGTACTGAACCGACTCTCATCCGTAAAGAGGACACGACTCCATTGATCAGTTGTCCAGTTTTGTGATCTCTGCACCACTGTAAACGGTGGCGTCGGTGGCCAACTTTCAACGGGAGACAGCGTTCAGGACGGCGAGCGAATAGGCCCCCTTTGTGAAGGCGTCTGGCTACAGTAAACCGCAACACTTGTCGCCCCGTTGCTGTACAGAGTTGCTGAACAATGGCGCTTGCTGACTGCTGTCGGCCTCTTTTCGCCTGCAGGACGATATATCGGTCATCCTCTGCAGATGTCGTTCTCGGACGGCCACCACGAACCTTTCTAACAGTTGTACCTGTGGTTCGGAACGCTTTCCAAGCGCGCGAAACGACACTTTTGTTGATTCCGAACTCTGCAGCTACACTGGTGACAGTACGTCCCTCCTCCTGCTTTCCGATCATTCTTCCACGTGTGAAATCGTCCAGGTGATTTCTTCTAGCCATATTTTACGAACTCACTCACTGGCACTTGCAGCGAATATGTTGAACTGCGTCTTCGTCCTTCCTTTTATTCTACTGTTGAGCTGCGCGCGCCGACATCACGCGTTTTGTGTACGCTCACGTCGCCTCTGACGTTTCGTTCCGGATATTTGCATACGCATGACGTTTCTACTGACTTACGTGTTCATTGTACTGATCTCCAGACCTCCTTTTCTGCAATTTCATGGCTATCTGCTAAATTTTTATATTGTTGCTTAAGTTTTGCACCCCAGTGTACTTCTCACAAGGAAGTAATAATTTATTACTTTCTTTGATATCGGATGACAAGTATAAACTTCGCACGTTTTAATAGTCAATAAATTACGTAAAAAAATTTGATTATAGTCGGTGACACCTGCTATAACGAACATCGTTTCTCTCGAACTTGGGCCCCTTTTTCACATTTATGTTGTTGTTTTGATATCATTAACTTCTGGAAAGTTAAATTAAAGGTTATGTTCTTATTTAAAATGAAAAGGTTCTGAAGTTTCGGACTTTTTGCTTTGTATTTGCCGAATGATATACAGTTGATGCCAGATTCAAATATTCAAGTCATTAAGAAGTGATCTAGGTTTCTGATGAGCCAGTCATTCAGTTAGTGATAAAAATGGCACTTTTCAGACCTTAAACAATTCCACAACTATGGGAGGTAGATTAATGAAATTTTGTTATTCTAGGTGTTCAAAGGAGCTTCATTAGACATAAAAAATTGCAAGTTTTTAGGTCTAATAGTATTTGAGTAATGAGGGAGTCGAAAGTAGCTGAAAATAGTTGTCCGTATATATTCTGAGCGTGTAAATCTCTATATATTACTGCTTTAATATTTTGATATAAATGCTAGCTAGCTCTAAGGTTAGGTGCACAACCCGTTATAATTTCAATAAACCCTTTTCTCTTAATCATGCCGTTTCAAATCAAACAAACGTCAACTGGCATTTCAACTATTTGCTGAATTACTCGTATATAGGCGATTCCGCACCTCTGTTTGCTTCAATGAAATTTTGGAAATGGCTTTCTGTATTGAGAAACATATATTACTATTAATGCGAAATTACGGATAGTTCTATAACCTTATGAAGCTGACTGATATCTGCACAGAGATTTTTTACTTGGATTATTAGTATACATACATGACATACATTGAGTAAGTATAAAATAGCATCTGCAAATATCGTTTTATTTTACGGTATGTGGAAATTCTGAAGTCTCCAAATATTCTTTTAATTACTATATACATTCTGTAAGAATATTTTCAGTAAACTTGGCGTTATCCTGTTTAATAAAATTATATTAATGAGTGATGTCCCTGATGATGTAACCTGAGCATGACTTGGTTTGTTTGTTTGTTTACTACACAGCATTCGAGGGATACCTACCTAAGCGGAGAGATGCCTTCGTTGAGGACTTCATAAGAGAAAATGGCTTGTATACATGTTACACATCACGAAAACGCTTAGGCAGCCAGACCGTTCGCCGGGATTCGAACCCCGGACTAAACTACCAGTATTTAACGACTTTACCGCTCAGCCGCTGGTGGGCTCTCCGGGTTGATTAAGATTGTATTGGGTTCTGAAGTACCAACTAATATTGATTGCGCCAGCATTAGTTGCATAAAATGAATAATCATCTATTTTCCATTAACATCACTGAACTGTTACTTGCTGAAAGACATTCGTATGATGAAGAAAATAGAGAATAAAATGTTTTTCTGGATAATAAGTGCACACAAATTTTTATTGCCTAAATATATTGATTATGAAATATTTTATTTGTAATTATTTTATTAATAAAAAATCTGATACGGTCACCCTATGACCTTCTTTGGGCGGCCTATTAAATTATACGCATTTTGAGTTGCTCTTCATTTAAACTTATTTCCACGAATTATTCTTTATTAATTAACCGATTTCTCGAGGCTAATTGAAAATGACACTAACAATTTTTGAAATTAAATATCCCTGACAATTTTTTTCGCACGAGAGTCAAACTTCTAGTTTTATTTCTTCGTAACGAGTAAAGACTTTCCCAAAGTATAAGAATGGGAGGCCGCATTAAAAGTTAGATTTCGTTTTTGAAAAAAATATTTTTTTTTAAATTTGATATTGTCAGAACATGAATATTGTCGTCATTTCAAACACTTCTATGTTTGGACGTATCTGACTGCGGCGTAAGATTGCGAAAATAATAGCAGGGTAAGGACATTTAAGCCGTGTAAAGCTGTGCATATATATACATAACATATATATATATATATATATATATATGTTTATTTTTGCTGATTGCAGCAAAAATGAAAGGTGCACAGTTAGATGTTACAATACCTTCATATACGAAATTAACCTTTTCTAAATAAAACGAGATACAAACAAACATATATACGTACTTATCTACATACGTATGTACACAGCGGGAAAAAAATGGGACAGTTCTATATCTCCCCTTCTACTGGGCCGATTGACAAAATTCAAATTGCGTTATTCATGTCTCGAAAGCGCGACTTCGAATATTTATTAGAATTATATATAACATTGATCAAATATAGGTATTTTAACAAAAAATCGAATTTTTACTGAATCACACGCCAATTTTTTTCCATATTTCGATCTACGACTCAATTTTTGCCAAGTTTTGTAAACATCGTAACAACAGTTTTTAAAGAATTAGCTCCCAAAGTTTTAGCCCCTCGATATTCATTGCGTATGATATATATTTATTAATATCTTTTTATATGAAACTTATTTGATTCCTTCTTTCAATTCGAAATTTATGCTTAATCCAAATGTAATTCACACGTTTCTTGTGATTTATTTTTTTAATTTGTAATTTTAAACATTTTTAATGATTTTTTCGAAAGTGTTTTTGTGTTATAAAATTTTTGACATCATCTTAAAGTTGATCTATTTCTAAGCATACATGCAAAAAGTAAAGTTTTTTATTCAAAATTTCTTAAGATATACGTGAAAAATTACATTTTGAAGCGTATTTAATATAAGCGATAATAACGAAAATGTGGTTTACGCACTTTGTTAAAATTATTTGAAAGAATGAAGGATAGAGCTTTTTTTCTTTCGTGCATCCATGGAAAAAAGGAAAGTAGGTAGGTTACTATAAATTAAGAATTCTGCCAAGTGAATTATTGTTGGTGCAAACAGAAAAAAAATGCGCCAAGATAAAGTTTTAAATTTCTCCATAAATGTTTCACCAAAAAGTTACAAAATTTAATATCTAGGCATAATTTGAATCGCAGAATCGAAATATGAAATATATATATGTGTTATTTTAGAAAATTCCGATTTTGAGTCAAGGTACCTATCTTAGAATAATGCTATATATAAATTTAATATATATCCTAAGTTTCTCTTACGGCACATGAAAAACGCAATTTGAATTTCGTCAAACGGTCCAGTAGAACGAGATATATTAAACTTCTCCCCCCCTCTTTTTTTTCCACAATGTACATGTACAGACATCACGAAAAAAATCCCTTTTGAATCCATTTTAGAATATGCTTTCATAAAACAGTTGTTTATTCTTTCCATACTTGCAAACGTCATGCAAAAAAATCGTCCGAATGGATTCGGGAACTGTCTATATGTTTATTTTGTTGAAAAAGGATACCCGAATTTTTTCGCGATTACAATAATTTCCATACTTCGTATAAGGAAGTAAAAAAGATCGCTCGTAAATAATTATGTTAACGAATACTGTGTTAAGATCTGATAGGACTTCTAATCACTTCTGTATACTGTGAATCAGTAGCCGGCATTACATCGTAATCATTCTGAACATGATTTGTCTATGCAGAATGATTCAAACGCATAGGAAAATTTACTTACCAATTCAGATAATTTCTGGTAAATGAATAAATGGGATTCACGATGTTCATTTGGTTTTTGCCAATTATGCAATCATTTTCTGAAAGCCAGTACGAAAGCAATAAGATTAAAAGCTACAATTCTTTTAAATTCAATGGTAAATAAAAAAAAAATGTGAAAGATTTCAGATTTTAAATTACGTCCAAAGGCGCGTTTTTTTAACGTTTCGTGTGCTACCTTTTTTTTATTAAATATCATGTACTACGTACTCAAACCATAAAATTCAGTTCAAAATCAATATCGCAAAATCATTTTAAAATGAACATATCTTTAGAATTTCCGTAAGTCTCGTGCGCTGGAGATAAAAATGTTTTTTTTTCCGTACAGTGTTGCCATTGCTCTGTTGAAATGTTACAAAACATAAAATCGATAATAAAGCAAATTTCAAATTCAAAATTAGGGCTTCCAGATGCCCATATTCGCAGTAGGATTACGTCATTCAAAATTCGATGGCTCTAGGTTTTATCACAATGCGAGAAACATGCATACATTTATGCAGATTTTTCACTTTTTAAAATTTAATGCAGAGCGATAACATTTAGTGGCAACAATCTGAAAAGTGAAACGGGCATTCAGAGTGAATCGACGCAAAATCTCAAAACGAAAGTAATAGTCATTCGGGACTAAATCCCTTTGGACTAAAAACTGCGAATGAGACATTCGAATTCGAATTTTGAATTGTGCAAATCTAAAATTTGCACTTACTTTTTTCATTCATATTTCTCAAATTCGAACTGAAAGCTTTTTAAACGTTTTAACTTTAAGTTCGGGATTTTTTAAGCCCTGCGATGAAAGCATTCTTTAAGAAACACGATAGTTGCAATTTTATTTGACTTGAATCATCAATAACATCTCGTGGAGGCTAATTTCTAATTTCCTTCAGAAAATTTAGAGTTCCACCTTAAGTGATTAAATTTTGAAGTAACTTTCTATTATTTTTACTTTCTGTGATTTGAAATAACTCTAAAAAAGGTAAAAGACTTTAAATATTCCTCAAGTATATTTCATTAACTTATTTTGAGAAAAGTAACCATTAAAAACTTTTATATAGGTAATTTTTCTATTACGTTTTGCTTATGTTTTCTTCATAAACAAACAAAGATTTCTAAACTTTGCATTTTTTATGTAATTTATTAGTAAATGCACAGATTCCTGATGTTGATTTAATTTAAAATTTTCAAGTAAAATCTATGTTCTCTTTTCTTCTTATTATTATTCTTTTGTGGGAGGAATAATAAAGATTCAAGATTTTTTTTAGGATTCAGATTCAAGAAAATTTGCAATTCGCCCCATCTCTCATAAAAATACAAGCGAAATCTTCTATGAACTGAATGCTATAGAATATAAAAAACAAATATAATTTTCAAACCACCGCAAAAGATTCCTTTTATGATCTGGTTCTGTTTACCTTTTTGTTTTGATGCTTACTTAATCAATATTTGACTTCTGAATTCTAAAATATTCATATAACTGAAGGAACATAAAAAGAGAATCAGAAAGACTGCTTCAGAATTACATATTGAATTGCAAATTGCATTCTTTTTCACCACCTACCTTTACCTGTGGATTATGGTTCGCTTGTAATCAGATCTTTTTAATAATAAATCTTATCAAATGTAATTAAGTTAAAAGGGTTTAAAGGTTTTCTTCCCTCTCTTTAATTATGTACACACCCAGAAAATATTAGAAACCAGGTGATATTCGGAAAATGCCTTACACTCTGAAAATATCGTTAATCTTGTAATAACTATATGCGCAGTTTCTAAAGTTTTCTGTTTTGCTTAAAAATAAGTTCATTCAAAACTCTCAGATTTGGCTGTACAGTGAAAAAACAGTATATATTTGTTTGTTTAGTCACTTACGCCAAAATAAGTGAGAGTTATCTGCTTAAGAGAATGGTGCTTTTGAGGAGGACGTTTTAAATAAAACTCGCTTATAGTCTGTAGAGACATTAGGTATTTTATAAGCAGGAGATGTGAGCAGGAGTCCCTCGGCGGGACTCGAACCACGAACCTCTCGAATACGCGTCGAGCGTGCTGACCACTACACTACGAAGGCATGCCAAGAAGGCGGGAGAAATATCTTATATACTTCCCTTTTTAAAGGGCGACTAGGGATTAGGGGACCCAATCGCCAAATCCTGGTGGTGAAGAATCATCATCCACCACCTTTGTTATTTCGGGAGCCACTGTAGAGGATTTCTGAAGCAGGAAAGGGAAGAAACGAGCAGTGCCCTCGCCGGGATTCGAACCACGGACCTCTCGAATACACGCCGAACGTGCTGACCACTACAACACGAAGGCATGTAAAGAAGGCGGGAGAAATACCTTCTAAGTCATGTTATCCATGGTAAAAATCAGGAAATCAGTGCTCCAGTAGTAACCGAGTGATTACAACCTCTGAATACTAGTAGTTCGAGCTAGTCTGGGTTCGATCCCAGACGAACTGCCTAACTAAATGATTGATTTTCCCCATGTGTTACCTGAATACTAGTCAGTGCCCGTCAGAAAGGCCTCCACGAAAGCATCCCTCCTCTTAGGTTGACAACCATCGTGGCTTTGCCATATTCAAATAACATAATCACAAACAGGCAGCTCCTTTGTCCGAAATAAACGTGGGTCGTTATAGCAGTGTTCAAGGGTTTTGATTATTCGGTCATGGTGGACACAAAATTTAATTTTCCTACATGCACGAGAGAGAAATACATTAAATAAAATTATAGCTAATAACAATAGAATTAATAATATTACATTAATAAAACCAAGAAATTTAGAAAGGAGCGTATATTGAATAAAGCCAACTAAATCTCCAAATGTGTTATTTATTTTTCGAATTTACTGAATAAATTAATTGCAGAAATATTAAACACAGTGAAATGTGAGAATAATAGAATACGATTAAAATGAAAAAAATCCTAGGAAAACCGAATTGAGAACATATTAAATAATATTCAAATAATTCTATAAATATTATTACTTAGAATTCTTCAAATAAATAAATAATAAAAATATATATAATGTCAGCTAAGAACAACGTAACAAGACAGAACTCACAAATTCCTAATCGAAAGTTTTAAATAATGCCAATTTAATTCTACTGATTGGTGTAATGGCCCTCACACCCGGCGCGTATTCGAGAGATCCGAGGTTCGAGTCCCGGCGAAGGCATTACTCATTTTTCATATCTCCTGATTTAAAAAAATACCTAATGTCTATACAGTGGAGCTAGAACTAAAAAAGGTGATTCTGTACCACCTTGATTTAGCGATTTGATCCCCTGACCCCCAGTCGCTAAGTATGTAAAGGGTAGTATGTAAAATTTTTCTTCCATGTTCTTAGCATGCCTTTGTGGTGTAATGGTCAGCACACTCGGCGCGTATTCGATAGGTCCGAGGTCTTTTTCTTTCAAAAAATACCTAATGTCTCTACAAGGTTATCCAAAAGTGTTTAAGAAACAGATATATAGAACCTACAAATTCCACTGAAGTCCAAATATTATTTAAATAAAAGCAGACAGAAATTAAGACCTTAAAATCAGAGTTATATTGTTTCATTGCTTTAGAAAAAAAACAATATATTTCTAATAATTGAGCGAAATTAATACATAATTAGCTTGCTATTTTAAGTTTTACTAATTAACTATCCGTAGATTAAAACATGCATTTTAATTCCATCGTTACCATAAGAGTGCATATATGTATGTAAACTTAGATATTTTCTCTTAAATGAAAAAAAAAATTTTCATTTTCTTGTCGATGAGACACAATCATTAATATAAAATTGTAAAAAAAATATTACAATTCCAATTTTCGTTTCTATTTAATTTGTCGTGGTTAGAATAAAAGCGAGTGAAGAAAAAAAAGTGTCTTTTAATCAACAGCAAGCAGATGTGAACAAAACATCTTCTCATTCGTTTTCATGAGATTCATGAACAACTTATTGCCTTCCGAGTACGTATTAATCACATCAGAAAAGAGGGGAGGGGTGAAAAAAATGAGGAAAGAATCACCATTTCCTTCACAAAAATTCAGATAGTCTCCGATGGAATTAAATATGTAAATTATACGTGTGCGTTAAGCGACGTTATTCATTTCGCTTATGATGATCGATAGTGCATGCCTGGCTGTGAAAAGAAATGTGAACTCAGCAAGTTATTCGCCCATTCGACAGCTATCTGGGTTGTAATAGTTTAAGTCAGGAGACTGGATTTGATTATGATACATGTCGCTTTTAGCTATCGAAAAATAATATTTTTTCCCAAGATAATTACTTCTGGAATTTCAATTAAAAAACTCTATAATTTCGTATAATAAAGTATTCATTCCTCGTAACATTTGTTCTTATAATAAAGTATTTATTTCATACTGACTTTTGTTAAGTTTGAAAAATTCATGACGATTTATTGTTTAGGGTAATTAATAATTTCTTTAAAATATTTGATGGATAAAATAGAACATACGTGTGCTTCAAAATCTATTTATAAGATCAAAATAACTAACATAAAATATTTCTAGCAACAGATAGCAGATTATTCGCTACAACAAAGCGTCAAGTTATTAATATATTATACACAACAGAGCAGAGCTTGAAATACTTGGAGATACTGAGATCAAAAGCCATCTAAATATATGAAATTTCTCATAAGGAGATTGTTTTACTGTTATAGAACATATATAAGCAAACACTCCATAATAAAAAGACATAAATCATGAGTATCCTGAGTGCCAATCAGTAGATGATAGCTATCTGATTCGTAATCAATATCAAACACAGTTTCTTTTATATTTCGTGTAAAGTGAAATAAATTATATTAAGTTTTAAGGTTTATCCTAAGTTTATAGCAGTTACTTTAAGTTTAGCACAGTTTCCTGTCTCTCCTAATTTCACCTTACAATTTCCTACTAGAATGTAGTTTCAGAAACGCATTTAATGCGAATGAGTAAGAGTAGTATTTAAGTCGATGTTTCACTGACTTCGTTAGAGAGCTGGAGTTTCTGAGTAGCCCGCGTTTAACTTTAGACTACGTCTTTCTCAAAGCTATTACTACGCTCGGCCGTACTTCGGGCTCTTGATAGCTTCGCCTACTTAATTGGGATTTAGGGACCAACTACTTAGAATCCTGATAGCTTCGGCTATATCTTTTTAGCTTGTAGCATTCATTATTTTAATTAACCAAGTTATTTTTAGTTTGAACTTTCCTATCGATATCTCAAAGTTTCAGTTGCTGCCCGCATTTAGCGCGAGCGAGATATTTATGCAAATCGCATATATCTGATAGCAGTTTAAAAGGCAGGAGTTAACGAGGGGAAGAAACAGAGTCTTGGATTTATCACCGTAAGGCTGTGCGAGCAAAGATTTCCTCTGTCTACTGAAAGTCCGCCTTCATAGGCAAATTGCAATTACTAGTTCTTGCTTGTGAAATTCGCATTATTGCATTTCACTGAAAGTTAGGCTTCCCTCGCCGTCCTACTTAAGGTTAAGTTTAGGTATTTGAATTGTTATCACACTTTATTTCATACTATTTTAGTTCAGCCCAAGTAGTGGCTTACTCTCAAGTTGGAGAGTTGTAATTATTTGAATTAAAGGGTCCTTTAAACCCTCCTTCTGACTTTGTAGTTCTTCAACACTAAACGACATAGCCTAGATTTGCTCACTGTCCTCCACATAGGGTTTCACAGCGTATGTTTAGCAAGAAGATTAAGAGATTGAAGGAGAAACCTTATAAGCTAAGCGTTAATTCTTATTACTTTAAGCTCAAGCCCAAGTGGAGTCTTTGCTGTACGCTCTGAGATAGGAGCCGAATGTGTTAAATCTTATTTTAAGAAATAAAGGGTAATTAACCCTTCTTGAGTCTTACGTCTCTGTTCACACACTTAAGCGATTATTCTCCCCACATTCCCCCCATCCCCCACAAGAGGTTCCCCACATTTAACTGTTAAATAAAAGGGTGGAACCCCACAAAGTTTACCGAATAAACTATTTTAAGATCACTGAAATTGCTGGATTAAAGAACAATCTACCATTAAATTCTAACGCGTTTAAATTTTTTAAATATTCTTATAATTAATCATTTTACAATACACTTTTATTATGCATAAGATAGTGCATAGAAGAATTTATTATGCATAGAAGAATTGCAAATGAATTACACATCGCGTATATTAGTTAGTACATGACATTAGAAAGACCTTTATATTATGCTACAATAATTATTATACTAAGCTCAAAAAAGCGTTATAAAATAAACTAATCTCCCCCCCCCGGAAATAGCCTTTGTTTGCAAATAGCAATGCATCGAAACCGGAAGTCAACTACTACGTACTTCATTAATAACAGTCTTATCAGTTCTCGTGGCATCATATTTACGTCATCTTTAAAAATTACAACATCGCATTGCTCATCAGTGCAACAAAATGCCTGAATTAAGAGCAAAAGAAGCAAATAATTATCTTCTTTTTATCTTTATACAGGGTGTATCAGTACAGCGATGACACACTTTCAGCAGAGATAGAGTACACGTAGACAATGGGAAATCACATAACAATGCATGGTCGGAAACGCTTTCCTAGTACGGTAGTGACGACACATAAGTCAAGAAAGAAAGGACACGACCGGGTGAGAAAACATGTTTATTATTCGGAGTACAGCAAAAACAAAGAAAAACATTATAAAGAGACAACGATCGTCATCAAAGAAGATGTTCCAAATTGCAACTCAGACCAAGATGCGTCATGCATCTTCCAAGCCATCTTCTATTCGTGATACAGATCTTCCATGTGACGGAGAAGTGAGGCCTGCATTACTTCCCGGGATCGTAATTTCGAACACCTTCTTTAATAATGATCGTTGTTTGTTTTTGTTCTTATTTGCTGTCGTCTGCTGTACTAAACATAATAAAACACATTTTGTCTGACTGTTTGTGTCCTTTCTTTTTTTCATTTTGTGCCATCACTACCGCACCGGTAAAGCGTTTCCGACCACGCATTGCTATGTAACTCCCCCCCCCCATCGTCTGGATGTACTCTGTCTCTCATGAAAGTTTGTCACCGCTGTATTCATACATCCTACATAGATTTATAATTGATTCATTTTATAAATCATTCGCGTTAACAATGGAGTAACAAAAGAGTTTCCTAAAGCCCCATATTATATACCTCGGCTAAAGAATGATATTTTGTGCGCGGGCTATAATTTTTAAATGAACACGCGAAGTAAAAAAAAAGTGGTGACTGTTTATTATTATCACTATTATTATTAGCCCAAAAGAGAGTTTAATCTGGAAACGCGATGTTGCGCCGAATCCCTATAAATATGTGATTTCGCTTTTCATTCGAGTCTGTTGCCATTCGGAAAATGTAAGCTATATATCTTTTAAATTGAATGTGTCTGTTGTAGATTAAAAAGTTAAGCTATCTGAAAACAATAGATCTAGTTGTTCAGAATATTTGTTTCTTACTTTTGGATGGAATTGATTTAAATAATAAAAATGCATTTAATTAATAATCTATCTAATTAAAAATATTCAATATTTTAACAGTATGATGTTATATTTATTTTATATCTTGTAAAACTTTAATAAATTTTTGATAAGGATCTAAGCGATCTGAAAGCGAGCAATGATAACACTATACGAAATGAAACATTTTTACCTCTAGCATGCCAGACTGCCTATCGAGAATTTTAAAGACATGCTGTTTTTAAATATTTTGGGATTTTGCTGTCAAAATGAATTTTATGTGACGTAAGTGAGAAGAAAGTAATGTTTAATAAATTAAATTAACGCACGAAAGGTTAAGACAAGGAATTTTTCTTTAGCCATTTATCTAAAAAAACTGAATATTGATAAGGTTTACTAAGAAAAGACTGAAACAAAATATAAAAACATAAGTCAGCACTTAACAATGCGTCGGAAATTCTAAACATATGCTGCTAAAAGAGCTAAAATACACCTCATTCTGGTACCAATAATTGTTTCAGTCAACGCAATATCAGAATGCTTCGTTGCAAGATGAGTAATAATTTTGCTGTGGGAAGATCGTGAAAAAAGTCGTGAAAATTTCGCGCAACTTTTAATTCACAAGCTGTGATTTGCACTGACAATTTGATTAAACATTTCGCTGTCAAGAATTTATTTTAATGTTATCGGTGATGCCAAAAGAAAAAAAACGCAAAAGCACAAATGAAAAGCTCTTAACTAAATACGCATAATATTATACAGTTTTAGTTTAATATCATGGTATAAACCGATGATATTCTGGAAACATATTCAACAGCGTTATTTTTATTCTAGATTACCATTTATCTTGTCGGTGACTTTATACGTTACAATGTAGAGATAGAGACTTTTCTTCATAAACTGGCATATTTTCAAAAACGAATCATTCAGTATAGAAATCATTTGTCATTACTGGCAGATAAAGGAAAAGTTCGGGACTTTGGTTTTTCTTGTATTTGGAAAGCCTAGCAAACTTAAGGCTATTCAAAATTCACTCTTGTAGTTTGGATTTCGGAGTGTGATTATTTTGAGATTAATATTTGGGGACAATCTTGCGGAAAGTACTGAAAATAAATTTAAATACTGAAGATCTGAAAATCGCCGCTTTATCCGGTAATCTCCAAAAAATCTGATATTCGCGAAAGCTTGGAAAAGTCCGTAAAATTTTCGAAAACAAAAGTGAAAATTGGCAAGTTACTCAAAATAAGTTGCGATAAAATTGCCCTAATTTCAGAATCAACAGTTTTGGCATTTTGTCAAATGCGTTTGCATTGTCAACTGTTAGACCACATGTTTGTATTTATTGTCATCATACAATTTTAGAAAAAAGAAATAAAATAAATGTTCTCAATGGCATGATAGGGAAATTTGGCATATTTGTTATAAGCGGTAATAACGCCAAATATGGTTTAAGCACTTTGTTAAAATCATTTGGATGTATGGACGATGACTTTTTTTCCCGCTCGTGTACAATGAAGAAAAGGATAGAAAAATAGGTCGCTGTAAATTAAAATGTTCTCCAAGTGAATTATTTTTGGCTCTAACTGAAAAAAGGTTACAAGATAATTTTTTTAATTTCTCCATAAATTTCTCACCAAAAATTACAAAATTTAATATCTAGGTATGATTTGAGTCGTAAAGTCGAAATATGGAAAAAAATTGGTATATCATTTCAGAAAAAGTCCGATTTTGTCTCATAATATCTCTATTGGGACAAAGCTATATGCAAATCTAATATATAAACTAAGTCACACTTTCGAGGCATGAAAACCGCAATTTGAATTTCGTCAATCGGCCCAGTAGAACGGGAGATTATAACTGTTCCAATTTTAGCCCAATGGGCGTTAGCCCAGAAGGGTTATTAATTTCGTTTTTACATTTTGTGTTGGTTCGCTATAAATGTCGATTCACTTTTCAGATTGTTGTCACCAAATTTTCGCCCTCTTATTGTATTTAAAAACATTAAATGATGGAGAATCTGCATAAATGCATGTATGTTTCTCGTATTGTGATAAAGTGACAGTACCTAGAGCCATTGAATTTTGAATAACGTACGTTTCCTCTAGAATATGGGCATCTGGAAGCCCAAATTTGGAATTTGTTTTATTATCTACTTCATATTTTGCAAAACTTTAACGAAAACGAATATTTGATTAACGAACTCAACGATTTAAAAGCGAGCGATGGCAACACTGTACGAAAAAAAAACGTCTTAATCTCTTAGACTGTGTTTCGAAAATTCTAATGATATGCTCATTTTAAAATTATTTTGCGATGTTTCTAGAGCTGAATTTTATGGTTTAGATGCGAAGAACGTAATATTTAATAAAAATAAAGGTAACACGCAAAACGTTAGAAAAACGCCCATCTGGGTGTAATATAAAATCTGAAGCTTTCAGATTTTTTTTTTACTCAGTATACCTCTTCCAGAAAAATTTTGCGGTAAGAAATCATTTGAACGTGGATGCCATTATCCTTCGGAAGTGACACGGCGGCCTAAAACCCAAGTAGGTACTGCGTGATTTGATGTGTGAGACAACCCCCAAGCAACCCATAAGCAATCCAAAACCCCAAAACCCCAAGCAAGAACTGCATGATGTGTGACAAGGTGTAGCATCTTGCTTGAACCAACACTGATTTTCATCATCTTCAAGGAGCGCAATAAACTGTATAGTGGTGTTTTGGTACACTGTACTATTTAGTGCGGTTTCAAAGAAAATAGGGCTCATTTCGTTGAAGCTTTGCAGTTTACGTTACTCCTGTTTTCTGACAGTGAAAGCGTATTATGTAACGCATGCGGAATTTTAGATTATGAAATCCGACTATTTTGAACTGTTCACGCAGACGCCAATATGGAACTACCGTTTGTTATTACAGAAAACCCAATCACTTCCTGCAGTTCCGTGTTTGCCCACAAATGACGGATATCCCCCACTGCATTCTCATTTCCAAAAGTGTCACGTGGCGGAAGCTGAGAAAAATATACGGGCATTTAGCCGGTTAAGTTCTTTTAAAAACAGTCCAGCAGTCACAAATTAAATGCCGCATATTAAATTTCATATGCTTAAAATACTGTATCTACTTGGATAATTTTCCTGCTTCTAATTTTAAAGCCTGAAAACTAGGAGAGAGGAATTAAGTTATTTCCGAAGAGAAACCTGAAATGTTAAACATGGCACATTGAAAATACACTAATCTCTACATATTGTTACGAATTTCACATTTATTTGGCTATTTATTTAGAATTGTAATTAGATTTGCTTCATGTTGCCCTAGCAACGCAGACAAATTTGAAGAGAAAGCTACGTCGAAAAAAAAATAGCAATAAAAATAAAAGAGCGCGCGCATTTAA
>KK112934.1:36779-54650 GCA_000611955.2 Stegodyphus mimosarum | reverse complement strand
TCACTGTTGTAGAATCCTTCAAAATCCAAGACAAGACAAGTCATCTTTATTCAATGAAGATTGCATGGAGGGTTTAATAGGAGCTGGTAAATCTAGTATTATAAAACGTTTAAAAAACAAATATAATTGTTTTGAGGAGCCTATTGAAAAATATACACCATATTTCTATAAAGAACCTCATTAATATCAAACGGCATTCAAGTCTTGTTGAGCCAGTTTGAACAAAAAGAAAGCTTTAAAAATGTACAGGGCCCCATCATTGTCGAACGGTGCCCCTGGAGATCTAGACACGTATTTAGTGAATTAATATTAGAGGAATCGACCATGAAAGTTTTCAATCATGTATATAATTCATTGGCTTATAAAGTGGATCATTTCATTTATTTACAAATAGATATGCCTATGAACGAATCAAAAGGAGAAATAGGTTTGGGGAAAATAATATTACATTAAAATATTTAGAGGCATTGGAAAATCAGTATCAGAAATCTTTATTAAATATGGAAAATGTGGAAATTGTCGATGCCTCTAGAAGTTTGGATCAAGTTGAAAATGATGTTTGTAGAATATTGGAGACCAAAAAAGGTTCATAAAAAAAAACTTTTTGTCTAAAAAATGATGTCTTACTTTTTCCATGTTAGCCTATGGGAAAATGCTAAAAAATGAGACATCATTTTTAGACAAAAGGTTTTGTCTAAAAAATGATGTCTTACTTTTTCCACTTTTCCATAGGTTAACATGGAAAAAGTAAGACATCATTTTTTAGACAAAAAGTTTTTTTTTAAGAATGTATTTTGTTTACTTCAAAATTATTCTCTAAAATATGCTGCCGATAATTATGGACTTTAGTTAACGAACAATGGTAAAAATTCCTCATATGGCGATGTTTTGCACATTTGCCACGATACTTGCACACAATACTCATAGCTATTTCGGTGATATCCTTCTTTAGCAAATTTGCAAAAAATTTAGCTTTTTCGTAACCAACCACATAGATTTTATCAATACCAGAGGTTAAGGTTTTTAAAATGTGATATAAGTTGTTATAGGGTACGTTGCCTTCTTCCCATCGTAATCCATGACGATTTTTTGTCAACCACATATTAGTTTTTTGTTTCTTGGCATCCAATTCATCAAAAGGCATAGATGGTCCAAATATGATAGAGGTCGTTAAATCTTTGGTAGCATAACCTAGTTCTTTTACGATGTAGGTATATTGATTTTGAGATTGTTTATATAATTGAAATCCTTCCAAATCCAAAACGATGAAATTGTCAGACATGTTGACACGACTGCCTTGACAGAAAAATATTTTTTTGAAAGCCCAACAGATTCCTTGAAGAGTCCAAAAAATATTTTTCAGAAAAATTTTCTAAACCCTTAAAAAAAACACTTTTTGTCTAAAAAATGATGTCTCACTTTTTCCATGTTAACCTATGGAAAAATGGAAAAAGTGAGACATCATTTTTTAGACAAAAAGTGTTTTTTTTTAAGGTTTAGGAAATTTTTCTGAGCTTCTCAAAAATATTTTTTGGACTTGTCAAGGAAGGTAGTCTCATGGAAAACTGAATAACAAAATGTACAGCCTATAGAGAAAGTGCTGTGCATTTAGGTGATCAATGTAGCCTTTTCAAGATCTTAAAGAACTGCCTTGGATCAAACTTGACTACCTTGAAAAACAAACGGTCTCCTGCAAGCTGCTGTACCAAACCTCAGTACCATTTTTTCGGAAGCATGAGAACATAAAATAGTACTTACAGCAATCATCCCCTTATATGGAAGAATAGAATCAACTTAAAAAGCGGTAATACACTAAAAAAATGATGAATCACTTTTTAATTTTTTATAAGTTAACATTAGATTAGATTTGGGTCCAAATTTATTAAAACATGTTTTAAATATCATAAAGATCTTGACTAAAAATTTTTGTCTTAAAAAAATGATGTTTCATTTTTGGGGTTCCGCTCCACATCACATCCTCTGACCTTTCCAAATCACACCTTTCCACATCCTCTGACCTTTCCAAATCACATCCTTTCCACATCTCACCTTTCCAAATCACATCCTTTCCACATCACATCCTTTCCAAATCACATCCGCTCAACTTTTCGAAATATCCTCTGACATCTTTCGGAAATATCATCACACCCGGATATTGTTTCATATAAAAGGGGCTACGAAATCAGGTAGCAATATATTGGTCTGTTCTTCTACTAGAGGTAAGTCGATTTCTTACTTTCATATATTTGTTTTGACATTATATATTTTTCTTTCTTTCTTACTTTAATATATTTGTATTAAATTATATATTTTTCTTTCTTTCTTTCTTTAATTATAGATGGCCTGCACCCCAAATTTTTTAATTTTAGATTTTGAAGGTTTTCAAACATATAATGAAACTGAGAAATCCTATACCTATATCATAAAAGAATTGGCTTACTTATCATTTAATTCTATAGGTTCAATTATTTTTGCTCCTCCTTTCCCATTTAACAATTTGTCTATAAAAGACCGTAAGACCAATTTATGGTTAAAAAATAACAGACATGGATTAAAATTTCAAGAAGGAGAGATTGATTATAAACTTTTAAAACCTATACTTAAATCTATAACTAAAAAATATGATTTAATTTATGCAAAAGGGCATGATAAATGTAAATTTTTTGCAAACATTTGTGAAAAAAATGTTTCTGAATTTTGTTTAATTTACAATAGTGATCTGAAACATGATTATAATAAATGTATTAGACATAATTTATTACCCCATTCTAGATATTGTGCCTTGAATAAAATTTTAAATTTTAAAAAATACCTTCGGAAAGGAGATTTTATTATTAAAAAAAATACATTCGGGGTGTGAGGCCCAGAATCAACGGGATCCAATACAATGGGAGTTGAACGAACAATGAGATCCGATAGAACAACAGGAGCAACGGCAGCTGAACGAACAATGGGATCCGATAGAACAACGACAGCTGAATGAACAATGGGATCCGATTAAACAACAAGAGCTGAACGAACAATGGGATCCGATAGAACAACAAGAGCTGAACAAACAATGGGATCCGATAGAACAACGGAATCCAGTACAACAGGATCCAATACAACGGGAGCTGAACGAACAACAGGATCCAATACAACGGGAGCAACGGGATCCAATACAACGGGAGCTGAACGAACAACGGGATCCGATAAAACAACGGAATCAACAGGAACAATGGAAGTTGAGCACACCTGAACAATGGGGTCCCGGCACAAAATATTGTATAATTTATACCAACTGACTTATTGTAAAAATATATATATATATATTCTTAATAAAACAATTGATTTAAAGTAAATTTGTTCTCACTTCACATAAAATAGTTGACAAATGAAGTTTATACAAATTTGTATTATGATGTAATACATAACTTCTTTATGAAAATATTTTTTATGATTAACTTTTGAGTTAATATTTTATAGGTTGGATATTTTTTGTTCTATCCTAAAGGACAAATTTATTAAGATGAAACTTTAAAAACACCCAAAAAAAATTTTAACATGAACAATGGGAGCACAAAATATTGTGTCAAAATAAATCTTAATTATTTCACATAAAATAGTTGACAAATGAAGTTTATACAAATTTGTATTATGAAGTAATACATAACTTCTTTATGAAAAGTTTTGTATGGTTAACTTATGATATATCATTTTTCAGACAAAAAGATACAACCTACTTTAATACAAGTGGCTGAAAAATATATTTTCCAACCCTTTAATGATGAGGTTTTCAAAACGGGCTTTTTTTTTATTAAAACATATCCTAAAAAATCAAATGTTTAAAAGAGACACCATGGAAAGTAATTACATAAGACTTGACAGGACTCCCTAAAAAATCAAATAGCTGGGTTGTGAACCGAATCTTCAAAAAATATTTTTGAGAGAAAAATTTTCTCAACCTATGAAAAAAAAAACACTTTTTGACTAAAAAATGATGTCTCACTTTTTCCATTTTTCCATAGGTTAACATGGGAAAAGTGAGACATCATTTTTTAGACAAAAAGTGTTTTTTTTAAAGGTTTAGAAAATTTTTCTGAGCTTCTCAAAAATATTTTTTGGACTCGTCAAGGCAGTCGAGGAGCATGTATGGGATCTCTTCATACCACCTGCTTTTTAAAAATTCCTTTTAGTCTCTCAAAAATGTTTTTTAGACAGTCGAGGAGCATGTTTGGGATCTCATATGGGGACTTTTAGAAAAAGTCGTGAAAATTTTTCGGAGCCCTCTAATGATGAAGTTCCAAAACTGGTTATTAAAACATATCTAAAGCACCATGGATCCGAATTTCTCAAAGACCCCAAAATCAAATGGTTCAAACAGTCTAAAAGAAAATTTTTCTCCGCTTGTCAAAACATTTTTTTAGGCTCGTCAAGACAGTTGTGGAGCATATTTGGGATCTCATGGTACTCTTTGATTCGGTTACCTTCCATGGATAGGTTTTAATAGAAAACCCGTTTGGAATTGTTTAAAATTTATCATTAAAGGGTTGGAACAAAGTGCCATACTATTCTTCAGATACATCAGATCCCAAACATGCTCCTTCCAAAAAATATTTTTGAGAGAAAAATTTTCTCAACCTATAAAAAAAAAACTTTTTGTCTAAAAAATGATGTCTCACTTTTTCCATTTTCCCATAGGTTAAAATGGAAAAAGTGAGACATCATTTTTTAGACAAAAAGTTTTTTTTTAAGGTATATCTAGAAGATTTTCTTTCGGTTCACAACCCAGTTGGTTATTCTACTGTTTGAGCCATTTGATTTTTAGGAATCAAATCTTACCTTGCCAAAGCTATTCTACTGTTTAAACTATTTGATTTTTTTCGGATCCCGTCACCTTCCATGGTGAACCATTTGATTTTTAGAATTTAATTCTCGTCAGTAATCCCGTCAAATCTTATTTAATTACCTTCCATGGTTACTTTTTGAGCCATTTGATTTTTAGAATTTAATTCTCGTCAGTAATCCCGTCAAATATTATTTAATTACCTTCCATGGTTACTCTTTGAGCCATTTTCTCGGTTACCTTCCATGGATATGTTTTAATAGAAAAGCCGTTTTGGAATTCTTTAAAATTTTTCATTAAAGGGTTGGAACAAAGTGCCATACTATTCTTCAGATACATGGAACTTTTTTTAAAAAGCAGTGGTATCCCAAACATGCTCTTTGACGAGTCCAAAAAATATTTTCGAGCAGCTCAAGAAAATTTTCTAAACCTTAAAAAAAAAAAAATACACTTTTTGTCTAAAAAATGATGTCTTACTTTTTCCATGTTAACCTATGGGAAAATGCTAAAAAATGAGACATCATTTTAAGACAAAAGGTTTTGTCTAAAAATGATGTCTTACTTTTTCCATTTTTCCATAGGTTAACATGGAAAAAGTAAAACATCATTTTTTAGACAAAAAGTTTTTTTTTTTTTAGTAAGTTTTCTTTCGGTTCAGTTGGTTATCCATTGGAACCCGTCAACCTTTTCTATGGTTGACCTTCCATGGACTTTCTTTAGTCACGTGTCATTTCCTTCCACCGGAAGAGGAATTGTGTATAAAATGGCGATGTAAAGTGAAAAATTAGTTGGCATCCGATTCGGAGGGTTGCTTTCACCAATGAAGGTTGCTTATTCCGCTGCTCCGTGCGTATTCGTACGTCCCTGTTCGCTATCATGCCAAAACAGCGTCGGCGACCTGTTCTCGTCGATCAAGCCTATGCTTTTCTCACTGCCGGTTTTGGCCATCGTGAGGATGACCCCGAAGATAAAGAAATGTTTAAAGCATTGAAGTTAGTAGAAGAACTCCAGACTGCTGCTAGCCGAGGAAGTCCAGTTAATGACGAGCTGTTACGTGCAGAAAGGAGATTTTATGAGCTTATGGATAAAGTGGGGTATGATCGTATTCAATTTTATGACGTTAATTATACCAAACAGTTCCCGAAAGATGATGAATGTATAATTGAACTTGAAAGGAGACAAAAGCTTCGAAGACAGAGAATGTTCAAGAAACCAACTCCTGAAACCGACAAAGGTGACGCGGATGGTTGGATCAAGCCGCAAAAAACTGTGATAGAAAACAGGAATGTTCAAGAAACCAACTCCTGAAACCGACAAAGGGGACGCGGATGGTTGGATCAAGCCGCAAAAAACTGTGAAAAGAGCAGCAAATTCTGATACTGAGGTTAAGAATTGGCCTATTAAAAAGAAGATACCTACTGCCCCTCCCTGCGGCAGAAATTGCTACAAAAAATGCTTTTAATGCATTAGAAGACACACCAAGCCTCGACGAGCGTATGGATACTACGAAGGCTCCTGAACCTGAACCGAAATCTGATGATACTGACAAAATTTTGGTTTCAGCAAATAGGAAAGAAAAGCTGCCACCCATTATTTCCGGAAACCAAATGGGGTTTCATAAGAGGATTATTTGTCAAACATGACATTGAAGACTTCGATGGAGTACTGACAAGAGACAAAATGACAAAATAATTGTTTACTTTGCCTCTTCCAGATAAAGCCTTAAAGCTTTAGCTGTACTGATGAAAGACGAAGTACAGTTTAGCACGTTCTGCTCGAAGAAGGATACACCACTGAAAGTTGTAATACGTGGCCTATCTGATGACTCACTCGTGAAGGATATCGAAGCTGAGCTCAAAAAAGATGGATTTCCTGTGCTCCGCGTCTCGCAGTTCACTAGGAAAACGAACGATGAGGAAATCAAGCTGCCTGTTTTCTTCGTATCACTCAAGAGGACTGATACCGGCAGACTGATTTACAAAAGAAAAAAGCTGCTGAACTTGCGTATTTCCGTACGCAAATTTAGGACGAATAAGCGCACTTTGATGTGCTTCAGATGTCAGCGCTATGGTCACGGTCAGTTATTCTGCAATAATCTGCCAAGATGCCTCAAATGTGGCCAGGATCACCTGACTTACACCTGTAAACTCCCGAAAGAAGAAAAACCAACTTGCGCAAATTGCAATTTGGATCATGTTGCGTCGTCTAGGACTTGCGAGTTTCATCCGAAATCTCGTGTTGCCGCTGAAAAGAAAAAGCACGTGCCAAAGCCGAAAAAATTGGTGAAAGAAAATATTGAGACTTTACCTGCACAAGCTAAAGAGGAACAGATGCCTTCCAAGAGATTATTTTCTGATGTAGTTAGAAACGCTACAAAAGGACTTTCAATGGAAGAGCCTATGCTGAAGTTTATAGACAAGTTTATTGAATTTGTTGAAAAATGCAAGACGCTTCCGAAGAGTGAAAGAATTATCCTTGCCCTGGAATTAGTAACTGATCTGCCCGACATGTAAAATTCTGTCTGTTCATGTATGATGATTAACTATTTTATTCTTTAACTTAGTTCACAGGGTTCTCAACAGATGGCGCCACCGGTGTCCCCTCTTAATGCTATGATTGATGTCTTCACCTTCCTGTGATGCTTGGAACTTTTTCTCTCTTCCTGCGGACTCTGGACTTGTTTCTCAACTGAGGATAGTTTTACGCGATGTGCTTCATGCATAATTTTGAACGAGCCGGACAAGCGACACTTTGTTCTGCATTCCGGCTATATCATCATCAGTCAGTCAGTCAAAAATTAGTTCTTTCATCATGCTGTTCCATTTCAAATACAACGAGTACTGCAGTGTAAGAGTGTGTGTGTTTGAAGGGAAACTATTTTGGATAGCAAGAAATTTATTGCATCTTCTTAGTTTGGGTAGTGTTCCATCGACTTTAAGTGTTTTGCAAACTCTCTGCGGTAAAAAGAACTTTCTTCGAATGAAAAACATTTACTACCGCCAAAATTTATTTATTCTAACTTCAGAAGAAGCACTATTGCTTGTCAAAAATGCTCCCGGTAATGACCAGTTGCTTCCCTAGATATTTAGCGTTTTGACACAACAACTTGTTCAACAAGAGGAAAATGTTTTCAAACTCTTGTATCCAGGAGAGGAGACTTCAATTCCTCCAATTAATATCATGGATATGGGAGTTTAGTTGGCCATGCCTTGGATGAGTTGGAAATTTTTCCGTCAGTTGTGTAACTGCCGTTTAACTTTGTTGTTTTATACTAAATTCAAGATGGCCCAGCTCTTGTGTATTTTTTTTTTTTGGAAGTTTATTTAATGGATGTTTTAATTTCTCAAGATTTTAGAAAAACTCGAGTGTTTCGTGATAGAAATAATGCATTTGATGCTGACGATTCCACTTTTATTGCATTATTTCGAGTTACCAAACCTATAGCATGAACCCTTATAAATGAATTAAGGCCGTGTTTTACCGGAACATCAACATCAAAGACTGTAATAACTCCTGAATTAAAGGTAAGGAATAATTCGCTAATTTTCATATTTATATGATATAGGCGTCTGGCTATTGATCTAACAGATAAGCAATTCCTTAATTTAATTTTAGTGGAAATAATATATTTGATATTTTCCTGTTTCACATATAACGAAGGTGTGCATACATAAAATGTTATTTTTAAAATTTAAAAATATGGTTTTTGAGCTAAAGTCTATAATAATGTACTTAATTTTTATCTTTTGATGAGTAATTTATAAATTTTAAAATTATATGTTTCAAATTATAATGTATTTCCCTCTGCTTTTAATATGTGGTGTATAAAAATGAAATGCATTAACAAATGCATTAAAGAATATACAGTATATATTCAAATTATGCACATCCTAAATTCAACTTTCATATTAAATTGTTTTGAGTTAAAAAAAATTATTTAAGTAGTTTTAATTATACCAATATAAATGTCAATTTCCAGTAGTTTTCAGAATCTCTGTATAATTTAAGTTAAATTCTTGTATAATTTTCAGTTAAATTAAATTCTTGTAAGTGTTTGAATGCATTATTTATAATTAGTTACCAAATTTTTTTTATGGTCTATTTTTTGATATGCTATCAGTTTTGTGTATTTTTCATTCAGATTTAAAAAGGGTATAAACAAAAATATGTATTGCAGTTTCTTTCACTGCGTATGTTAAAACATTTATATTATAGTTTTATACATATGTTTATTTATTTAAAACAGGTTTTGTGTGCCTTAAACTTTTATGCTTTTGGAAGTTACCAGAGATATGATGGTAACGACAGATATATTGGGCTGAGCCAAAAATCTGTGAGTCGGTGTATTCGAGAAGTTTCTGATGCTATTTGTTCTGGCCTTTTCACAAAATGGATCAAATTTCCAATAAGTAGTTTTCAACAAAACAAAACAAAATTAGGATTCCATCGAAAGTTTGTATTTTCTGATGTCATCGGTGCTGTAGATGGTACTCATGTATGTATAATTGCACCGAAAGACACGGAAGAATGCCAAGGTTTCGTTTATATAAAGAGAAAATCATTCCATTCCCTTAATGTGTAGTTGGTATGTAACTTTTCCTTCCATTTTATATAATATATATGTGTGTGTATGTATGCATTTATATGCAAGATGATATGTTTTATGATTTAACCTACAGTTATGTAATTTTTTTTATTTTCTTTCTATTACTTTTGTTAAAATTTATTATATTTTTACTGACCAATAAATTGTTCTTTAATGGACCATTCCGAAATTAATTGTTATCGTATGATTCATACATAATGCTACTGGCATTATGTATACACACATACTAACAAGGTAGTAGATGTGAAGTCTTTTTCTCAGTAGTATTCAAATCAAACTTTATGAAAGAGTAATAATGAATTGATACTATATCTGTCTATTTAGAACTTCGTCATATTGCATGCAAATATCAGTTATCATTATTTTGTTCTTCTCTCACCTGTTCAACTAACACACAGTTTGTTTCATCTCTTTATTGCCAACTGTAATATCATAAATATGTGAAATATGTTGAAATTCTTAAACAGTGTTATGTACTTGCAGTATTTGGATTAATTCATTGTGCTTATGGATTATGCTGAAAGAAAAATTACATGTGAAATTGCAAGAATTAATTCTTAATTTAAAACTTTATACATTTTTGTTAACCAGTTTCATCATCAAGCCACACCCTAAATTTTAATCGTATGCATAAATTTGCCTAATATATGTGACCGCTTGGTTGAGGTTTTAAATTTTATTAAAATTACATAGACGTGTTATTGCATATTATGATTGATTTACCTAATTACACATCATAACGAATTAATTTCGTAATGCAGAAATGTGAAAATCGCATAGTAAATATAGCAAAAATTTATTATACAAAGTAAAAATAAAAAAAATGTTCTAACCCATGCTTCAGAGATGTTGACTCTGACTATGTGGGAAGAAAGAGCCTAAGCGATATTTGAAATGAAAATTCTGGGCTGTCATGGCAATGCTAATGATGAAAGTAAGCAAAACTAATGTCTATCTGAATATTTGAAAATCTCAATGTAGATTTTTTTCCCCATTCTCTGAAAATGCAATGCATATTTTCTGTTACTCAAATAATGTGCATGATAATGCAAAATATTACATTGTTTGTCTAAAATAATAATGTAGTATTTCACCTATTACATTCAAGCAGAATCCTTATCACTCTAAAAAATTAAGAGTAGTCAA
The DNA here is from genome assembly GCA_000611955.2 of Stegodyphus mimosarum. Classification (NCBI taxonomy): domain Eukaryota; kingdom Metazoa; phylum Arthropoda; class Arachnida; order Araneae; family Eresidae; genus Stegodyphus; species Stegodyphus mimosarum. Next base: position 44,073 of record KK112934.1, on the reverse strand, counting down.
AGCCATAAATACTGCAATTGTTTTGTTGAAATGGAATGAACTGGCTGTATCAATGTATGCATGGGCTTTCTGTAATTAATATTTCAGTACCAACAGTTTTGACTTACTGTCTACTCTAATGCAAACTTTGTGAAATTAATTGTTCTAATTCTTTTCTAATCTTGGCAACCTGTGGGCCACTGACTGACCCATTTGAGTTCCAATAATAATGTATAATATTCATAAAAAATGAATTATTAAACATACATATGAAACAAACACTTGAAGATTACATAAAAAAATTAACTGAAAATAAATAAAGCATCTTTAAAAGGATAAATAAGAAAGACATATAAATGAAATTTTAATTTATAATGTGAAATGTACATATTAGTTGCAGAATCGTGATACTACTAAACTATTGATATTAGACAATTTTATTATTGTACTTTCAATTTGTTTAAAATATTAACTACGCATAAACAAATTTAAAATTAATATTTAAAAAATTAAAAATTTTTATAATTAATATTTTAAAAATGATATTAGTACAAATTAAATATTTTTAAAATCATAAGAACAAATTTCTATAATGAAAATTTGTAGTTTTTTAAAATTTTTTTTGGGGAGGGGGAGTCATATAGTTCGACCGCCTCATCCATCACCATAAGCGCAAACACGCATGCGCCATTTGGACCGAATTATTCTCAAAATAGGGTGGATGAATAGGGACTTTCCCCCCCTCCATTCTCTCTTTGCAAAGAAAAGAAGACATTCACCTCGCAGCGAGTAATAACGCCCCTTTTGGACGAGTCTATGTGTTTTGGCAGAATGCCAGCCAGGGTTGCATTTGATGCGGTCGAACTATACCTGTATTTGAATTACCATCTTGAATAAGGAATGCTTTTTTCTCAGGAACATTTTAAAGCAAAATTGAACTTTTTTTAAGAAAAAAGTCTGTGTCATGTGATGTGTCTTTTGACTCTGAAACTTAAACAGAGTGCTATGAATCAAATTTAGTTTCTGAAATATTTTTGTGTATTATTCTATTATTAAACACAAAGAAATTATTTAGGATGTCTGTCGTACTGGTCGACATCCAAACAGTGATGCGAATATGGTATCAATGGGTTGCTGAAGGGTCATATTGAATGGCTTGCAATATCTCAGTGTCCTCCGATGACTAACACCCCCAAGGATATTGTGAGGTCAGCCCTGAAAAACCGTATAACCATACATCGGATTACAGAGTGTCGGCGTCCACAGCAGCATGGACTATCAGCATGGCCACCAGTACTTCGACTTCCCTTGACAATGTAGCACAGAGAGACGGCAACTCTGGTGCAACGAACGACAAAGCTGGATACAGGAGTGGCACAATGTCATCTTTTCAGACAAGTCCCAGCTCTGCGTGCAGTATTCCAATGGCCGTATGCGTATCTAGAGGCTTGAAGGAGATCGCATGTCACCTGCTTGCATTCGTTATCGTCATAGGGGTCCTTCACCTGGTGTGATTGTTTTGGTAGCCATTGGTATATCACACGTACATCTGTAGTTTGGATTGATATTGATGGTAATTTGAATGCAGATTGGTACATTTCTGACATCTTACGTCCAGTGGTTGTGTCCCATCTTCAAGGCTGCCAAACTCCATGTTCGAGTCTTATTGGTTCAACTTATAAATGCAAGAAAGTATTTTCGCACATGAAGTTCTGTTTAAGTAAGAACAGGAGCAGATTTAGAACAAGACTAGATGAAACTACCAAATGTTTGTGCTGTCTTAAAAGTCTAACTATCAGCTAGACTTGACAAAATTAACATCTTAAGTTTGCACCAGGCAAGTGATTGATATCAAAGAGAAAATAAAGTTAATTCAGTTATGTTTGTTTTCATAATAATTTGAATTAAAATTTTAATTTTTATGTGTAAATTTTAAAGCATATTGTAACTATTTTCTCAATAAAGTTTATCTTATTAATCACCAAAAAAGGACTGTTTTAAAATGAAAATACCACTAACCCAAAACATCTACTGAATACTGATTTGAATATTGGTACTTGAATACTACTTCTGAATAATGGTTGATTTTGACCTGCAGCCAAAAAGGACTGCTGATGCCAATTCTAATCTATGACTGTTTCATACATTATTTTCAATTCTTAGCAAAATGTGACTTTAGGAAGTAGAAATCTATTATCAAATGATTACTATGCAGTACAGATTGACTGTTTTTATGCTATAAAATTCAGAATTATTTATGTGTAGTAATTTATACTATGCTCGAGAGAACCCATATATATATTTTCTGCTTCTTATACAAATTTTTAAAATTAAATTTACTGATAGAAATAACAGAATGTTAGAAAAAGCCAAATTTTAAATTATGTAATATTTTCAGTATGGAAATTTCATGTGACCTCTTTGTATTTCAGATTTGCAGTTCTGATTTGATGATCACCAACGTAAATGCGAAATTTCCTGGCAGTTCCCATGATTCATTTGTGTGGCAATCTTCAGAAGTTCGGCATGTACTTTCTATGCATCATGAAACTGGCTCCTGGCATTTAGGAAAGCAATTTTTTACTTTTGTGAGATATATAACTTAATTGTTTTATGTCAGTAATTTATGTAGTATATATCTCTCTGGTTAATATATATATTAAGTATTTAGTACTTAAGTCTTTAATTGCAAATTATTTTAAAATAAATTACTTTTCAGAAGTTTGAAAAGTAAAAAATATTTTAATATTTCAGGTGATGCAGGCTATCCTTTGGAACCATGATTGTTGACTCCTGTGTCTTCTCCAGCTGTAGGATCTGCTAATGAAAGGTGCAACAAGAAGCATGCAACATCCAGAAACTGCATTGAAAGATGCATTGGGGTTTTGAAATCAAGATTCCGCTGCCTACTGCATGCAAGAGAATTAAATTATGAACGAACAACTGCTGGGAAAATTGTAAATGCCTTTGCAGTGTTGCATAATATTTGCAGGCATTACAAATTACCTGATGTTGAAAATGATTGTAGAGAAGAACCATGGGGACCAATTCCACCAACAGATTTTGAAACACCATTAAGAGCTGCTGCTCTTAAAATCAGAGATAATTTAATTTTAACTAGATTTAATTAACTGCATTTAACTAACTCAAAATGTAATTTGATTAATTTTAACTAGATTTAACTGTAACTTTAAAACTAATGATAATAAATATTTTAATTGTATAAATATGTATTTGTTTCGAATGTTCTAGTTATAGAAGCACCAATAATACATATCCAAAATATTTATTTATTTTTTATTAATGCTAAATTTATTTTATCACAAAAATACAAATTACAGATATTTTAGACTTTCTTTTCTCATGCGAAAATTCATTTTTGGTTATCAGTTTTTATTTTTTAACTGGAAAATTTTTTCTGCAGCCACTGCTTGCCTCTCAACTGCAGCTGCTTTTATATTATAAAATTGCAGCTTCTCTTTATGTAGCTCAATTTGTAGTTTTAATAGTTTAATTTCTTTTTCTTTACAGTCGGCTATCTGCAGTTGATGTTGAGTATTGTAATTATGACTTTGAATAAACCTCTTGGCTATCTCTGCTGCTGTAGCCTTTCGTTTCCTTTTAGAATCTGAAAATAGTAATTGAAATTGAGATATGTCAGTATAAATCAAAAATTATCTAAAAAATATTTTGTTTTAATTACAGTAAACAATAATCCTTAATATAATCTCCATTTAAATAGGTTGATGTGTAAAAATTAAGGACAAGCACAAATCATCATTTCACAAGCTTGGAGAGCATTTGCATGCATGAGACTGTATCGGAAATTCTAAAGATATGCTCATTTTAAAATTATTTTGCAATATTGCTGTTGAATGGAGTTTTATGGTTACCCTCTGACCGACCAGGGTTTTTGCTAAGAAAGCACAAATTTCCCGAACCTCCTATGCGAAAAAATTATTTTCTTGTTTTCAATGTAAAAATTCTCCTGGCATTTTATACCTGGAATTGTGTACTTTTGTTATATTGCATTAATTTCTTTAACATATTTTAATATGCACTTATATATACGTTCTTACACATACCTCAAAAAATATTCTATACTGTATATACGGCCTTGCTGGTTAGAGGGTTAAGTGCGAAGACTATAATATTTATGGTAAAGTTTTAAATAATGATTTGAAAATAAAACAGTTCACATTTTATTAAAAAGAAATCATGAAAATTTTAGTTAAAACATTAATTCTTAAAATGATTTTTATAAAAATTGACCCACCATTTAAAACACTCGGTATAATCTCGTATGATGTGTTCAAGTCAACATCACACTGTAAAATGTTTCCGATATATTTTCGTGAGCATAATCTTCCTGAAATAAAATTAGTTGTGAAGATTGATGACTGAAAATATTCATTCTTAAGAAATATACAAATAAAACACAGCTTTGCAAATATATATTATGAAGACTTTTATACAAATAAAAAGCTTTCATTTAAGGCAATGAAGTTCAAAAGAATTGAGCATTTAAAATAACTTTTTATCATTGAAACAGCAAACTAAAACTCCTATAAAAGTTCTATGTAACACTAGTATGCCTTTACGTAAGTACTCCAAAATAAAAAGTTATAAGGTGTGGTTTTAGAATATATTAAGAGATGATGAATAAGCATTTTGAAAACTAAAAACACACTGCATTTTCGAACCAGAAAACTAGGTGCAGAAACCTGTTCTTTTTTCCAGCAGAGACTAACAAAACTGGAACTGATTTTCACCTTTATATGCAAAATTTAGAAACATATCTTGTGGAATAAAATTGGATACTCTTCTGTTATCGGGGCAGATTCAGAAATGTATGTATGTATAGGCATATATGTGTGTGTGTATATACACACGCTTATGTACATGCATATATTTCTGAATTTGATCCCAACAACAGAAGAGTACCTAAAATTTCAGAAGAGAGAAAAGATGAACATTATTTATATTTAATACAGGGAATCATAATTAAATGTGATTGTGGGCAATCAGAAAATCATAATATTTGACTATAATTCTGAAATATATGTACATTTTTACTTCACACTGTATATAACCAGTTATTAAAGCCTTTAGCATTTATTTTCTAACATGATTTAAATTTAACAATTAATGTACTTACATTGCATTCAAAATCAACTGCAGATTCAGAAACTTCATCATTTCCACGTAACATAGCGCTGCCGTACAGTGAAAGAACTCATTCCTCTAATGGCGTCAAAACTTCTTTAATTTCCGGGCCTCCTCCAGTTCCTCTATTATGTTGAGTTATTTTTGTTGCTTTTTTCCTGATGGAAAATTTGTAATCTCTCCATGTCTACATAAAACAGATATATTGATGAAATTTAGGATTTGTATTTGAACCTAATTGTAATAAAATAGCATTTTGATAGACATACAGTGGAATTTGACAAACATTGAAATGTTCTCAAAAACAATTTTTTTTTTTTAAGAAATACTACAATTTTCATGGCAACATAATTTAAATTATGTGCATTTTTCAGTTATCCGCAAGGAAGTTAGAGGATTCTAACCTCCATGGTTATCTGTGACCTGCTTCCACAGCATTAGCCTGATTAATCAAGAGTACACTGTATTCAGAAAAATTCACTCTTTTATGAGTATAGTTGCAAAATTCTGCTACTCTGTTTTAGAATTCTATTCTTGATAATTTAATAGACTGGATGTATGGTTTAATAGTATGATATTCTTATAGGTTTTTTTCATATTTAAATTAGTACATCTATTAATAATAATCATCATAAAAATAGTAAACTCTACAGTGACCACATAAAAAAAAATGCTTTTTCTGATGGAAAGTGATATTCCCATTTTTACAAGTTCTGTTTGGGCATAAATATTGCAAATTTTGTAAAGAAGAATATGCACACATTAAACTTTATTGGGACTAGGATAGGTCCTTTTCAATGTTATTTTTATTTGGATATTAATAACAAAATTTTTAATATTAAACGGCATAAGATTACTTGATAAATACAGCTTGAAACTAATATACAAGGTAAGTTCATTAATATTTTCAAACAATTTTATACTAACTTTATCTTTTGCTAAGTAAATAGCATATGCCAGGTAATTAAATAATATATGCCAAGCATTTTCAGTTCATGGAATTCATGGTAAATCATAGCGTTCAAATTTAGAATTCTGCCTGACCTGTCAATTCCAGCATGCAGGCAGCTAATACAATTAGGTTGATTAAATTTGAAACATAAATGAAATATACATTTTATATTCAGAAACAATTTATATAAATGTTCTAAATATTTTGAACAATTATATCATTGAATAAATGAATTGTAATTAGTGGAAAGAATTAATGTCCTAAATATCATTGTTAGTTTATGCGAAAATAATGAGTGGCTTGTTAAAAATTAGACAAGATGAAAGATCTTTTAGAATATAGTATTTTAATGCTCCTCACCACAGTGCAACAAGTTCATTTGCAATGCGCAAGATCCACAAAATAAACGTTACAACTGAATTCAGCCATCTATCTTTTCAGAATAACAATCTCTCTCGTTGGCATTCTGTAGCAACTAAATTTCCAACAATTAACCCTTTCCCATTGCGCACATTTTGAAATCTTAGAATCATAGCAAACAACTGAGAATTTGACAATCACAAATATGCAGTAATACTCAGATTGTTCCCTTTTTAATAATATCAGAAAGTGACTTAGTTACCTACTGTTGAATTTTGTCTTCAGTTTATTGTCACAAGAGAATTCGATAAGATTTCCTTCTGGAGAAGTAAATACAGATCAAAGTTTGGCTCTGAAAGGACCTGGAATCTATGCAAAGATGTAAATATATTATGTTTTTGAACAATTCTGACGACACAGCAGTCGGTAAAAACACAGTTAATGACATCTAAAATACATAGTTTTTATGTAGTTATGTGATTGATATAATTCATGAATAAGTAAAATCATTGATATAATCATCTGTTGCTAAAAATTAAAATTTTTTTTTGATTCAAGTTCAATAGGAATATTAAAAACGAGTACGCGATGCTATACTGCAATTATTTGATTTATGACACTGTTGAATAACCTTCTAAGAGAAAAAAAAGCAAAATTAATATAAAATTTCTATTAACAAACAGTTCACAAACATGTAACCTTTCGCAAAGCACCCGTTGGCGCCGTTGCAGTTTTACTCGCCAAGCTCACCAACGGTTGATCGACGTCGACGATGAGCGACATGGAAGTAAGCCGCGTAAACGAGATATCTAGTGCATATAATCAAAATAGGTTAAA
>KK112934.1:15656-35684 GCA_000611955.2 Stegodyphus mimosarum | reverse complement strand
AAATTCCCAATACAATTCCATTAATTCATCCAGTACAGACCCAATAACAAACACAGTACAATTCCAAAAATTCTAATAGCCAACCCAATGCAATTTCAATTACCAACAAAGAAACATAAGCACTAAATTGAAAAGTAAATCGGACATTTTGTGAAACGACGCAAAACGCCCAAACGAAAGTAATAGTCCTTCGGGACTAAATCCCTTTGGACTAAAAATCAACATATTTGGGTTTCCGATTATCATTCACCCCTCTCACTATATTTTCTTCCGCGAACAAGCATCTGTCTCCGAAAACTTCACTCATTATATGAAAATGTTACTATCTATTCATTGTTAAAAATTCAGGTAAAAGCTTACGATTGGGTGCCCCTTGTTTTTTGGCGATTCTGTTTTGACGCTAAGATCGTCGCCAAGAGGACACAATTTCAAGATGGCTGCTACACAAAACCAAAACAAGAAGTCAAAGAATTTCACAAACTCCGCGTCTATGTATACATCGACCTATTTTCACTTAAAAAAACATCAGAGAACTGCAGAAACTAGTCATTGCACATTGCCTTGACTTTGTTCATGTGCACGTCGATTTATTTTCAGTTTAATAAATCAAGAAGCTAAAACCATGTTAAAACTCTCATGGTAACCAGAAATGGGGTTTCATCACCAAAACTGAACAAAATTTTTCGCCAATAGAAAGGGCACCCAGTTCTACACTAGAGCCAAAATTCATAAAAATAACATGAAAATCCGAAAAAATAATAATAAATACGTGAAGAAAAATTTAAATCTGCAAATGCGAACAACGAACGTGGTAATTGACCAAAAATCAACGTAAGAGCAATGGTTGCAACTTTGGAACAAACGAATCCGTTGAATCTGACGGGTTCCCAGGTTTGATCTATTATCGCCAATGTTGGCGGTCTTTATATTTGGGTGCTTTGTGGAAGAACACCCGAATATTCCCATTTTTCAAAAGAACATATATAAAATTATACTACTTTTCTCCACATATCTGCAGTTTTAGAAGGGCCAGTTCCTTCTGCATTTAAAATATTCATTAAGTCTTCCCATTCCCCCCCCCTATTTTCTGTATTAAATGCATTATTAATTTTGCCACTTAACTGCTGCGGATATTTTTCGAAAAATGCCGCCATTAATTCGAATTGGTTGGTAGTTGTTTTTTTTGCTAGTGCCATTTTCTGTGAAGCACGTGCGAAACAGAATATTTAACAACAAACTAGCCCCTTTCCTGAGTCAAAGAATATGTATGTGGGCCTCGAACAATGTACAAGGGAGACAGACTGGTTGGTATGAAATAAACGTCACTTCCGCACGGAATTTCCAGTTCATTTTCCGCCGAAGGAGTTTGAAAGGGTCAGACTGGCTCTCCCGTCTGCTGTCGAGTGGAAAGAATATCTCGACTGGTTTCCCGACATCGATCTCGACCGTTGTCCAGACTAGACTCCTAACACTAATGATGCGAATTCTTGAACTATGAATTTATTGTTCAAGTCTATTGCGTTAATTAAGATTTAATGGTCAAATATCTATTTATATAATATATTAATGAAAGCAGATAGTCTTCGTGTGCTCACCATACTCCTGATAAAGCTAAATAGCCTACTGTAGTAAAGAAATACCTTTCATTACCTAATAAAAAATTATTCAATTACTCTTCGTTCATCTTATTCAAATGACTTGAAAGAGTGAAGATATTGATTAGTTTTAACATGATATTCCTACAGGTATTTTGTAATAATATCAGGTGCAGTTTATTGCAAAATAAATTTTGGTTAGATATAATGTTTTTTTAAACAATAACCTTCCCTCCCTTCCTTTCTTTTTACCATTTGATCAATTATTGATAACCGTAATCGTCTATGATGTCATTCTCTTCCATGATGAATGGCGGCCATATTAGCGGTTGAAGTACTTGAACATACTAAAAGTAGTAATCAATGAATTTATTTTGGAAGTTTTATTCTTAATTAAACTTAAAAATTCATTGCATGCACAATCTCCGTATATCATAGGTCTTTAGAGATTGATAAATTTTCTAATATGGAAGAAAAAAGTGCGTTGAAGGAATTAGACTCTTGGATAGAGCAGCTGAACGAATGCAAGCAGTTGACAGAAAACCAAGTGAAAACTTTATGTGAAAAGGTATTTATGCTGCTGTTTAAGTGTAAAATATGCAACAAATCGAAAATATTTTTTATATTTTCTGTGCTTTTTCTCGGCTATTGGATTATTGCTATTATTAATATGTAATCAATTGCTTTTTAAATTTTGATCTATTTAGGAAAAATTATTTTTATAACCTCCCTAAAATAGCATTGCTTGACCAAGTCTTAGAAAGAATGAATAAAAATTAGCATTGCCAGAAAATAGTACTTTTTATGTATTGTGAATAGAAACACTTAAGTATCACATGTTCGTGAATGCATTATAGCTATTTGAACGGTTTTTTGCCAAGTTTATTCTTTTAATGGCTATTGAGTATGTACGTGAATTATAGGATGTGTAGTTTTAATTTTGTGTTGTATTTAGGTAATAATATGTAACAGTTTGGACAGGTTTCACAATCTGAAATTAGAATTCTTATTTACATTGCATTTTTGCATTTACGCGAGATATGCCTGTTAGACCTTAGATAAGTTTCCTGCAGTTATGTAACTTCTCGCTTTTCTTATATTTATAATCTTAATTAACTGAGTACTATGCAAAGTTTTTTTAAATAAAATTTCCTTTGAAAATATTAGATGTTCTTCTTTGTGTTCAGCTGAAATTGGTTTTGCAAGTATAAGCAAATAATGTCTTTAGTATTAACTTGTAGGGTGTCTTGAGACACAAAATGAATTGTCTCCAGTTAACTCTTGTTTTGAATTTAAACCTATGTCTTTAAAGTATAAAGCTTAAGAATAGTGTTTTAAACCTGAAATTCTGTTCATCTGCAGTTTATTTAAGCACAGGTTCTAAAATGTTACTCATTGTAGTATAATTATTATAAGTACTTGTAATGCAATCATCGATACCGGTTGAACTGAAGTTTTAGTTTTGAATATGCAGCCATAAAACTTGATGCAAAAATGTGTGCCTGTTCTTGAAAAGCTAATTCCGCAGATTTTACATTTTGGGAATATATTTGGACTAAGGACCAGCAGCAGGCATGAGCAAGTGTGTTGTAGTGAAGTGAGACAAAGAATATGATATGTCCAATATATCCTGCATTAATTTTTGAAGTGATGCAGTTTTGAGAGATTCATTGCGAGTAGTTACTTATTACTTTTAAGACAGAAAGGAGTAGCAATTTAATTAAAATGCATATTCAAGCGACTATTCCAAGTTAAAATTAATTTTGGTTTATATATTTTTTACTTGCGTTTCAAAGAAAAAAAGATTTAGTGATAGAAAAGCCTTTTGTAGAAAATAAACTAATAATTTTCAAGAGATATTTGTAAGCATAGTATTAGAATAATTATTTTATGTCTTGATAAAACATTTTGTTAATAAATATTCTTGATGATTTAATATACTGATAAATTGGTACAGTAAATGTGTCTGTTTTTGAATAACTTTTACATTTAAAATGGTAAAAAAATTTTACATTTACATGGTTAAAAAAAAGTCAATAGCTGCAATCTACCTAACCAGAGAAGAGAGTGAATGAGGTGTGTTCTTAAGAGCGAAAGCTCAATTCAGAATGTTTTGATTTAGCTTTATTTTGATTTGTTGATTTGAAGTTTTTGAAATTACCGTTTGAAAAGTTATGTATATGTATCATTGGTATTATGAAAGAATCTTATGATCAATTGATTTTGAAATCATGCAGTTCCAAGAAATTATTGCTAGGACAGAAAAGAGAACCAGCTGAATTAAAATGGAAAGGTTAATATTGCAGATTAAAGTTAGAATTTTGATTTACATATGCATGTTATATATATATGTTGTGTGTGTGTAATAGCAAATTTAAATTTTAACTATATTCATTTTATTACCAATACATGAAAAAATAAATGTGTAGAAAATTGAATGTGTTGCAATTAAACAGTTAAGTACAAAGATCTACATATCAGCTTTAATTACTGAGAAGTAATTTTGGCTCTAGTGTAGAATTGGGTGCCCTTTCAATTGGGTGAAAAATTTTGTTCAGTTTTGGCAATGAAATCCCATTTCTGGTTACCATGAGAGTTTTAACTTAATTTTAGCTTCTTGATTTTTTTAAGTGAAAATAAATCGATGTGCACATGGACAAAGTGAAGGCAATGTGCAATGACTAGTTTGTGCAATTCTCTGATGTTTTTTTAAATGAAAATAGGTCGACGTGTGCATGGACACGGAGTTTGTGAAGTTCTTTGACTTCTTACTTTGGTTTTGTGTAGCGGCCATCTTGAAATTGTGCCTTCCTGGCACTGATCTTGGCGTCAAAAAAGAATCGCCAAGAAACAAGGGGCACCCAATTGTAAACTTCCTTAAATCTCTGCTCTTTGAATGCTGTGTAAAATAAATGGGAGAAAACCTTTATTGCATATTTATCCATCCTATTTGGGAAATAAATCTTTCAGAAATGAATATGCGTATGTATTCATATTTGTTCCTGTGAACGTATTATAACATGTGAACGTATTATAACAACACATTTCTGGTTATGTATGTGTGAGAGCATATGGATTATACATGAACCATAATTTGAAAATTGTAGCTGAATAGAATCCACTGGCTATAAAATTTAAATACAGGCCTACCACCTCACCTTTCCCTGGTAAAATTTCTTAATTCTAACAGAATGCTTCTTTGTTATTATTTTTGACCAAGATAGTACCATGTTAGCCATAAAGGTTTTGCGACAGCTTACAATGTCATGTGAGAAAATGTGAAGAATTTTCAAACATTGTAGATTTTCATGCACTCACATTCACATTCAAAGAATCACATTCTTTTGCACCAACTTAATGATTTTTCATGAGGATATGAATAATAATTTTTTTGTACTAAATATGGAAATGACTTGCAAAACACTTGGAAAATAAAAAAAAAAAAATATGGAAAGATGAAATTCATCTGTTGTTCTGCCGCAGAGTCATTCTTTTTTTAAAACATGCAATGAAAACATGATTATTTGACAGTTAGCTAATTGGAAAGCTTAAGTATTGGGATTACAAGTCGAATCTCAGGTTATGAACACCTTGCTCACAAATAAATTATGTGAATTCATTAACAGATACTGTAAACAAAAAAAGTACCTTGAATGACTTTGGATGAATCGTTGAAATAGTATTTTTGAAAAGCTTGATTTGCTTTATAGGAAAGAAAGCAGTGCTGCTTTTCTGTTGTGTGGAAATACGAATAATGATAGTCTTCACAAATAAAATTACTTTATTTTGAAAATGGGTGTACGTTTTCTCTTGTGGCAAAGTTAAGTATTCTACCTTTTATTGGAGAGAGGCTATATGGCTGTATAAGACATTAGCTTTTAATGACTAGGCATATTTGAAATTTTATTTTAAATATTATAAAGGTTTTCCAGTATGATCCAGATGAATAAAATCATTGAAAATTGATTGATTACATATTTTCAAAGTATATCTCTGTTTAAAGTAATTCTTCCTTTGTTATGCATCTTCCCGAGCATTTTGAGAACTGTTTTATTAATGAAGATGTTTCATTGGGTGCATATCTACTTTTGACTAAGTATATAATGGAACTGCTCAATCATGACTCAGTGTTGTAGTTGGTGAGGACTAAATCTATTTTATTACAAAGATATGAAAGTATGCCTCACCTGTCTTGCATTATAAATTATATAATTATTGCAGATCTTTACAAGGCCTTATCAAAATTTAGGACATTGAGGTCTCCTTTTTCTCCCTTAAAAGCTGAAGTGTTTTCCTTTGTTGTGAAGACTGAAGTGCTTCGTTTTTGTTCATCACTTTCTATATACAACAGAAAAGATGAAGATCCCACTGCATTGTAACTAACTTATGACACTCATAGTATCCAAGGTCATTTGTACTGCTTTAGAAACCTCTTCGGAAAATACAACAATCCAGCTCATATGTAAATGCCATTCTAACATAGACAAAGTTCCTAAATTAAAAATTTATCTTTATAATGCATTAAATGGTAGTTGAAAGAAACAGCTAGAAATTTGTTATTTGATATTGTTGATTAAGTGTAAATACATTTAAATTAAATTTTTAATGTCTTAATATCATGAAATCTGACATCTCTTTGCAGGCTAAAGAAATTCTTGCCAAGGAGTCCAATGTTCAAGAAGTAAAATGTCCTGTCACTGTATGCGGCGATGTCCATGGCCAGTTCCATGATTTGATGGAATTATTTCGTATAGGAGGAAAGTCACCCGATACAAACTATCTCTTTATGGGTGATTATGTAGATAGAGGTTATTATTCTGTTGAAACTGTTACATTACTCGTGGCACTTAAGGTAAGATACCTTGGCTTTTAATTTTGAGTGATTTGGATGATGTGCATCAGTAATGAAATCTTTAATTTTAACTGCAATCAATAAAAGACTGTAGTGAGTTGGTTGAAAAACTATGTAACTATTGACTCACTTAATTGGACTGTTGATTTTATAACTTCAGTTATTGGAACATACATATTTATGCAACCATCTTGGCTTAATTTGGCAGTTTTTTTTGTACAGATTAAAAGGTAAAAGCTACATTTAAGTTGCACATTGGTGTGTTTTGTGGCCTCTTTTTTTTTTCTTTTTTTTATTTGCAGACTGTTGATATTTATCGTAGGTCAGTAGACATTATCAATATAAAACATACTTAAGCAGTTTAAAATCCAAATTTGAATTATTACATATGATACATTAAAAAACACTTCCTTCTTCAAATCTTTCTGTAATTTTTTTGCATTAATTTTCTTTCGAAGTATGCAGTGATCTGTTTTCACTTAAAAAACATCGGAGAATTGTAGGGACTCGCCTTTGTGCAATCCCTAGCAGAAGTGGCTATCTTCGAAGCGCATTAAATGATTTTTAAATAGTAACAAATACAGACAACAAATGGTACTTGGGTATTAACACAACCACATTGGCACAACTGGAGATTTTTTACAAATTAAAAGAGAGAGAGTTTATAGTTTTCACATTAGTTTTTAGAAAGCTTTCCAAACTATTGATATATATATATATAGTAACTTGGTAAACATTGGAATAAAACATCTTTAAAGTAGTAATATAAAATACAAATTTTAATTACTAAGTAAGGATTAGGTGATACATTAAAAAAATAAAACGCACATTATTCAAATCTTCTTGTAATTTTTTTTGTGTTATTTTTTCCCCGAAGGACAGAACAATTTGTTTTTGCTTAAAAAAATCATCGGAGAATTGCAGAGACGCAGCTTTGTGCAAACCTCAGCAACAGTGGCTATCTAGGAAATTAATGGTTGTTGTTCTCTTTAAAAATTTTCAGTAAAATTCTGTATTCCTGTAGAAGTTTTATCACAGTTTCTTCCATTGTTGGTAAATTCCACAAGCACATCCACTGGAGAAGGGAATTTCAGTGTTTTTACATTTGTTCATGGATACATAGGGATATATGGAAATGACCAAGCTGATTGGCCTGTTAAGAATGTAACTCGGAAAGGCATTTTAATGTTCATGTAAATATTCCAGAATTCTACTTTAAAAAAATATTCAAAAATAAAATGATTGAACAATGGAATTATGATTATATAACTTTTGATAAGGGGGACATTACAAAAATGTTATTTCCAACTAACTTTAAAAGACCTAAAGATAAGGATGTATTGCTGAGTTTTTAACATTGTTCAATTTTCGCCTTGCTGTGGAAAGTTTGAGTTGCCTTTTGCTTAATTATGCAAGAAATTAATTAAAATGTAGATTGGAATATTAATTAGCCACCGTATTATCGATTTGTTTCTGTGCTTTTAGCCTATCTTGTTTTTAATTATTTATTCTTGCATGAGGAGTTTATTTTTCTTTTAATTTACAAAAAAAGAAAATTTAAGTGAAAAAATTATTTATCAAATTTTGTATAACGTTTTTATTTCAATTCCTAAAATGAAGCTATTTTCAAGATAATTTGTTTCAATAATAAATTTGTACATATGAACCTGCATATATGAAGCTGAAAGGTAACAAATATTATGCATACCTGAGTTTTAACTGGTAAAAATTTTAAAAATAAAGGAAATATGTAGTTTTTTTAATAAATGCAGACAAATAAATAAAATTTTATTAGCTTTAATATAAAAATAAGTATATTGTTCTATACATGGTGATTGAGAATTCATCATCAATATTTGGAGCTAGGCAATTGCATGCAGTACGCTTCCCCAACTGCCACGTGCCACAGCATCAATTGTTTTCATGTATTCAGCGACAACTGTGTGAAACTGGATCGTTTGCTTCTAGTAATGCTAATTGAGGGAGGTGGTTGGGGAAGCGCATTGCATACAATTGACTGGCTCGAAGACATCTTCCTCCTGCCGCACCATAAGTTACATGCATATCTGCAAGTTCATTCCACATATACTGGTTCATGTTACTTCTGCAAAGTCACCTAGTCGAATGACGACTGACTGCACACGTCAAACAGCTGTGTTTATGTGGGAGTTATGTACACACAGTGCCCTCTATGCCACCATGTGTTCGTGTGTGCCCATGCTTTCCTATGTGAAATCTCCTTCTTTTCCTATGCCTTACCTCCCTACCAAATACTTATGATGAATTCTGAATCACCCTATATAATATACAAAATGTTATGGTACTCAATGTATTTGTTCGGAATAATTTGAATGCACACAACTCAGATGATAGGTTGATAAGATTTATTTTATCAAATGAAACACTTCAGAGGTCTGGAACTTTCCACAAAGATAGTCGTACAACTCTTCACAATATCACAGAGTATAAATCAGTAGTTACATTTCAAACTACTGTGAACATTAAATACAATGGAATGCAAAGCACAGCTGAAGAGAAAGCTACCAGGATGTATCTTAGTTCTTCGATTGCATGTAGAGTCAACAGCAGCAACTTGGAGCAGATGCTCTCTCTGGCCGTATATAATTTTTCACCTGGTGGGCGAGATATTTCTAGTACTGCCGAGAATTACTAGAAGGCAATATGAGGGTCGAATGATGGTTACAGCTAATATAGTGATAAATTACATTTATTGTATTAAAGTACCTATTATGGTGATGCAAGGACTAGATAAAAAGGTCGCCAAGTCTGGCAACAAAAATTAGTCACAAAAACCATTTCCTCCTTCGCGATATTTTGCCAAATTATCGAGCTATCCATTTACTTGGTGTTAAAGAGACCCCTGTATTCTTATTTTTCCAGCATAGCTTGTCTCTCTTATATTGTCATGTTACAACGTAAAAAAAGAAATGCAACAATTTCACATAGAATTCCACTAAAATAATCAATCTATCTGTGTACAAAATTCATAACAGTATGTTGCATAAACCCCTCTGGTCCTGGAGAGATACATGTGAGCCTTTCATGGCGAAGGAGTTTATAGTGTTTTCATGGGTACCATCTAAGAAATAAATAACTGACTAAAAGTGGTAGCTCTCATACTATATCAATACCAATAAATGTCCTTAGATAATTTTTCACCAAACATTGTTTTAGTCATATCTTTTGTAAGTATTAACGTCTCACCTGTAAAATAGGGTGTTGCGCTCTTTTCGGTATGAAGACTTGCAATGTGGGAAGCTTCTAAGGCTTAAATAGTTGTGGAATGTGTAGTTACTCAGTGTTCAATACATTATTGGAAGAAAAGGGTTTACTTTTTACATTTGTGTATATCATCTCTGAATGCAGTTTTAACCTACTTTATTTGTCTTGGATAGTTATTTGCAAGCACTTCATAACATACAAGGTTTTGGTTCACTCTCATTACCACACCAAGTAAAACTCTTGTCATATTTGTGGAAGTAATTTTTCTTCTTCATTATGGAATAAACTAAACATTTCAGGTGATTCATATTTAATTTCACATAAAATCTGCTGATGGAAATTTACATTTTATTGCTCAGTTTTAATCTACAGCCTATAATTTGGAAAAGTATATATATATCACTTCATATGAATACAGCTGTGTTTCTTTTATAAGAAGTTGTTCAAATAAGAGTATTGAAAAAGATATTAAATGGAAATACTAAACTAACTTTATCGACCGAATTTGAAAACATTTATAGTTATGTCAAAAGAATAATAATTAAAAACATTAAAATCGAACTATGACTTACCAGTGTATAACTAGGAAGCATATGTTGAATAGTCACTTTGAAAACCTTACTTGAGAAATGGAATATTTTATTTTGGAAGAAATTAAGATGTGTAATAAAAGTATAATGGCTAGAAAGTACTGGTCTTTGCTTATTCATTATACATTATGCCACCAGCCACTGAGCAGTAAAATCGTTGAACACTGGTCATTCCGACCTGCGTTCGAATCCAGGCGAAGGGGCTGCAAGGGCATTTTCGTGATTTTCCCCATGTATAACATGTATACGAGCCAGTTTCCCTTAGAAAGTCCTCCGCAAAGGCATCCCTCGGACAGATAGCAGTAGTGTGTTTTGCCATAATAAACTAAATCAAGTCAAATCATATCGTTATACATTAAGTAAGCTGCTTGTTATAGCTGCCTTTATGACAGTCAACTAATCTGCCTTCCATGCATTGACCATTTCTAAAAAATCTTAGGCCTGTTGAAGCTTGATGTATCAACTAAGAATGAAGCAAATTGCAAGTAAGTAAAAGGTAAATTACTGGGAGATGAAAACAGTTCGTGAATTTATATATTGATGAAGTTTGAGTGTAAAAGGTGATATAGAAAGGAAAAAATTAATCGGCGTTCCTGATAATCTTGAAAGTATGGAAACAACATCTGTTCAGTCTTTTATGATTTCTTCTTTATTATCAGATTATTAAGATATCATTACATTAGTAAGAATTCATTTTCTGTATGTTGGACAAAATTATGCTTTATTTAATTTATGTTGGCAAATGCCAAGAGGATTTTAGGAAATTTTAATTTTTCTGCGAATTTTAATCTCCTGTTCTATTTGTTAGATAATAACTGAAATAAATAAAAATATATTTGCATACTTTTTGAGAGCTCTGAAGTATTTATAGTTTTAAAGCATTGGATATATTACTGATTGTTCATTCAAGTTATTCTTAAAATTAAAAACAGCAGTAATTATTAATAAATAATTATAGTGTGGTAAAATAATAAAAAATATCATTTTTATGTCTGTTAATTGGTTAAATAGTGTTTATGTCAGTTAATTGTTTATAACTTTAGAAATCTTTTCATGCCTTTCCTTTTCCTTCACATCTGGAAAAATGAACCTGCGATATTTGGAATCTGTGAAATCAACAGTAAATTTTGTAAATATATTTTTCGGAGTATTTATTAAAGATTTTATTTTAGTATTTAGTGGAAGTAAGAACAATCAAACTGTAAAGATTTATTTATTTTAAAACTTTGTTTTCAAGCAAATCCTAAAATGTCATTACTTTCAGTATAAAAATAATTGTACGAAATATCGTAAAACATTGCATAGAAAATTTCATGAATATTTTTTAAAATAATACCTATTAAGCTATCAGTTTTAACTATAAATGAATAAATGACCTTTTATATACGTTTTTCCATAAGTCTCTGAAAATAATTACTATGCATTATTTAAAACAAAAGAATTTAAACATTTAATGAAACGTGCCAGTGGCGTGCGGTAGGTTTTCATGCGTGTGCAGAGTACAACAACAACAATAATAATAAAACCATAAAAATGTACATTAAACACTTCTTTAACTTTTCATTATTCATTTGTACACAAAATCCATACCTCTATCCGTATTACTAACAAAATCATCAATTACATGATCATAAAACTCTGGTTTTGACTGTAATAAGTGCAACATTTCTTTTTCTATTGTTATTAGAGATAAATTGCTTAATCTATCCTGGCTCATTGTATTGCGTACATAATTTTTTACTCTTTTCAATGCTGAAAATGATCTCTCCACCGAAGCAGTTGAAAATGGAATTGTACAAATTAAATGTGCCAATTTATAGTTAAAAAAATTTGAGTGAATTTAATTTTTTAAAACTGCAATCTAATTGACAATAAATAGTGTCCATTATTTCATAATATAAATTTTTAAAATGTTGATCTTGGTCTACACTTGAGTTTTGTAAATTTTCACGACGTTTTTTTAAATTTGGGGGACCGACTACAGAAATAGTCTCTTCATAAACTTCATCAAATGCAACAGAAGTTCGCATATTTTGAATTGCATCTTTTACTTCCTCTACTTTTTGACTAGAATATGCTATATCTAAGTTAGTTTTTTGTAAAATGTCAAATAGAACATCAGTATAGCTAAACACTTTGGCAAAAATATTTAGGATAAAATTACCTTTAAATTCTTCAAAAAAAAATGTGATAACTCTTTGCGATATTAATTGTATCGTTATCCCAGCCTTCTGGATTCTCAATAATATTTTCAAATAAATCAGATAGGCCTTGCCTTTCGCTTTTTATGGTATTTACCAAACGAGATGAATAATTCCAACGTGTTGTAGCTAATTTTGGAATTTTTCTTTTAATAATTTCATTTAAAACATGATTTCTTTTGTAGACACCGAAAAAAACGAGGCTATGCCAGAAATTGTTGCAAAAAATAATTTACTATCTCTTATAAAAAATACAGATTGCGACAGAACTAAATTAAGTACATGTGCGCAACAATGCACAAACATAGCTTCTGGGAAAACGTCTTTTACTTTTTTCTGCGTCCCAGTCAACGCTCCTGCCATGACTGCCGTCCCATCGTACGTTTGAGCAATCAGTTTATTCTCACACCCCCAACTCAAAATCGTTTCTTGCACTACATTACACAAAGCTTCCGCTGAATGATCACCACTAACATCTTTAAAAAACAAAAATCTTTCCACTGGTGCACTACAATTATTAACATATCGTAGCACAGCCGATAATTGCGATTTGTGAGATTTGTCAGATATTTCATCCAGCATAATAGCAACGAATGGCATTTGTTTTACCTCATTTCTAATTTCTGAAATTACAATATTTTTTATTGATGCAATAATATCATTTTGTATTCTATGAGAGCTTCCAGAAAATACAGTTGCAGTTCTTAGATGGGTTGCTAAAAGGTCATCATATTTACTAATTAAAGTTATTAATTCTATATAATTTCCTCGATTAAGGGAATTTATATTCTCATTGTGTCCACGAAATGCATCTTCTTGTTTTGCTAAGTAACAAACTACATCTATTAATCTCTTGAGAATATTTCTATTTCTTGTTACTTTTTCATTGTGTTGAACAATCAGTGAAGCCTTTTGTTGATCTAACATTAAATTTATCCTGGCACTACCAAATGTTTTTAATAGTATCACGGCATTTATATGAGACTGTGTTTTTTCATGTTTCTTTGCAGCTTCGTGGACATGATTTAAATCACTGTAGCCTTGTTTTGTCCAAATATTCTTATCCTTTTCAATTACAACAAAACGTAAACATGGCCAACAGTATAACTTATTCAATTCACTACAACCGGTTAACCATTTAAATTTTTCATGCATAGATTTTTGAAAATGTCGGACACACTGTTGTCCTTTAATCTTAACGTTTTGTGGTAGAATAATATCTGGCATCGGTCTACTTAATTTAACTATTTCGTTTTTTGTAGTAACGTCTCGTCTCGAAAATGGATTTTCCAATAAATCTTTAATTATTGAGACATCTGAGTTCTCCATTCTGAAATGGGTTATTTATTATGAATATAAATTTAAAGAATACAATAAATAAAATATTTACCTACGAGTAGTCGAGGTATAACTATAAAAACAGCTAAACTTATAAGAATTCTACTAGCGCTGAAGCAAAAATCATGTCTTGTGTTGTATGGTGTCATATCGGCAGCACCACACGGCGCCCGTCGTTGCGGTGCCTCATTGTTAGCCTGATGACATCCGGATGAGTCATCAGGATGCTTCTTGGTGATGACAAACCGAACCATGCGCGGAGGATTTCACTGCACGCTGGCACAATAGGACGAACTGTTTCTTGTTCGGTCAGTGGATTAAATTATATTTATTAATTGTTTTTAACATTTGGAAATCATATATTCTGCGAAAAACATCTTGACAATTTTTTAAAACAAAACCATGGATATGGTGTTACAGATATAACTTATATACTGTCTGTAAGTCACAATGAATGGTAAAATTTGAACTGTTCTGTTAAAATTCGTTTCTTTTTAGTCTAACAAAACAAACTTGTTTCTCAGCGAATTATTTCTATAAATATAATACATCACCGAAATTACTATACCACACTAAAACATTTCCCTTTATATTGATGAAATACTTTTTTTTATATTTCCATAAAAACAAAATCTTACGATATATAAATTTAAACATTAACCGTCTGCAAAATCGTATGGCCAGTTATTCAGTTAAAAAACCAAAAGCGCTTCAGCACGTAAGTCCCCGCTCTAACACAACGCTTAATAAAGCGTACCATCGGATGATTCTGAATGCCAAGTGTATTGAATCTATTTCTTGTCGATAGCTATAATCACAGTAAAATAATACCACACATATATTAGAAACAACGCACTCTAGATTACATTCAATATATTTATTTCCTAGCGACACTCTGGCGCTAGGTTCCTTTCTTACAGCCTCGCATCTGAATCGCAACTCAGCATGCACAAATATGTATATCATTTTAAGAAGCTACATGTTCTATTCAAACTGCAATAAATCTAAAAGGAAATAAAGTATAAAAAACAGTTTCTCACAGACGATAGTGCAGTGCTGCTTTTAGTGCGCATGCGCTATTCGTCAACATTCTCCTCTGTTGGAGACCGGCTGGCGCTAATACAAAACACCAAGTGCAGGAAAAATAGCTGCACTTGTCTCAGTGGTATAGTATGCTGTGCTTCTCCAGTAGCCCATGGAGACAGGCTGGCGCTAATATTTCTCAGCTAATACAAAATACCAAGTGCAGGAAAAGTAGCTGCACTTGCCTCAGTGGTATAGTATGCTGTGCTTCTCTAGTAGCCCATACATATAAAGCATGATTTTCTATTAGTGCGCAGTGCATATACATTAAAACTTTCTATGTTCGTTTGCTTTTCAACGCACTACGTGGTGCAGCACCTAGTACCGCACGCACTGCGGGAATACAAGCAAGCAAATCAACATAATATTTAAATATATTATAAATATTATTTATTATATACCATATAAAGATAGGTTGACATAGATGCAGAAAATTATTGTCTCTCATAATTTTACCAGGGTGTGCAGTGCACACCCTGCACATATGGACCGCACGCCACTGAAACATGCATATTTAAACCTGAAGTAAAGTCACGGAAGACTCAGGTACCGTCCGTAACGTCACTCCGCAGCTGACCAAGCCATGTTCTTCCAGTTGGCCATGTCACCAACACATCCCTACAAATCAGTCTCTATGGTATTCATGGAAACAGTTTTCCTTTTTCAAGCAGAGTACAACTTTGCATGTGCTGCATTCCCACACTGTTCTTACAGGCTTTTTCTTGGTGCTGCAGAGTTCATGATATTCGATAGCTGATGCTTATTTTCTTGAAGACTAATTGTTGCATCAACTACTGGCTTATGTTTCTTGATTGCCATGTAGTGAGCTATAAGGGAACTTCAGAAACAGTCTTGAAAAACACTCACACAAGTGAGTAAGACGTTCAGTAGAAAAGGTGGTTACTGTAGGTTCAAAAACCTACAGTAGTGCCCTTCAAAGAGTTAACTAAAGGCATGCAAACCTTAACTGGTACACAAGAATAATATAATTCAATCACTTTCAAAGCAAAAAAGGCACAATTTACTAACATAAAAGAAAAAAAGTTAGCTCACCAAGCCTGGTAATAGAGTGGGTATGTATACATATATTTATATACTTTTGATGTGGCCAGTTGCAACCGAAAAGGCAGGTGCACATCTGCATGTTATAGCAGTCCCATATACAAAATTTTAACATTCTGAGGACACTCATTTTTTACTTATGCAAGATGTATGCATCGTGAAAAAAAAATCTTCTCCGACTCAATTTCAAAATCTGTTTTGGAAAAAAGGTTCTTTACTCTGTTCATATGTACAGATATAACACAAAAACATCATTCAAATGGAATCGGGAGCAGTTAAAACGGATATTTTCGTTGAAATTCGATATCAATTTGGGCATAAAATCTGAAATTTTTTTTTTATATATTTATTTTAAATCTAGAAGGATCACAGATTGAGAAACACCTTTAATGAAATCTTATGTTGCTATTCTACGCTACTTTGATCATATTATTCGGTTGCTTTAGAAAGTAACTTTGCATATGTAAAGTGCATAATTTATATTCACACACCTTGCTCATAATCAATTCTCAGAGTGTTCCTAGTCAGTTAAAAATGAGGTTTTTTAATTTTGATTACAAATTTAGAATTTCCTCTTCAGGTTTCTAGATTTGTCATCTGCTGACCACAAGTTGAGAAACACTAACATAATCCTCTGATCGAAAAATTGCCATATTTCCTTTTTGTAGGGGCCATCAGTTTTTTTTGGCTTCTGTACTGGAGCAGCTACATTTTTCAGCTGTCGTAATTTTTTTTTTCTCTGTCTCCTTGATTTTGCCTTAAATGTGTTTTTAGGGTTTGCCAAAGATGAGCAGTTGGCAGTTGTATTTCTTTTCTTCATCTAACAGTTATTCTGCAGAGAAAAACTGTGTGTTTGAATATCACCTCCTGAAATTAAAACGTAACTTGAATTGAAATGACTATGCTTTCTTTGGCTTACAGATTTTGCTGTTTATTAATGAACTGATAATTGGGAGGCATTGTCATTGCAATTGATGAATTCCATTATATCATTTTCATTTAGCATGTCTGCATTTCTCCACATTGCTATTAATAAAAAAATTTCTGTGATATCCCAAAACATCTATGTTTGCGGCTATCATCGTCATCCTCCTCCTGACATGTAGTAGTTAACTATATATTATGCTGAGCATAAAAAAAAAAAATAGAAAAAAAAAAAAAAAAAAAAAAAAAAAAAAAGGCAGAACTGTCCTGTCATGAGTTTGTAATAATCCATACAGCAGGTGCGGGTTTTATATTTTATATCTAGAATTCTTGCATGATTTAGCTGCTGCTTTGATTTTAAAAAGGTTATTTTATATTTGCATGTGTGCAAAGTCCCAGTGTCTGTTGGTTGAGTTTCAAAGAACCAATAAAATGCAATTTTGGTAAGGTAACAGTAATAATAATAAACCGAACAATTAAATGAGCTAGCTCAAATTAAAAAGTTAAGGAAGAATGCAGTTCTCGATGCAAGCTGAGCTATAATTAGGCAGAATTTAATTCTTTCTTCCTTCTTCCCTACTGTGCTATCAAAAGAAAATCAATGTGTGTAACATTCCATTCCAAACAAATATCTGTCCTCAGACTTCACTTATTGTGTGCAGAGCTAAATAGCGCCATACATACATACAATCACTTGGATATTCAAAATGAAAATATAGTTAGCTGGTTGGCATGCACTTGAAGCAGTCTTATGTTCAGCTGTGTGTGCCGCCAGATGATGTCATGTTATTTTTGTCATGGACCTTATGAGAGATAAGACTAACCCAATAGGAGGAGCCTGCAACACCCACATGTCCGCAAAGAGTAGGGACGATTTGGTTTACTTTAACACTAAAACCAATGGCGTTTGTTATCGTATAGCTATTTTTAATTATTAAATGTGATACTTTGTATAAGTGATGAGATTATGAAAGTCGCATTTTTCGTAAATGAGATTTAATATATCTCACGAAAGCACTTTTTACTGCATTTTGCGCACTTTTTTATGCGTAATTCTTGACTTGTAATTCTTTCACATCATTACTTTGTTAAAATGGTAAAAACTCTAAACACAAAATTTATCAACTTAGTTTTGTGTACAGTAAAATTAAATGAAATCAACAGTACATGATGATTTGAAACAAATAAGGCATTATTAAGCAGGGTCTTTTTTTTTAATATAATTTTATGATAATTTTCAGGCAGTTGTTTTTAAAATTATAAGATAATTTAAAAGCATTATAAGATGATAATTTATAACATTATAAGATGATAATTTCTTTGATTATATGATCATTATTTATTAACATTACAAATTGATCATAAGATGATTATTTATTTTAATAATTCGAAAAATACACTTTTCTGAGCATAATGAAAAAATAAATAAATAAAACTTCTGCAAAAATCTAACAGATTGCTAATCGGAACAAAATTCAATTTATGGCACACTTGCTTTTCTTTGAGTAACATGCTGTCCATTCCTAAGCTGTGTTGGGGAAAAAAATTGTGGAAGATCATTCTGGTTATTTAAATGTCAGGATTTCTCACTTTGTATTATATTCATATGTGATTTTTATTTTCAATAGAAATTACAGACAATTTCCATTTTATAAACTTCATCTATTTTTGCATTTCTTTTTAGAAGTAAAAGGGGACAAACAGAAAAATATTGCATTATCAGACTATCATGAAAATTAGGACTGCAAAGTGAAAGGCATGAAAACCTTTATTTCTGGATTAATATTAAAAAAAAAAAAATATTTACAATCAAAATCATCAAAAAAAAACATCTTTAACATACTGTCGTCTCGCAAAGCTAGTCAGGAACTTGTTCTACTAGGTGAGCGGTTATCTTTAAAAGCAAAAATCTCTCGAGTCAGGTGCATGTGCTGTTTTATACTGGCACACAATAAATGTGCCTATCTGACCCTGTGACATAAAAACTTGACTAGAATGAACATTCCTGAACATCACCCCACACACTTTTTCCTTTCTACCTTTTTGAATCATATTAATGAAGATGCTGATGTCACTGCTGATGCTAGGAATAACAATTAAAGTAGGTAACTTGTGCCTTAAAACTTATTCATCTCATAATATTTTAAAACTAACATGCAAGCATTTCACAGAATGCATATAATAAAATTAGATCATAATAATCAAGTTTATAACATCTATGGATTGTGTTATTGGAATCTTAAAATTCACAATTTTAAATACGTATATAAAAATACCATCTTACCTATTTTCCAAAATAAAAGTTTTAAAACTTAGCATTCCATTTCAAATTGCCTAAAAGTTCTTGGTGGCCCTGTGGAATAGCAGAATATTTTATAGGATACTATATGAATATGCATTTAGACTAACTTGGTAACGTAATATATCATAAAAGAGAAGCAACAACCTGTGATAGGCATAGATTTTTATATTTATTTGAGGTTCTGTTTCTCTTACATTATATATCTTTTGTATATTTGAAAAGTAAAAATACGCAATGTAATTCTATATGTATATCGCGAATTAAACGCATTTTTATTTTAATCAGTCAGATTAAAAAGTGGAAAAAATAATGTTTTAAAGAACTGCATCTGTTGCTTTTAAATAGCTTAGTTTGTTAATCAATAGCAGGTAGATTACTTGCAGGAAATCTCTATTGATTATGCTTTGTAATTCAAATGTGTTTGCAGCTGAGTATTTAATTTTCAGACTGACATATTCCAGTATGTTGAATTAAACAACTAAATAATTTACTTTTAGCCTGAGAACTGCTACAAAATGTTAGAATAAGAACTGGAAATTCATTTCAAGGACAGTCACTTGCCTTCTTATTTAGCAGAGTTCATATGGAGACAGAATAACTATTTGTTTGATTTGACTTCCAAATAATAGCCACTAAGAATAAAAAATCGTGATCTGTTGGCATTGAAAATATATTTTATTGCTTGTTAGCTATATATCAGTAGATGCTCGCTAATAACCAAGTATCACACTGTTTATAATAAAATAAGTTCAAATCATGTTTTTAACTAATAAATCTGATTGACATGTATATAAATATTCTTATTTTGTTTTGGTTCAACCTTCATAAGCTATTAATT
>KK112934.1:0-15617 GCA_000611955.2 Stegodyphus mimosarum | reverse complement strand
CAGAGGGAATCACGAGAGTAGACAAATCACTCAAGTATATGGTTTTTATGATGAATGTCTTCGTAAATATGGAAATGCGAATGTTTGGAAATATTTTACAGATCTGTTTGACTATTTACCATTGACTGCATTAGTTGATGGTCAGGTGAGTTAGTTAAAATGTTTTAAATTGTTAAAGAAATTCTTTAAGGTCATAGCTAAGTATTTTTACCAATGTATTTGAGATGGACTGGTGAAAAAATGATTTTGTGGCTTTTGATTCTCATTAATTAGCTGAATTAAATAATAAAAATAAAATTTACTACAATAATAAATAATGTACTGTTTTAATTTTATTATCAGGATTCTTTATGAATAATTATCTTATCTGCCTTTTTGTTTGTTCTAAAGAGAAAGGACTTTTTAAATTTTTCTATGTTAATAATTTAGCAATTTTATAGTTAAAATGGTGGTTCAGGTTTTAAAATTGGTACTTACATACGCTGCGAAAAAAAAAGGTATAGTTCTGCATCTCCCATTCTACTGGTCCGATTGACGAAATGAAACATGTCTTGAGCAACTTAGGATATGTATTTATATTTATATATAGCATTATTCAAACATATGTATTTTGACACAGAATCGGATTTTTTCTGATTTTTTTTATGTATATATATCGATTCTACGATTCAAATTATGCCTAGATATTAAATTTTGTAATTTTTGGTAAGAAATTTACAGAGAAATTAAAAAATTTATCTTGGCATATTTTTTTTTTCAGTTTGTGAAAAGAATAATTCACTTGGTGAAATTCTTATTTATAATAACATAATTTCCTTTCCTATTTTTTTCCTTTTTTTTTTTCATTGATGCATGAGGGGAAAAAAGGTCCATCGTTCATTCTTTCAAATAATTTTAACAAAGTGTGTAAACCACATTTTTGTTATTATCTCTTATATTAAATACGTCAAATTTCAAAACGTGCCAAAATGTAAATTCACATATCTTGGGAAATGTTGTATAAGAAACTCTAATTTTTTGCAGATATTCTTAGACATACATCTACTTTAAGATGATAAAAATTTTATAGGTTATAATGCAAAATTTTTTTCGAAATATTTATTAAAAATATTTAAAAATACAAATTTTAAATTAAATTTTAATTTTTATTTACAAATTTTAATAATCTAATAATAAAAAATGTGCGAATTATATTTGGATTAAGCCTAAATTTCGAAATGTGAAAGGAAGAATTAAATAAGTTTAATAAAAAAGATATTAATAAATATGTATCAAATTCAATTAACGCTGAGGAGCTAAAATTTTAAGAGCTAATTTTTAAAAAGTACTCGTGCAATTTTTACAAAACTTCGACACTTTGGCATATTTTGAGTTGTGGACTCAGAAGTATAGAAAAAAATGGGCATGTCATTTCAGAAAAAGTCTGATTTTGTGTCAAAATAACTATATTAAAACACTGCTGTATATATAAATCTAATACATATTCTAAGTCGCTCTTTTGAGACATGAAAAACTCAAGTTGAATTTCATCTTTCAGCTCAGTAGAATAGAAGATATAAAAGTGTCCCCTCTTTTTTCGGCACATTATTCTTATAAATTATGAAACATTATTATTATAAATTATGAAACATTTTAAAAGTAATTAAGATAAAATAACACGCCGAACAAATATTAATTTAGAAGTCAAATAACAAAAATCAGCGTTATATTTTCAAATTTTCACAGGGCTAGTTTCGATGGTTTTACCGAACCGCCATCCTCAGCTGCAAAAGCACAAATAAACGACATAGGATATGATGAAAATAGAGATAGTTCTTCATCATTTATCTCTGTTTTCCGTGCTTTTCAAGTTTGCTCCTCCAAACTGTCCCTCGATGAAGAACTAAATTATTTAAAAGCAGTAGCTATTGACAGGGACTTTTCACCTAACATTATTAATCAAGGAGTTAAAAAATTCCAACACACCAAAAGGCAGACTCTTATTTTAGGAGATTATAAGAATTCTGCTGGCATTCCCTTCTTTCCATCAATTAGCTATAAAGTTGCACGTATTTTACAGACATTTAGCTTTTGGGTCGTTTATTCTCCCATCAATAAAATTCCGAGTTCCATACTCAAGGACCCCATTCCGGATATGTGTTCCTGGGGTATTTACAGGATTCCTTCCCAGTGTGGTTTAATTTACATTGGCCAAACCAAGAGAGCCTTAAAATTTCGTGTTATGAGGCATATGTTAGAAAAAAGGAAACACAGAAGTCTTCTCTTGCCCAACGTTGTTGGTCCGAAAATCACACTTTCAATTTTTCTGTTGTCAAAATTATTCAAAAAACATCTTCCATTGGTGAACTGGATTTTCTAGAGGCATTTCACATTCAAAAAAATATTTCTGTTCTAGTTAACGACCCTAATTCCAATCCATCTTTGCCTTCAGCCTTTAAAGAAATTATGTTTTAGTTCTAGTTTCATCAACAGATGGCGCCAGTACTTGTCTTCTGTCCAGGCTTTCTTATCTTATCTCGTTCATTTTCACTTTTGCAGCTGAGGATGGTGGTTTGGTAAAACCATCAAAGCTAATCCTGCGAAAATTTGAAAATATAACTCTGATTTTTGTTGTTTGACTTCTAAATTAATATTTTACAAGTAGTCAAACTTACACAAATAAAAGCTTGTCTTGTAAAGAGCTGTCTAGTAAACTTGGAAGGTATTATTTTTTTAACTCCTTAAAAATTGTTACTTGTGAAAAAGGTTAAAAATGCAAAAATTAATCTTTTTCTTTGTTGGAGCTGTAAATTTAATCTAAGTATGCTAAAAGTTAACTAAATGAGAGTTTATTATTGCAGTCTGGGTTCACTTTGGCCTCAAAATGGGATTAATTTTCTGAACAGAAAAAAGCACATGAAAAGGCAGATTGAAAAAAATTCTTCAATTTGGAATTCAGGGAGCAGGTTTACTAATCGTTTGAAAAAGAGGAGTGGAATGAAGCAAATGGTGTATGGTAAACAAAAAAGGAAGGTGTTGTTCTAAAGTTGTTTATTTGGCGAGTGCTTGGCTAAAAAAAGTTTGGTCTGGTTGTATAGTAGTATTTAACACAGTTGGGAGAAAGCTTCCATTGGATCTTGCATAGTCGGTTTTGAAGAAAAATGACGGCTTATTTTAAATGTTAGAACTTCGATTTAAATAATTCTGGCATAAAGCAAAGGAAGTAATAAAAAATAGTTAGTAAAAAAGATTATAGTGTTCACATAAATGAGGTGTAATGCATTTTTGAAAAGAAAGCAGTCCTTCATTAATAACAGGATGGAGGCCAGATTTTTTTCCCCAAAAAAACTAAAATCTGAGAAAGTAAATACATATTTTACAAGAGATAAACTACATACAGATGCTATTTTACAAAATATTAATTACACATGAACATTAAATTACTTGTAAAAACCATCTGATGGTTGAAGGTAAAATGATCATAGCGCTATAAACGTGTAATTTAAAAATTGTAGTTAACACCTGATTTTTCTTTGAGGTTTTGCAAATTTTGAATTTGGGAGTTCTATTTTCTACATTGGATAAATGTTTTATTCTAATTAGTTGAGTGTGAGTAGTATTAAGTATTACTTTTTTGGAGATGTTGGAATGCCAATAATTAGTTTGATAGTATTGAAATTATATTCTCTTCTTTTACCATAGATTTCTATTTTTTTGTATTCTAAAATATATAATTATAGGGAATTGATATTTTCTTGTTTCTTATTTATTCAAGGAGGCCAGATATAAGTTTTTTCGATTTCTTCAAAATTGCTAAGATGTCATCAACATATCTGTTAATATTAAAAAAAAATAAAACTATTGTTCTTTATTTAGTGCTTTCTGGAACTGAAATTCTTTAGTAAAGAGGCATAATTTACAGATTGCCAAAGATGAATTACAGCCCGTATGGGTACGCCAAAGATGAATTACAGCCCATATGGGTACCGTTAACCTGTTTATAAATAGTATTAAATTGTATATAGTTGTGAAATGACATACTAAGGTGAATGGAACTATTTTCTTGAGACACCACCATGAAATCTCTGGTAAAAATGTAGGTAGTGTTAAGAGACTGTAATAAATTTCTTTAATAGAGTATAGTATACAGATATAAATTTCATTTAAGGGGTATGCAGTATACAGATATAAATTTCGTTTAATGGGAGTGTAGTATACAGTCGTAGCAATTAATGTTTTTACTTTCAACATCTTTAATGGCAGTCAAAACCAGTATGTAATTATTGATAATCCATGTTGTATTTGTGTTCCTGATTATGAGACTTTGTTATGAGGTTGAGAATCCTCTAAAGCTTTTCAGCAAACATGAAGTCAATTTTAGTGTCATTCGTGGTGAATCTGAACTTGATATGGATCTTATGAAATTTAAGAAGTGCATATAGGTTTGGAAACAAACCTGTTATTGTTTGTTAAAACTGAAATTTTAAGTGTGCAGTGTAATGTTCTTATTTCGTTTTTGAGGACAGTTGCACTTGAATTCATTTTTTTAATTAGTATTCTGGAGCTCTTTTTCATTCATGTTGTAATAATAATATTAAAGTTATTTTTTCACACACACTATATATGTAATAAAAAGGGAGGAAAAGACATAGCAAATGTTGATGGTGTAGCACGTAGAATTCACAGAACATAGTATAGATCCATACTGAAGAGGAAGAATTCTGATTGCATAGAATGGTAAATCCTTAATGACTAGGAAACGGGGCAGTAGAGGCAGGTTAAATTCAATTTTTATTTAAATTGACATTCGTGGCTACAATTTACTTGGCACTCTAATCGTGCATATTTCCAGAACATTTACATTTTGATATTGTTGTCATAAAGCCTGAGTAAAAACTTTAAGGCCAGTAAAAATTTTTGAGAAAATGAAAACATTTAAACTGAGAAATTAAAATACCATTTGATTGATAATTATTGAGCTTAAATAAAAGTAAAAAAAGTAGAAAAATTAATTTGCAAATATTTTATTATTAGAAAATATTACAGAACACACAGATGAATATTTGAGCCTGAGTAAAAACTTTAAGGCCAACATAGAAAATAACGTATAAGAAAAAAATTACAAATTCTTAGAAGGTTGTGTAGGAGCCATTTCTTCGAATTACTTCAAATATTCTTGTTTTCATGGATGAAACGAGTTTTTGACAAATTGGGGGTCGGTTTTATACCATTCATCATCGATAGTAGATTTCAGCTCTGTTGTTGATGTAAAATGTCTCCCATTTGCATAAACTCTTCTTGCTAAGTCACCCCAAAGGTTCTCGATTGGGTTGAGGTCAGGTGATCTAGCTGGCCATTTCACAGTTTCAACATTGTTGACTTGGAACCAATTTTTTGTGCTGTTACTCGAATGGATCGATGCATTGTCTTGCTGATATTTCCAATTTTCTCCAGCAAGACATTCAGCATTTGGCAAAAGATGATTTGTTAGGACATTTTGGTATCCTTGTGAATTCATTCTACCTGAAACGAATGCAATTGAGTCCACACCATTGTAAGCAAAACAGCCCCAAGTCATGACAGACCCTCCACCTAATTGGCGCTTGGAGAATATTTCTTTTTCCTTTTTTATATCATGCCAGTAGAAATTCCAGCCGTCTGATCCATCCAAATTCCATTTTTTTTCGTCAGAAAAAATAATTTCTATCCATTGGTTGTCCCAGGTCATGACTTTCTGGCCAAAGTTCAAACACTCTATTTTGTGTCTCTGCAGTAACTGAGGCTTAGTCAATTTTGCTGTGTAAGTGAACCTTCCAGACCTTCTAATTGTGTTATAAATCGTTTTTTGACAAACTTTTAAACCTGTCGTCGAAATCAGTTTCCTGGTTGAGTACTTTCCAGTAGATACAAGTTGGCAAACTCTTCTTTCATCACGCGAGGACAAAGCTTTAGGTCTTCCCCCAGTATTCTTTTTACCATAATTGTATTTCAATTTTAAAAAATTGTTGACTACAGTCTTTGATCTTCCTATCTTTATCGCAATAGCACGACTACTCATTCCTGTTGAAGACAAAGCTTCGATCTCTCCTCTTTCACGATGAGTTAACTTCTTACCCTTCGCCATCTTCACAAAGATCACCAATACTTCGAAGAAACGTATGACAAATATGAAAATTGCAGCGGTGTCACAAGCTAGTAGTTGCAATGGTAATTACACGATTATATTATATTTATTTTTAAAAAATAAGTGGTGGCCTTAAAGTTTTTACTCAAGCAGAAATACTAACTTTGTAAATAACCACATGTTTCTCATAATTATGTATTTACAAATTATGTTTATAGCATTTATTTCTTATCAATAAACTTTAATAATTAATATTATTTGAATCCCTTTTATTTCATTTTACATTTTCTCAAAAATTTTTACTGGCCTTAAAGTTTTTACTCAGGCTGTAGGAAACGAGCAGAACAAAACTGCGTTCAAGCAGCACACACAGAGAAGCATGTGTGCATTTATCCAATATGGGATATTGCGAAGAGGAAGGTTTGGCTTAGGTCAAAAAGGTTTTAATTCTCAAAAGTTTTGAGTCTAGGTTCAGATTAGTTACATCATCAGTGTTATGCAAGCCATGCAAGATGGATTGATTTAGAAATGACGCAGTCGAGAAAAGCTAAAATTTTTAGAATAGGAGTTGTAATAGAGGGGGTATTACGGGTTACTACTATTTTAAATTATTTTTATTCACATATTTTTTCTTACATATGCACATTACTGTTGTCTGTAATTGGCAACTTTGTATCATCTATTGCAAAGCAATGTTTATAAGACAAAAGTCGTATGCAAAAATGGAATGTTGCACACTTAAGAGAAAATTAGCAGCATATGATTAATTGCTGAATCTGTTGAACGTAAAGCAAAAGATTACAAAATACAATGTACGTCCAGAAAGTAAGTTCCGTTTGGTAATAAAAGTAAATTGTGTACAGCTACAGAAAAGTTATTTATTGCACAAAATTCAACAACTCTTAAACTACTTTTCCACATAACTGCCGAAATATTGCAGGCATTTGTCATAGCGTGGCACAAGTTTTTGTATACCTTCTTCATAGAAATTTGCCGCCTGTGTCTTCAACCAGTTGGAAACAGTTTCTTTCAGCTCGTCGTCATTGTTAAAGTGTTGACCGCCAAGGAAAGACTTAAGATGTAAGAACAGATGAAAGTCGCTAGGAGCGAGGTCAGGGCTGTACGGAGGATGGTCAAACACGTCCCAGCCAAATCCCTGTAGGAGGTTTTTCGTCACATTTGCAGTGTGTGGTCGTGCGTTGTCGTGAAGAAAAACAACACCTTTTGACAGCAATCCTCGGCGCTTATTCTGAATTGCACGGCGCAATTTCCGAAGTGTCTCGCAATAAGCATCTGCTCTGATTGTTTGACCACGCGGTAAGAAATTAATGAGTAAGATGCCTTTCCAGTCCCAGAACACTGTGCACATCATTTTTCGAGGTGTCAAGATTTGCTTCGGCTTAACCTTTGCTGGGGATGAAGTGTGCCTCCATTCCATTGATTGCCGCTTACTTTCAGGGGTGTCGTAAGAAACCCAAGTTTCATCTCCTGTGACTATCTGTGTCAGAAATTCTTCACCGCTTTCAGCATAACGGGTCAAAAACTGAAGTGCACTACCCATCCGTTTTGTTTTGTGTTGCTCAGTAAGAATCTTTGGTACCCAACGTGAGCAAAGTTTACGAAATTTCAGTTTTTCGGTAACAATTTCATGCATTAGTGATCGTGAAATTTGGGGAAATTCCATAGCGAGAGCACTAATTGTAAACCTTCGGTTTTCATGGATCTTGTCATCAATCGCGTGAACCAGTTCTTCTGTAACCAAAGATGGACGCCCACTTCGTTCTTCATCGTGCGCATCACTACGTCCGTCATTGAACTTTCGGACCCATCTTCTCACCATTGAATCACTCATCGCTTTTGGTCCGTAAACATCGCAAATTTGCCGATAAATTTCACTAGGTTTCACTTTCCTCGCATTCAGAAAACGAATCACAGATCTGATTTCACAAGCGGCGGGATTTTCAATCAACACCGACATTGTAAACAAGCACAACAAAGCGTACGTGACTGACAGCGATCTCCAAATGGCGCGCGTTTCTTCTCCTTGATACAGAGCGTCTACTGCGCATGTGCGGAACTGCGATCGCAGAGCTGCAGCGGAGATAAATTGAAACGGAACTTACTTTCTGGACGTGCCTCGTATTTTAAAGCATGAATTGATTATTTACTTTAATATTGATGAAGAGTTGAGAAAATTTCTTACTGTTTGAAAAATAAGATTTATTATTATTATTACTACTAGTACTATTACTATAGTAGCATGAATAATATGAAAATTACAAAAATATGAACATTTAAAAATTTAGCATTGAAATGCATATTTCATTTCAATGTTTATAATAATTCCATTTCGGTTATATTTTATCAACAGTTTTCTCCTTTTTTCAGATATTCTGCTTACATGGAGGATTATCTCCATCTATTGACACATTAGACCACATCAGAGCACTCGACCGTCTTCAAGAAGTTCCTCATGAGGTATTGGGCTAATTATTTTGCTCTAATTACTAGCATAGAAAATGGTTTGCATCTTTTTTTGGTTTAATACAGTACACATTAGAGATTTGGTAATCAGGTACACTATCTACTGCTTTTGGTTGGTTTTTTATTTCTTAAGTGGTGCTACTAAAATGCTATTTTTAAATTTGAATGTGCAATAAAATGGCAAGGGGGGAAGTGATAAAAACAGCAACCAATTCTAGTGCCACCATCTGAAAAATAACTAACAAAAAGTGATAGGTCGTATGGTGTGTAATTACCAAAACCTTTTACTGAGGTTACACTAGAATCTGTCTTAACTGCCATCAAGAAAACCTCACCGAAGGTGGATAAAAGATTTTTTAGGATAACTGAATGTATATT
This sequence comes from Stegodyphus mimosarum, assembly GCA_000611955.2. NCBI lineage: Eukaryota > Metazoa > Arthropoda > Arachnida > Araneae > Eresidae > Stegodyphus > Stegodyphus mimosarum. Next base: position 6,652 of record KK112934.1, on the reverse strand, counting down.
TCTAAAACATATCTGTTTATATTTTGTGATGCCATATGCATACCTGCCAACTTTTACGAATTTTTCGTAATTTTTACGAAAATGCGTTTGTCTCTACGATTTTACGATCGTAATCCATTTTTTACAATTTTTTTCCTTTTTCAAGTGTTTTTAGTGATTTTTGTCGAAATTTTAGAATTTTTCTCCAATTCAGCGATTTTTGCCAATTGCATCATGTTTTACCGCCAACTACTGACTACTTCGAATCCAGTAACCTGCGGTTTCTCCCAACTCGCCACTTAACCAGCCAATCCAATGCGCTGAACTTGTTTCTCCCACTCTTCTTTGTGGGCGCCAGATTATTTTTTTCGCATTCGCTTCAGCAGCAAGGGAATTACTCAGCTCGGACTCAGTGAGCGTGGATTGTTGCATTCTTTTTTTTTTTTGCACGTGCTATGAAGAATACGTCGTTGTTACGAAATGAGTTTTAAAAAAAGTATTCTCAATATTTTCGGCCTGCGTACAAAGCCGAATTTCCAACAATTAAAGAATCCTTCAAATGAAATAACTATGCATTTTGCAACGTGTGCGTGTGTGACTTCATAACAAGTCACGGTGGAAGAAGTGACATTGTGAAGCATGTGAAGTCTAAAAAGCATGAAGTTAATGCTTCGGCTTCGACAACGTCAAAGAAAGTGGATGGTTTTTTTTCAAATTCGGCTATGAATTCAAATTTCTACATGATATGTAGAAATTGTAGTGTGCAAAGTGTATTGGTCATATTTTTAGGTTTATCGGTATTAAATAAATAATATTGAAAACCACACAGACTATTTAAAATTAAAACACATACTTATGATTTTATATTTCAAAAAAATAAAATTAAACATTTTAAAATTATTGTATATATATATGGTTGTAAGGAAAGTTTTCACCAAAATTCGTTCTTAATGAAGTTGGGGGGGATGAAAGCAGTAACTGTGGTGCAGGTAGTAATCACTACCCAAATCTATGATTTCTGCCAACGTTTTGGTAGTTTTTCAAAGCCTTCAGCCCAGAAACTTGGCCGCAAATCCAAAAAACAGATCAACCTCATTTTGGTGAATGCAGACACATGTGGTCTTATATTATCTTGATGGAACATTTCCTTTTTGCGCCGGAACTCAGTTTGACGTCTTTCCTTAATAGCAGCGTCAACACGAACATCTTGCTTGTACACTTTACTGCCGAGGTTTTTACCTCTTTGTGGATAATACCCCCAGAAATCCCACCAGATACAAAGCACGATCTTTTTGTTAGTCTGATTGTGTTTTGTGACAAAATTGTGACACTGCCCACGGGCTTGCCTGGTCTAGACCAACCCTCTTTTCAGCCTGTGTTGAAGTAAATCCATTTTTCGCTGAATTTTGTCCTTGCATTGATAATCAAGCAGATTGGTGCAGGCTCGAACATGTCTAGCCTTATCTGTTTGAGTCAGCTCATGCGGCACGCAGTGATTGAACTTGTACTTCAAGTTTATGCGATGCATAGCACGACTAATGAACACAGCAGTAACATCTAACTCCTTAGGAAGTTCTCAAGTGGTTGCATACTGAACTTCTTCCACAAGTTCTCGCAGGTGATCCTCATCCAACAACAGTAGGCCTGCCAGAGTGCTGTGCTTCTTGAATTATGTGGACCTTGGGACCTTGTTTTTGAACTTTCGGTAGGAAACCTTCACAATTATGATACAATGTTTGCACCTAAAACTGTACACATGATTTGTTGATATTCTGTAGCTGACTTTTTACAACAGAACTGGAAGTATATAGATGGTTCTAATCTGTTAGTATGATAGTTCCATTTCAAACACCTTGTATTTAATGATGATATTTTTTTACAAATTTCACAACACAGTATTCTAAAGCAAATGCCAAAAATCATTTGACAAAATATGATTTAACAGGCCAACACGAACTGTTTGCACAGACTATATTTGCGGTGGTGGGAAACTTTCATTACAACCCGATATTATCACAGGAATTTAAGAATTTCATAGTGTGATGACCTATAATTTTGAATGCCTGCTGCTAACAAGATTGTAGCCAGAGTTTTAAAAACTCAGCGTATATATTATGAATCTTCATAGCATCATATACTGATATAGATGAACCTTGCTCAGCAAATCTTATGCTCACGAAATTTACAATTCTTCATGAGCTTCCTTCCCTTTAACTTTTTCATCTTCATCTTGTCTCTCTTCTTCATTATCTTTCTTAGTGTTTGTGTGATTATTCCATTGTCATTTTGAGATAGTGCAATTAAGAACAGTTTTATCATTACATTCATTCATCCATCCAAGGCTGCACTTCCTCTTCACCAACACCGATCTTCTCCAAACATATATCTAAATTCAAAATCTTGTAAAGGGAGCTGGACATATTTTAAAACTAAGAGAATCTTTGTCTTTTGACTCATCATATATGAACATGATCGTAGGCCACAGTTTATGTCAACAATCATAAAATGTTCTTTACTTCTTTCCAGGCAAGAGCCAAAGTAAATACAGTGTTTTTCTAAGTAAACTGTTTCTAGAAATTGTGAGTGCTACTTTCAATTGGATTATTCATCATTCCTGTGATTTCTTTTAACATCTTTCAAATCGTTATTTCTAAGTCAACCATGTGACGCATAAAAAAGGATTTGTAATTCTTTTTTTTATATTTTAGATAATTCATTGGATGGATTAGGCTTGGTCAGTAAACTAACTCAAATGTTTTCTACATTTAAGTCTTCCAATTAAGACCCATTACCTATTTTTTGCATTATACATCTTACTTTCAGATTTAAGTTTAAACCTTTAAAATGCTGTTATTTGAAAATGTTGATATTGCTGGTGAACTGGGTGCCAGGTGTGAGTAATTTTCTTATACTTATTTTGAAAACAAGAACACTGGTGTAGTGCATAAGTACAACTTATTTAATGATGGCTGTTAAGCTGTATTGGTGCATATGTCATTCTGTCAAATATTGTTTAATTCGTGTTGTCCAATGACAAATTTTGCAAATTACTAAAATTACCTAAATATCTAGGGTCCAATGTGTGATTTACTATGGTCAGATCCTGATGATAGAGGAGGCTGGGGTATTTCTCCTCGTGGAGCAGGATATACATTTGGACAAGATATTTCAGAAACTTTCAACCACAGCAATGGCCTGACATTGGTGGCTAGAGCTCATCAGCTTGTAATGGAGGTATGTTTTAAAATTCATATTTTTCAGAGTATTCTCTTCCAAGAGTTTGGTGCTAAAACCTAAATTTTCCTAAGAGGCCAAAAATAAATGGTATTTCTTGATTTTCCCACTTTGTACCTTGACTTAGCATTGACTTCTCCATTTTTGCTTCAAAGTTAAAAACTGAAGCAAAAATGGAGAAATCAATGCGGAATGGCCTAATCATTAATATAGTGAGATTGAACCATATTTGCACTTACCATGGGGATTGACAAAAATAATTCAGTTTCAGCTAAATGGTACCCAAATCAATGTTTCTGATACTATACAGTTTTTAAACCACGAAAGCAAGTTTAAAACAAATGCATAGAATCATCACCTGCACGATCAGAAAACCAAAATAAATAAATAAAGCACTTTCTTCAAAGTATGGAATACAAGTAAACTCCCAAAAAGATACAAAATTGACAAAAATTTTAAGTACTCAAATCAAATAAATACATCAAATGGATAATCAAAAAAGGCTTAAAGCAGTTATTATGCCAAGTTTATTGATACTCCACATTGTGAACAGCTATTTAAGCAGTTTTTGGTTATCCATTGTGATGATTTAAGTACTTACATTTTTGTCAGTTTTGCATCTTTTTTGGAATTTATGTATACTCCGCATTATGAAGAAAGTGCTTTATTTTTTTTTGTTTCTTCAGGTTAAGTACAGGATGGTTTTATGCATTTGCTTATAACTTACTTTCACAGAATAAAAACTGCATAGTATCTGAAATGTTAATACATCTACCATTTAGTTAGAATGGAAAATTGAATTATTTTTGTCCATTTCCTGGATGAGAACAAAAATGATTCAATCTGACTGTTATAATCATTTGGCCATTTGGCCTTGAATTTTCTATTTTTGCTTGAGGTATAAAATTGTTCTTGTCAGCTCTCAACTTTTTCTATTACATTTTGTGAAACTGTGGAAGGTTACATTGTAGTATTTAATATAATTACAATATAATTTGCTACTTAAGAGTAGTTATTCTTTTGTTTAGAAAGTATTTAGATTTTAAAGTTATTTCTTAATCCCTTTTACTATATACTGTATATCCTGTCATATAACGTGCACTTTAATACAAAAAAGATCGAAAATTCCGGATGCACTTTATATGCCGTGTATAAAAATGATAGATTTATAACCCAGGAATAAACATACAAAAATTAGATTTTTATATGTCAGGGTTCGTACGGTCCTTAAGAGTCCTTAAAAGTCCTTAGGTTTTTTGGAATCGATTTTTGGTTCTTAAAAGTCCTTAATTTCGGCCAAAATCGGCAGAAGGTCCTTAATTTTAATCATCTGAAATTTCTGTCTGTTTTTACGACTGCCAGTTTGAGTGTGAATTAGCTCATTTTGGAGGAAAATTTTTGGCGATTCACTGACATATATATGGTTATTTTTTGAATGGGTTCATGTGTTATAATTTGTTCCTATTTCTAATATAAATAGTGGGCTATTCGAGTTTCTAAGCAAGAAGTAAAACATAAGCATTTCGAAATTCATTTTTTCTAATGAAGAGCTCTTAAACAACTTTTCGCTTTTGGCGATTTGAACTTTTTTATTTAATGGTTCTAAATTTGGTGTCTTATCAACATTTTGGCGATTTTAAGATCAGTTTTTATAGAAAATTTTTAATTCCAATATCTGGGAATTTTTCGACGATTTTTTTAATACATTGTAACATTGATAAATTTCATTAAATAATGCTAATCTATTGAAATTATATTTAAAAAATAACATTAAAATAAAATATTTTTATTTTTCGCTGTCGTATTATAAAGTTCTATTTTAACAACTTATACATTATTAACAACTTATACATATTATACAATCTGAAAAATAAACAAGATATAATGCTATAAAACATAATTTACGAAACAGTTCTTACTAAAAGCGAAATTAACTATGTAATTAACTAAAAATGTGTTCTTTTTAAATTTTTTCGTAGTTTTTCCCATGTAATTGTCTCAGGATACTCAGAATTCTCAGAATAGGCATCAGTTTTCTCTATAAAATTAATTTAACACGTTTCCTTTTTTTTTTTTTTTTTTCTTTTTTTTTTTTTCAAAATATTTCTGGCTTTTGGCTATTACAGAATTGGTAGGGATAATTTTTTTTTAGGATTTTAGACACTGCAGCTTGGAAAGTTTAGAAGAATTTGAAGGCAAGATTTATAGACCCGCGATTCTAGAAGATTCCAGTAGTATGTGACAAAATGAAAAATGTCTCCATGGTATTAACACATAATGGATGTATTTTAGAGAAAGTTTGTGATGAATTTCTTACTTTTTGGAGAACATCTGGAAGAACAATGAAAACATAATATTTGAATGTTTTTAACTTCTGATACTAGAATCTTTTACTTAGCACGTTTATCTTCCCTTTATTTTTTCTCTACTTTTCACTGGACATAAGCATGGGAAATATCAAAAATGCTTCTAATCTTATCACATGGACAGGCATTATAGAAATGCATTTTTTTATTAATAAGGAAATTGAAAACTGACAATTTAAAAGATTCATATAATATGCCTTAATACGTCATACAGAATTGGCACTAAGCATTTTCCCAGCTGATGCAATCTCTGTGAAACCTAAATTCTGCTTCTACTCTAAATTCTAAAAGTTATATTTCTAGATTTTGTTGCTCATTGTGACTAAATTCTAAAAATTCTGCCACATGAGCTCTATAACCAGCCCACACCATATATAGATCATATTTCTTCTGAATTTTGATATTGCTAAAGAAATAAAATTAGCAGCTTTTTCTATACATTCTAAATGCATTTAGTTTTTATAGAATAACAGAAATCCGTAATTAAATCCAAAAATTCTAAAAGGAAAAGAAAATGTGTTGAAGAAAGAAACTGAATACATAAAGAAAATTATTCTTCAAAGATATGTACAGTATGTAAATTACCCAGTTTATGATTTCAGCCTTTACTATAGTTCCCATTTCTATTTCCTCATATGATAGAGTTACTAAGTGAGCTTAAATTAAAATTAAATTGTATAGTCTTTGACCACCAGTCCACATTTTTAGTTTGAATTTGACTGTTCTTGTTTAATTACATCACCACGAGCTGTAATTGATTTTGTTAGCATCAGAACATACTTTTATGTTCTAAGTTCTTTTTAAGTGAGGAGGCTTATTTAAATCTTTGTCTGACATTGTAGTTACTTTCAGACATAGCGATAATTTGCTTCACCTCTGTTGGGAGGTTCTGGACTATTTAACTTTTACCAGAGCACGCAGAAACTAGCGAGAACACTGGCTTGTGTATTGAGACAATTTTCTGATCATTAAAAAAGATGCTTAAAGAGAAGAAAATCGATTTAAAAATCAGCCAAAATGTCTGGGAAGGCTTCAAATTAAAAAGACACATAAATATTTTGTTGAGTTTTGTT
>KK112933.1:213430-252861 GCA_000611955.2 Stegodyphus mimosarum | reverse complement strand
ATAATAATAATAATAATAGTAATATAATAATAATAATAATTTTTTAATATTTGGCTTTGTCGTTTTGAATAACTGATTTTTAAAAAAATCTACACCCTTTAAAATTTCTCGGAAATTGATTTCTAAATTAACATGCCTATGGTAACATTGTAGCTTAAAATAATTTCACTGTGAAAGTGAAATCCTTTACCAAGCAGACTGCATTTCCTGTTTTAATTTTTCATACCTTTTAATTTTTTCGAACATTTTTAATTCTAATGATAAATTCTTCAATATAGTATTTGACTTTTCAAGTTTGATTTTTTCAAATTCCAGTTTTCATTTAATATTTTTTATGTGTCACTATTAATGTTAACAAACTCTTCATCCAGTTCCGCTCGTTTTTATGCGAACTTTTCGAATTCTCGTAATTACCGAAAATATTGTTCCTCTTCGCAGTTCTTTTGTAGTTAATTGAAGGAAAGTTTTATGAAAACATAATTAAACAGTTTGCTTAAATTTTCACCTTTAGTAAATTTATATATTCGCAATTTAGACTAATGTCACAGTTCTGAAGAAAAATAATCGAGATTTTTATAACTTCTACTCTTGCGAAACATTAATCTGGTTGTTCTACTTTTTCATGCTTTCCATAGTAAATCTTTCAGTTTTTTATCTTAAAGGCGGTTATCTTTTACGTTTTGATACAGATGTTCTCAAACATTTAAGAATATTCATTTTTAGCGGTCAAATGTATTCGAAATTTTAGTTTCACGGGAACTCTCTCTATTTTATCGTTACCCATTAGTGTAATTATGATATTTTGAGCTCTATCTATTGCCATTCTTTTAAGCGAACTAGTAAATAAAATTAGTCTCATAAATTTAAAGGAACAAAATGATATTAATTATGAATTTTTCATATAGCAGTTTTGTTTTCTTTTAAATCTTATTTCTTATGCTTTCTCTTAACGTTACAGTAAAATTAGAAACTCAAAGTGTTCCCACTTCAAATTTATATCAAAAATTATCTTTGAGCCTTTATCTTTTCTATTATCTGTTTTCTGATATACTACATTAAAATTAACATTTTTAAAATGTTCTATAACTCTTTTTCATCACTTTTTATAAGTCGCAAAACCTTCCAATTCTTTAATATAAAGATAGCCAACCTCAGAAATATTTAAAACCACTGAAATCACTTTGAGCGAACTTTCTTTTAGATTTCAACAGTCTTTTAGAACTACTTGCAAACCTCAAGCTTTATACACTTAAATAAAATGCTTATACTATAGTGGGTTGTTTCTATAACCACAATGCTGCCGAATAATATAACGTAAATTAAGTTCCAAGAGAGGTAATATTTTATGCATTTTTTAATCTTTTCTGGATTTTTTCTTTTAAAGAGAATTTATTCGCGCAATTTTTTTAAACCAAACATGAGCCTTGAGAACGTCTATGGACTAGTAACACCTTTTTAGTCAAAATCCAAATAAATACCATACTGGTTTATATGTACTGTTTCTGTAATAAAATATATAGAACTAGAACATCCTATTGTATATAAACGTATAATTTTATATAATATATACGTTGTATAGTTTATAGCAGCGTTTCTCAAACCGTGGTTCAGAGGACCATAAATGGTCTCAAAGCCCGCTTTTGTGCGAAAGATGTTTTCAGATTTCTTTAAAAAAATTAATTAATTAAATTCATATTAACACTGTGTACTGTACTAAAGCTGAAAATGTCAGAGTTTGGAAATTACATATAACAATCGTCTATCATTTTTCCTTCCAAAACTGACATTTGATGAAATATATTGCCGGTTCCGCAAGTTCGTCCATCTTACTAATAATATGTACTAAAATTTGAAATTTGAAATTTTAAAAATTTTTAGTTAACGATATAAGCGATTACGGATACAAACTATAGAAACGATAAACGATATAAATGATAAGCGATAGAAACGATAAAGGATACAAACGATAAGCGATAGAAGCGGATATAAGGATTTGATTTTCAGTAAATAAGATAAAGATTATCCAAACTCTAATAACCTTAAATCATTAAAAACGAATATAATTTTTTGTTAATTCAAAATTACTTAATACCAATAAAAAATTAAATGAATTTTAATTAATTAATTTCAAAAATTTAAGCATACTGGTAGTAACATATTCTAAAAAAAAATTGCGTTGGGAAGGCACAAAAGCAAGGCGGTCCCCTGAACATTCTAATTTATAAAAGTAGTTTGAGAAACGCTCGTTTATAACAGTTCAGTGTACGAATTTTAAAACCGTCGGTTTTACTTCTTTAGAAAGGAGACGTTCAACAGTGGTTATACATTTTCTACGTATCTGCTGGGATGTACCTAATTGGAGCTGTAATATTTCTCCTTTTTGGATCTGCGGAAGTTCAGTCTTGGGGAAGTTCATCCACTGCTGAGTCATCAGAAAGCAAAACTGAAAGAACTCTGTCTATGAAAGAATCGAATCTTGTGTTTACTGTGCCTGTGATATTTCATTCCATTGGCGATGACAGTCTGAAAAAGAATGAAACAACTATCTTGGAAATCACAAGGTTTTGATCTGAAACATGAAAATGAGGAAACAAATCTTACGTTTTTTCCAAGAAGCTTTGCACCGAAGAATATAGTCTCATACGCACATATTTTATCATTGTCAGCCTCTGTGTTCAAACACTTTTACTTGTATTTAAATGCTTATAGTGATAGTTACTAAAATTTTAGTGATTATTCCAATAATATGGTGGACTGTGTTTAAAATCACGCATCCAAACTATGTTACAATTTTATCATTACATTATTTTTATCTCTAATGTTATTTTTTAATGTTTTTAGATGTTGTTATACGTGTTTCTTTTTTTAAATAAAATGTATATATTATTTATTTTGCTTCCATTTCCTTCTTGCGTTTTCGAATTCCTTTTCAGACGAAAAAATCAAATAGTTAATCCTTTAAAAAAATAAATAGTTGAGTTTTCAGTAGCATGATGCTTTGAAATGATGCTAAAGTTGATATTCGAAAACTCAACATAATAACTCAACTCAACAACAATAAAAAGTGTTATATGCGTAATTATTTTATATCAGTGGAGGGTCAACCATAGGTCTGTGGGTTCATGCTGCCCAGACAGTCCCCTTTTTTACTATCTTTTACTAAGCAAAAGCATTGTAATTGCAAAAATTTTCGGGTATCATATTTCAACCAAAATATCCATTTTGACCAGTCCTGAACTCATTCGGACGATTTTGTATGTTGCTATTTTGGAATGTCTGTACGTACGGACAGAGTATAGGACTCTTTTGTTTTCCAAAACGAATTGTAAAATAGATTTAAAGCTGATTTAAAGCAAATTTTTTTTGTGATGCCACGTACATATGTGTGCATCTCGTATAACTCAAAACTTATTAGTCTTACAACGTTGAAATTTTTTATATGGGACTGCTATAGCATCTAGCTGTGCCCCTCGCTGTCTTATTGAGATCACCAATACCAAACGTATAAATATATACATATAGATAGATACTTAGTCCCTCACTCAGCTTAAAAGTCCTCACCTCGGCCTTTATTTTCTCAATTGTTCATCGTAGTCATATACTTTCACTTTCAGATGTGTTTGAAATGACGAAACTAACTGGGATATTTAATTTCAAGAATTGCAGTTTTTGATGTCATTTTCAACTTGCCTCTGTGGATCGCTTAATTAAGTTAGAATAATTCGAAGAAAGAAGTTTAAATGAAGAATAGAAAAATACAGAAGTGGATGTTCATGTTTTGGTAGTTTCGAATTAAAGAATAATAATAATAATAATTAATTTCGGGCAAATGACGAAATTTAATTTTTAACGTGGTCTCCTGTTCATGTATTTAGATTTTGGAAAATTTTATCCTCCTTATGAAAAAATAAAAATTCAAGAAATTTTATTCCATATGTTCCATAATTTCAAAATTTGTTATTTTAATGTCATTTTCAACTTGCCTTGAAGGATGATTGTATTAAATTTAAATAATTCGAGGAAATACGTTTAAATGAAATGCAGAAAAAATGTGTATGATTTAATAGGCCGTACGAGGAAGTCATATAGGGCCTGCATCAGATTTTTAGGCCAAAAGGACATTAATCCAGACAGGCTCTTAGTCTCGAAACGAGATTGGTTGGCATATCATAGTAAAAGTCTTATTGAATTTTCAGATTGTTGCCACGAAATATTATCTCACGTAAAATAATATTTCGTGGAAACAATACGAAACAACTGTTGTCACGAAAATATTGTTTCGTGGCATTTTGTGGCAGCTATTAGAGAAATTAAATACTGAAGAATCTGCATGTCTCTCGCGCTGTGAAAAAACGATAGTACCTAAGGCTATCAAATTTTGAATAGAAAACGAACATGTGCACATGGATGACTGAATTTAGAGTTTCGAATTTGTTTTATTATGTATTTCATATTTCATAAAAATTTAGCGAATTTTTGATTAACAAACTCAACGATTTCAAGGCTAGCAGTGGCAACACTGTATGGAATCAAATATTTTTATCTCCAATACGCTGGATTGCCTAACGGAGATTCTAAAAATATACTGTTTTTAATATTTTGCCATTTTGCTGTTGAATAGAATTTTATGTGGCGTAAGTGCTATTTAATAAATAAAGTGGACACGCAAAACATAAATAATAAAAAGACGAAAAAAAAAATTTCGTAAAGGCATTTGAGGGAGAAAACTACCATTGATATGATGAACTGGAAAAAAAAGAGTGTGCCAACACCTACGGCTGCATCGGGAATTCTAAACATATATTGCTAAGCTGTTGTTAAAATTTTTGCAGTTTTGCTGTTGAATTGTATATGGCCTAAATGCAAAGAAAATTATGCTTAGTAATTAAGCTAAAAGGACCAAAAGAAAAGGGTTAATAAGAGTGAGTGTAACAGCAGTCTGGTAGACTGCGAGCTCAGCGAGAGAGTAAAAGACCTTAACAAACCCTTTTAGGCGACCGTTAATATCTGAAACCTTTCAGACAATTTTTTTACTCTGTGGGTGTTTGTGTGGAAAGACTAATCGAGAACTTCTCGATGTGTTAACATTTAATTACTTTTGTTAGTGATATAAAGTATACAGACGCATGCGTGTTTTCACTTGTAGCAATTGATTTGGGAGAAATTTGCAGGAATTGAATCCAACAATATTTCGACAAAATTCCTGTTTTTCTTTTGAACTAAAACGCTCACGCGTATTTAAGACAATCCCTTTTGTATGGCAAAAATCTCCACTAAAAATTAATATTTTTTAACTCAAGTTTCTCATACCAGAACATATATAAATCAATAAGAAAAGGAAACACCTAAAAATCAGTAACGTTTCCAACTATGAACCAACTATATCTTTGCTTCAGTGTATTCTAAAGCTCTTTTGAACTTGTATTACAAAAGCTTCGCTATCAGTATCCTCAGATAAGTCGACTTTCCGAATAGCTTGACTATTTTTAAGGTTTTGTTTGGTCTAATATGTTGGTGGCATAGGAGAAAACCTAGCGAACATGACATCTCAAAACGGATATCTGTTTATATCAGCGTAAATTTATCTTCTTTCCATCTAAAACTCCTTTTGCCAACATTTTCCAATTATTTCTGTCAATATCAGAATAAAGGAGTTTTTCGTGAAACGAAAGAACTTCTTTCTGAAATAGCACATCCCGAATCTCGAAAATTTCAGTATTAACGTAGAAGTAACAAGTAATGTAAAGAAAAAATTCAGCTCGCTTTAATTATTTCTGAAATTTACATTTTTAGCTATTTGAGTTTTCTTTTTACGAATAAATATTTAAGTTTACTTCATATTGTTACAGATTTCGCACTTATTGGGCTATTTGTTTAGAACTGTAATTAAAATTGCTTTATATTTCCCGTGCAACGAAGACGATTTTTGAAGAGAAAGCTACGTCGAAAAAAAAAAATAAGAATAAAAGAGCGTGTGCGTTTAATGTTTAATAAATAAATATCTCGTAATTACTGTTGCCACTCGCTCTTTTATTTTTAATTATCGTTGCAAGGCATTCACTTTTCTGATTAAATCATCTAAACGAACCATCAACTGATCCACTGGATGGATTCGCAGCTCTGACTGGGTGGTGACCTCTACGAGTTGCTTGCTGAGCTACCTCGAATTTCATGAATAACAGCACTTTTTAACTCCTTCACATCAGCCATTCCCAGTGCTATCTTAATGTATATGATGACGGCCACTAATGAGGCATAATAAAGTAACAAAAATAAATAAATAAATAAAAGAGCGCGTGCATTTAATGTTTAATAAATAAATATGTCGTAATTTGGGGGCAGCTCTGATTGGGTGGCGGTCTCTACGAGTGGCTTGCTGTGCTGCTTCGAATTTCACGGCGTACACCAGAACATTTTTAAGTCCTTCACATCAGCCACTCGCAGTGCTTTCTGTATTTCAGGATCCCGGATGCCGTCGATGAAGTATTGCAGGGACAGGATTTCTCTTGTTTCTGTCGGGCACTCCGAAAAGGCGAGGTGGGACAGCCTTTCAACATCCATGGCGAACTCCTGGAGTGTTTCCGTAGGCTTGTGTTGACGGGAGTGTAACTGAAGCCTGCTATAATCTTCTAAACACTTCTGTCCAAAACGCAGTTCTAATGCGCCGGACAGAGCAATAACAGGTCTGTGATGCCCTTAGATGTCCGGGGCCGCACGCGCGCTACATTGAAGAAATCAGCGTGTGCTTTCCCTGTCCAACAGCAAATCGAACAACAAATTGAAGAAAACATTTCTGTCGTCCAAGGACATATCGAACAACAAATTGATGACAAGGTTTCTTCAGTTGCTAAAGAAGTTGATATCTTGAAGAAATTCGTAGCGACGGCAGGGAGCAATAGTGATGGTTTTAAATTTTTACCTCTGCCTACTCGTCCCTCATTGAAGCTACCTACGTATGATGGGAAGACATCTTAGCAAGTTTATAAGACACAATTTTTAATAGTCGCGGATGCGAATGGATGGGATTCCCAAGCTAAGGCCTGTCACCTTGCCGCTTCTTTGAGAGCAGACGCAGCGAATATCCTTCAGACTCTTCCCGAAAATAAAAGGTCAGATTTGGAAGCTCTGTCCGGCGCATTGGGACTGCGTTTTGGAGAGAAGTGTTTAAAAGATTATAGCAGGCTTCAGTTAAAATCCCGTCAACACAAGCCTACGGAAACACTCCAGGAGTTCGCCATGGATGTTGAAAGGCTGTCCCACCTCGCCTTTTCGGAGTGCCCGACAGAAACAAGAGAAATCCTGTCCCTGCAATACTTCATCGACGGCATCCGGGATCCTGAAATACAGAAAGCACTGCGAATGGCTGATGTGAAAGACTTAAAATGTGCTCTGGCGTACGCCATGAAATTCGAGGCAGCACAGCAAGCCACTCGTAGAGACCGCCACCCAATCATAGCTGCCCCCAAATTACGAGATATTTATTTATTAAACATTAAATGCACACGCTCTTTTATTTTTATTTTTTTTCCGACGTAGCTTTCTCTTCAAAAATCGTCTGCGTTGCACAGGAAATATAAAGCAATTTTAATTACAATTCTAAATAAATAGCCAAATAATTGTGAATTCCGTAACAATATGCAATTTGTATATAGATATTTCATTTATATAATATGTTCTTAATATAATTTTACAAGCAAGAAAAGCGCAACAAAATATTTATTCTTTATTTTTAGCAGAATTTGTTCAATTGACGTTTAAGGAAAAGTAAAACATTTTCCTGAAGAATGCTTCAATTTTTTTTCCTTTTTTTTTTTTGCCAAAAGAGTTCTTTAAAAAAGTTTGCAATTAGTTTCCTGTTTTATTCTTATCCATTCAATATACTGTTCAAATATACTGTTGCGAATAAGGGAGGTAGACTGCACAAGAACACAAAAAATGGGACAGTTCTGTTACCTTCCGAGGCCGATTGACAAAATTCAAATTGCGTTTTTCATCTCTCGAAAGCGCGACTTAGGATATAAATTAGATTTATTCTTTCAGTTTTAAAGCAAAACATTGACCTAAGCATTCAGCATACATTCAAATATTTTTGTTGTATTCTTCAAAAGTCATAAGAGTATTTAGCATTAGAAATAACATTTTAATAATTAAATTATTAATTGATTGGCAGAATATTTAGTTTTTGGCTTACTCTTGCTATTCACTTGAAGCATTTACTAGCTACTTGCTTTGGGAAGAGATATACGCAATTATCATATGTACCACATAAACAGAAGAATACATGAAACAACAATGTTCTAAAAATATTCTCCACGGTGGACTGGTGCAACACCGGGGTACCTGGTCCGAAGAACCTACCCCCACTTCTAACTAAATGGCAATTTTACGAATATGCTAATACATTAATAATTGCCTATGTACATATATACAAATTTATAAGACATGTAAGGGTTTTTTTCCCTCTAATTAGTCTCTAGCATGTTGCTAGGTGGAAGAAAAAGTAAACTGAGATAAACTAAGGGAGCTGTCAAGAGGAGCCGGTCGAGCTGGTGATTGGTAAGCTATATACAAAATACACAAAAAGTATGTACAGACAAAAAGTTCTAAAAATATTTGCTGGATCATTATTACCTTGAAACTTTCAATGCGTTTTTTGTTTCTATTGACTTCAGTTCAGCTGTTCTATTTCGAGGATCATTCTCAGACAAGAAGGTTATTATCACAGCGAATACTCATGATTCAGTAATTTTCCACAATGGAAAAGTTCTATATCTCCCGTTCTACCGGGCTGCTTGACAAAATTCAAATTGCTTTTTTCATGTCTAGAAAGCGAGACTTAGTATATATATTAGATTTATATGTATAGTAGTGTTCTAATTTAGGTATTTTGACACAAAATGATACTTTTTCTGAAATAACATACTTTTTTTTTTCTCAACTGTGCAGCACAATCGTCTGTGTTAAATTCTTTCGGCAGGCCAACCTCAGTCGAATGAAATCGAAAATGACGACAGCAAATACAGTTTCAATTGAAAAGCTAAAGTTGTCCAATGTTGTCCTTGGACAACTTTAGCTTGTCCAAGGACAACACGTGGAAACTGCAAGTGGAAGCAATACTGATAAAAAATGATCATTGGGTCTATGTAAATGGGAAAATTCCGAAACCAGAAACTGGTGATGAAGAATTTGCGAAATCTACTGACCAAAAAGCACGAGCGGATATAATCCTATCAATCTCACCCAGAGAACGAACGTTACACAAGTAAAGAACTGTGTAACATCTAATGAACTATGGAGTAAATTGCACTCTATTTACGAATCGAAAGGGCCAACTAGAAAGGTCACAATACTAAAAAAATTGCTTTTTACAAAATGACCGATTCTAAACAAGTGACCGATTCTAAACAAGTGACCGATCATCTAAATGATTTTTTCATTCTTGTGGACAAACTGAAAGAAATGGAAATCGGCATTGCGGATGATTTGCTAACAATATTGCTTTTATATAGCATACCGGACTCTTATGAAAGCTTTCGAATCGCCGTCGAATCTCTTGATGAACTGCGTTCTCTAGAAATATTAAAAATTAAACTATTGGAAGAAGCTAACGCTCGCAAAAGCAAAAATTCATCGTATTCTGAGTCACAACATGCGTTCTATTCAACAGATCGGAAGTATAATCAGTGACCGGTTTCTAAACCGAAAGTAGATACTTCTACAAACCTAAAACAGTATCCAGTTAACTACAGTTGTAACTTTTGCAATATATACGGGCATAGAGCATCGGAATAAAGGAAGAGAAATAAAGAAAATAAAAACAAACGCCTTAGAAAAATTGCGATGTCTGCAGAAAATCAGAATTCCTTGAAACACAAAAGGGCCGCATCATGCACAGATAGTGATTCTAAAGACAATTTTTGTCTGGATAGTGGTGCAACATCAGATATGTGTAACAGCAAAACCCGTTCCAAGAAATTCATGAGGTAGGCGTTATTTATGTTAAATTAGCTGCTGATAAAATTGTTAAAGCTATCGGAAAAGGAACTGTTAAATTTAAAGTTTGCATAGGTTCTAAAACTGAAAATATCCAACTCGAAAATGTATTGTGTGTGCTTGACTTGAAAAATAATTTAATTTCAGTATCTCAAAGCAACTGCGAATAATCATTCAGTAATTTTCAAAGAAAAATGTGCTCAAATAACTAATTCAAATAATGAAACAGTAATTTCAGCTAAACGCGAAAATGATCTTTATTATGTAATGCCAAAATTTGAATCTGTATCAATTGCTAAAGAAATAGATCAGTGGCATATAAGATTTGACCATTTAAATGAGAACGATCTTAAAAAACTTCTATTAAATAACATGATTAGAGGTCTTTCTTTTTCTCAAAATGACTGTCTTTCTACCTATAAGGTATGCATTCAGGGTAAAAAACTACAACCCCCTTCTCAAAGAATCTCAATATAGAAGTACTGAATTGTTAAATCTGATTCTTTCTGATTTGTGTGGTCCCACGAGAACCGAATCAATAGGTGGATCATTTTATTTCGCAACATTTATCGATGATAAATCTCGATACGTTTATGTTTACTTTCTGAAATCTAGGGATGAAGTTAAAGAAGCTCTTATAAGTTTTAAAGCATCTTTTGAAAATAAACTCTAAAATCAAAATTCTGCGAACGGATAACGAGCTAAAATATTTGAGGAGAAACTTTTAATAAATTTCTTAATGACTCAATAAAACACGAAAAGAGAACTCCTTACACACCAACCCAGACTGGCGTCGCCGAAAGATTAAATCGCACTTAGTTTCAGTGGTGCGATATTTATTATTGCAGTCCAATCTGCGTCATAAATTCTGAGCCGAAGCTGTCGATACGGCTGCTTACGTTCGAAATTGTTGCCCAACGCGAGGTTTAAAAGGCAAAACAAAAACACCTTACGATGTTAGGCAGAATACCCAGCTGTCTCTCACTACAGAACCTTTGCTCAAAAAGCATTTATGTTAAACTAGCCGCTGCGCGGCCAGCCTTCGTCTGGCTTTTAAATGTACCGGAAAAATGCCTAAAGAGAACACCAAACATTAAATTTGAAAACTGCACAGAATTTTACTCTGCAGAACAATTTTATCGAAAAGGAAACAAACAACAACGGAAAAAAAAATTCAGTTAAAAATGCATTACCTATAAAAAGCATACAATGAAATAAGCAATATCCCTTAATACAAATATTAATTATCCTAATAAATAAATTAACCAACTTCCCGCTGCCTTCTCTAGACAAACGTCCAGTATCCATGAGAAACATTAAATTTAAAAACTGCACAGAATTATCGCCCTCATTTTTCCGGTTGGCAATAGTGCTGATATCAGCAACAATGGCTGCGTGCCATTGTTGTTCATATAATGAGAGAAAATCATCAATTTGATACTATTTCATATAAAAAAAAACTCATTCGAATTTTGAAAAATTGATGTGCACTGGCTCTTGTCTAGATGCATCCTGTGTACCAGATTTCATAGGCCTGGGTCTATTAGCTTACGCGCAGTACGAACGAAAGACACCTACACACACAGAAAGACTCGTCCTTTTAAATATAGATATATAAATTAATTAAACAATTTACCTTTGCAAAAAGAAACAATCTTTCAATTTCTTAAACTGTTCAATAGAGTGAAATCTCGCTTTGCTATAGCCCATTATGTCTTAAAATGACGCGATTTCGTCAGAAAACATAAAATTAAAAAAAAAAAAAAATTTAATTCGAATTTCGAAAAACTCGCTTCGAGGTGCACTGGCTCATGCAAAAAAATCATGCAAAACTTTTCAATATCTTACAAACAGTGAAATAAGCAAAAAATAACATGAAAGAAACTCAAAAAACAAAACATTTCGCGCAGAATTTTACTCTGCAGAACAACTTTATCAAAAAAGAAATCAATAAAAATGTATTATATATATAAAAAATGACAATGAAATATGCAGTATCCCTTAATACAAATATTACTTATCCTAATAAATAAATTAACCAACTTCCCTTTGCAAAATCTTAAGAACTCAAATGGTATAAACAGATTAAGAACTTAAACAGATTAAAAAATATCATGCAAAACTTTTTTATAATTAAAATTATATATAATTAAAACATAATATTACAATGAAATAAGCAATATCCCTTGATACAAATGTTAATTATCCTAATAAAGTAATTAAACAATTTACCGTTGCAAAAAGAAACAACTTTTTAATTTCTTAAACTTTTCAGTCTCTTAAAAACAGTAACATAAGAAATACGATGAAAAATTGTTGCCAAACCGAAATTTTTAAAAGAATGAAACTATTCAAAATGATGCAATTTCATCAAAAATCTATCAACAACAATAAGAAAGGAAAATTGTTGCCAAAACTACATTTTAAAATATCTGAGATGTGAGAAGTGTATTCGGAAGCTTCATTTAAAAAATTTTAAAAAAATACAAAATATTATTATTTTTCCAAAATTCTTTTTTTAAAAGGAGTCGAAAGGATTAAAGTTCAACGTGTCCAAAAATCAAAGGAAAATAAACAGCACATTTTTTAAAATAAGTTTTTTTAAAAAAAATTCCGCCGAAAAGGTGTTAAGCTCACCTTCCTAAATAAATTCGTATTTAATCAATTTATTGAAATACGAAATTTATTTTAAGTTCGTAAAATAGCTAAGTGTCTACGCTTCACGACGATGTAAAAATGAAATGTATAGAGTAATATCTCGCTTTCCTGTAGCCCATTATGTCTCAAAATGACGCGATTTGGTCACAAAACATAAAATAAAAAAAATTCGAATTCGAATTTCGAAAAAATCTCTTCGAGGTGCACTGGCTTTTGTGTAGATACACCTATGTACCAAATTTCGTGGCCCTGGGTCTATTAGCTTACTCGCAACACGAACGAAAGACACACACACACAGACTCTTTGTTTTATTATATGTAGAGAAGAAGAGATAAAAGGCCAGGAATAGGCAAATTCGATGTTCGATCTAAAGAATATATTTTTATTGGCTATTCTGATGAATCAAAAGCGTATAGAGTCTGGGATCCTGAGGCACGTAAAGTGATAATAAGCAGAGACGTGAAATTTATTAATTAGTTTGAAAACTGCTCTAGTTACGACTCAGAACAAGAATATCTCTGTCGTTCGCTTCGGAGGAGAAAATTATAAACAAAGTGTGTTGTGATAAATCATCACCTCTGGTCGGCATGGGGTCGCCACTTGACTCTGAAAAGGAAAGCGAAAGTGATTTAGATAACGAATTAGTGCTTCCTTATCCTAATTCAAAGGAGGCCTGGAAGCCCAAGAAAATAAAAACAGGTTTGCCTGGAAAGCCTAAAAAGGAATAGCATTATACAGTTGTAAATAAAAATGAACAAATTTCAAAATGTTGAGGAAAGCATTAATCCTACGGTGCAAGAAGCATTAAATGGACCATATGCTGAAAATTGGCATAATGCCATGCTGTCAGAATATAATTGCCTTGTTCAAAAAAAGCTTAAATTAGTAAAAAGACCTGAAAATAAGAATGTTACTGGCAGTAAATGGGTTCTTAAATTAAAATACAATCACGACGACCCTAGCAAAAAATGCAAAGCTAGGCTAGTCACTAAAGGGCGTGCTCAAATCCTTGATCTTTATTTCACAGAAAACTTTTTCCCTATTGCTAGATTAAGTTCCATAAGAATAATTTTAGCCTATGCTGTAGAACACAGGCTGAAAGGTTACCAATTAGATTTTGTAATGGCCTATGTAAGTGGAAATTTACATGAAGAAATCTATATGGAAATTCCCGAAGATTTTCGCAATGAAACTACTTCAGATAAAATGTGTCTTAAAAAGATCATTATACGGTTTTAAACAGTCAGGACGTCAGTGGTACAAAAAGTTAAATGAGAAAATAAAATCTATGAAACTTAAATCTCTTAATTCAAATAATTGTGTTTATATTTAAAAAAAGTCTAGCAGTGAAACTATCATAATTGTATATGTACACGATCTTATCGTTTTTACCGATTCTAAGCAAACGTATGAAAGAATTCACGATAGTTCAGCTTCTCCTTTTAAAATGAAAGTCTTCGGGAAATTACATTATTGTTTAGGCATAGGATTTTGCCAAAGTCAGAATTCAATTAAAATTTCTCAAAAGAAATACAATGACGATGTTTTAAATCGGCATAATATGCAAAATGCTAAATCCGTGTCTTCGCCTATAGATAATAGCAAAAAATTATCAAAAGGGATGAGTCCTAAGACGAAATCGCTGACATGAAAAATGTTCCATTCAGAAATCTGATAGGATCACTCATGCACCTTTCAATAGCTACTAGACCAGATATCACATAGGCCGTGAATTTCTGAAGTCAATTTAAAAGCAACCCCGAAAAAGAACACTAGCATGCGCTGCGAAAAGAATACTTCGATATCTAAAGAAAACCCAAGATCAGGAACTAATTTATACAAAAAACAGGAAAACGATTCATCGCCTTTGTGGATGCAGATTGGGCATCAAATTTCGATGATCGAAAATCCCACATAGGTTTTGTACATATACCAAGTGGTTCAGCCATAACCTGGGAATCAGGAAAACAACACAGTGTAGCTCTATCTTCAGCGGAGGCGGAATATATGGCTCTGTCTGAAGCTGCCAAAGAAACCATCTACCTACGTCGTTTCCTGAAGAAGCTGAGTTACAACATAGAAATTCCAACAGCAATATACTGCGACAATCAAGGAGCTCAGAAAATTACGAAGAACTCAGTGTTTCACTCCCGTACAAAGCACATAAGACATTCGCCACCATTCTGTGCGCGAAGTATATGAAAGCGGCGAATTGGATGTGCAGTACATACCTACCAGTGAAATAGAAGCTGGTGTGTTAACCAAACCCCTGATTCCTGTTAAATATCACAACTGTTGTACAATTATAGAACTGAATACTGTCTAATATGTATTTTGTTTTACTTTTCAGGAATAGGAGAATCAACGTCGAAAGGGGATATATTGGCAACCGCCGCTGATTTCCCTAGCGCATGCGCATGATAAGCAAGCTGTCTGCTGCGTAATACTTTTTTAACAGTTAGCCAACGTCAATGGTGAGTATCCCATGTAAAGCGAGAAACGCTGAGTGCTGTGTATTCATATATCTTACTTATTATGTTTCTACTCTACTGTTCTACGTGTTCATAGTAGTTCTACCGTGTTCATAGTATAAATAAATGTTTCTCGTTAGATGGAAGACGTCATTTCATTCTACAATAAACTCCCACAAATGCTCTGTGAAATATTGGGAATTAAATGGACTAAAAGTTTAGGTTTATGTACATATCTAAAATTGTTTCCAACATTTTTTAAACGAAAAGAGAGACATTTCTCCAAAAACAGCTAGTGCATTTACTTAAACGGGTAAATTTAATATACAATGCATTTTATCGCTTAGATTTTAGTCCATTTAACTCTAGTGACAAAAATAAAAGTAATATACTGATAAGCATTTTTGCGAGAGCATATGTAGTAACCTTGAAACTCACTTGTAACCCAAAACGTAAGAAAAAAAGACGAAAATTATAATTTGGTAACATGTTTATTACCTATTTCTATCATTTTAAACAGTATTCTGCTAAAAAAAACACCAATAATAGATTTATTTGTACTGTTCATCAAAATTTGGGTTTCGAACATAGTCGATACCATAATGGCAATACCCTCCCTAAAAAAAGTAAATGATTGATGTTAAACGTACTAAATCCATCGTCTTAATGCGGCTCTCATTAGCTCATCACAAGTGCATAACTAATGAATCTAATTCTTTTCTTAGCATAAAAGTAGAAAATTTTCATGTTCCAACAACTCGAATATTTTATAGCGATATCTTGTCATAAAGATTCCGGCACCTTTATGCAAACTAGAGACTATTCGCTAATACAAAGACGTTCACACGGACGTCCCAGCATCTTAATGAAGGTTTCATTCTTCGTGATATAAACTGAACTTCACAAGGATGTCGTATAGCTTTTTGTGTTTATGTCGAAGCACCCTTGTGTCTTGGTGAACAATCGCTAATTTTTACAAAATACTTGCCCATTGAACGATCTAGTCAGACTAGCGCCACCTGCCTCTGCTTCTCTACATTCATTTCTACTCTAACCCTCAGCTACACATTTTCTATGTCTAAAACATTTTCTACTTAGTTTACCTTGTAAAGTAGTAGTATTGTTAACAACAACTTGAGATTTGATAAAATATTTCGTGATCATTTTTATTTTATTCCTGACTAAGGGAATTAGAAAACGAAAACGATATTTAAACAGAGTTAACTATCTGAATTTCGGTTTACTTCTTTTGGCAGTAACTCTAAAATTTAGATTTGTAAGAGGAATATTAAAAGAGAAAATGTGCCTTAATTAAGATTTGTAGCGCTTGAAAGTAATTTGGCTTACTAAATGGCATTTTCTGCTGCTGTCAACATGAAGTGTAAATTCTTAGGTCTACCTCATGAAAAAGGCAAGAATAAATGGAAGATCCTGAACACAGAACTAGAATACAAATGGCTATTTTTGGCCATGTTTCATGCGTTGTGTTCACGAATTTTTAACCGATGGACTAGTGTTACGGAGAACACAGAAAATATATAAAGAAATATATTCAAAACAGTTCATACAATAACGGGCTGCCTCTACCCGAGGCTGGGTGCATTATGAATAAAGACCAAAAGAAACCAACAGTTCTTTATTTTCACCACAACAGTCTTTCACGCTTCCGAGATCAGCTTTCAGTTCTGTCTGTCATAGGTCATCATTCTTGTTATAGGTAACGACCCGCAGGAACACACTCCAAATATTCAGCACACAGGCTGACGTCATGAACAGCAGCGCCTCGCGCCAGTTATTACTTCAGTTCATTTCGCAACATCCTCCCCCTTGAGTCCCAAGCTCATAACAAACATTATTTAAAAGATCAAGTCTTTTTGGAGCTTTTACAAATCGTCCAGAGAAGGAATATTGCTGCATTACCATTTTATCAGGTGCACTTCCCCTTTTTAACGTACATCCAGCACTAGAATTAGATTCCTCTGCACCCAGTTTCTTATCAGGAATTATGTTTCTGTCATTGTCTTGTATCTCCAGAGGAAAGATCCGTTGTATTGGTCGTACAACTGTTACATGCCGGGTCTTAAGTTTAATCCTATTTTCGAAGAAAACGGACTAGTTTCTTTGCTCTGTTGTCCACCAAAGGGCAGTGGTGGAATCAGACCAGAGGGTAACTTTTAAGTCGGGCAAACTGCCAGCCTTGACAATAGAATTTGCAAGTCTAGAGCCTATACAACAGGCCATTAATTCTAAGCGAGGAATGCTTAAAGGTTTCAAAGGAGATACTCTAGACTTCGCCAGTACGAGATTTATTTTTGCCTCAGAATTACACTCATGTCCATAAATTAAGGACAATTCGGAGTCACTCGGAAATCGAACTCTTAAAATAAATATATCACCTGTAAAATCACTACACACATCTTCAAGAATCATATGCAAATTTCAGGAAGTAACCAGATGCCACCGATGGTACGTCACAATGACGAGAATGTAAGAGAGTGATATATAAGGAATACAGGCAAAGAAGTAAAATTGTTCGCAGGCGCTTTATAAGCATTTCAGTGCAATAACCGAATACTTATGACACAAAGGACGCATTTGGATGATTTTTTACGTGGTAGAATTATCGGCCGTCTGGAATGTGGGCGTACCCAACTGGAAGTATCAGACGAACTTGGAATTGCCCAGAGTGTCATCTCCAGGCTTTGGCAACAATTCCAAGATGATGGTAATATGAGTAGACGTTACAGCACAGGTCGCCCCAGAGTTACAATGCCGAATGAGGACCGGTATTTGGCAGTTACTGCCAAAAGAAACAGGCGGAGCACAGCCTCAGACCTGTCTCGTCAGCTTTCTTCAGCCACTGGTACGACAATTTCAAGGCAGACCGTGTACAGACGCTTAGGGCAGATTGGTCTATATACTCGTAGATCTGTCAAATGCGTTTCACTTACTGCAACTCACTGTCGCCTGCGGTTAGCCTGGAGTAGAGAGCATGCATTGTGGACACCGCAACATTGGGCTTGTGTGATGTTTTCCGACGAGTCCAGGTTTAGTATGCAGTCTGATTCTCGCCGGACTTTCCTATGGAGAGCTCCAGGTACCCGTTACCACCAAGAAAATATCATTGAACGACACCGTTACGGTGGTGCAGGAGTGCTCGTTTGGGGTGGAATTATTCTGGGTTCCAGGACTGACCTGCATGTTCAAATTGGAACCATGACAAGTCAAATCTATCGGGACATCATTCTGGAACAACATGTTCGTTTGTTTCGGGACGCCATGGGCGCACAATTTGTGTTTATGGATGACAACGCCCGTCCTCGCCGTGCAAAAATCGTAAGCGAATGCCTTCAATCGGAGGATATCACCCGTATGGACTGCCCAGCATTCTGACCGGACTTGAATCCAGTAGAGCACGTGTGGGACATGCTTGGCCGACAAGTTCAGCCCGTCAACCTCCTCCTACATGTCTACCGGAACTTCGGAGTGCATTGCTTTTTGAGTGGTGTAATATCCCCCAAGAACAGATAGATAATTTGATACTCAGCATGCCTAGGCGTTGTGCGGACTGCATTGCATCGTCTGGGAGACATACAATGTATTAACGATCATACCAACCATGTAATATTGCTTTTTTGTAAATAGGTTTTTTTTGTAATTTGCTCCAGGGAGAAAAAATCGCTATTTTTTTTATATCAAACATATAGCATCTTTTTTTGCTCTTTACCTTTTTGTTTAATAAATAAGCTTTACAAATAAGTCAAATTTGTTTTGCTTCTAACTCTTCCTTTGCCTGATTTTGCATTATACTTAATTTATGTACATGAGTGTAAATATTGATCGAACAAAGACGCACGCTGCATAGGCCCCCTTGCAAGCATCCACAAATACATGCAGTTCAGACGTGTCATTAATAAACAAGTATCAAGGCTACGTAACATCTTTCAAAACATTAAGTTCTTTAAACCAGTTCAAAAATGTATTTACATCATTTGGAGACAATCCATCATCCCATGCAATTTTCACTTTCCACAATTTTTGCAACAACAGTTTCGGAAGCAATGTATTTGCCATTAATAAACCAATAGGATCAAAAATTGTCTGCAGAATTGTCCCCTTTGTGATTTTCATATCACAGGTCCATGCATCTGTATCTGTGCAGCACCTAAGCGTATCATTATCCAAATTCCAAATTACCCCCAAAACGGAAGTATCTCTTGAATGATTGTCAACATTCGTAGCAGCCACAATGCTTTTAAAACCGCGCAAGTTAAAACATCCATTTGACAGGATCAGTTTGGAATGTTCAATAAAAGTAAACTGTTCATCAATACTAAAAACACTAGATAAACAATTATCCACATAAAATGACGATTTCAATTTTTGAGCAACTTCACTATACTGACGTGGACAGTTTTCTAAAAGATCCATTATAGAGGCGTTCAACAAGAAGGGACTCGTAGAAACTTCAAACACAACTCTGCAATGCCTATAAATTAAATGTCCTTCATTGCACGGTAAAAAGATCTGAGAAAATCTCTATCTTTAGATGCGACGGATAACATTAAGAACGCCTTTTCAATATCGGCACTAATACCTGTCAGATACATCCTAAAACTATCTAGAATATCGGGTATTAATTCAATAAGATTCATTCCTTTACACAAACATTCGTTCAAGGAGAGTTTCACTCTATCAGAGGCAAAGACGTCAAAAACGGAACGAATTTTTGTGGTTTCACTTTCTAATTTGATTACAGGTCTATGCGGCAAATAACGACATTCATTATCAGTTCGTTTTCTGGTACGCGTTCAATAATATTCAACCTTTCCCATTCCTTGAACACATTTTCATAATCATCGAAAAACTTACTACATCTGAGTTTATCCAGGATGATTCTTTATTATCGGTTAAATGTGTCGTATCACATTTCCACGAAATTTCTACTTCATATTTTCCGTCTGGAAGAATTTTCATTTTGTTCTCAAATTCAGATAAATTAAAACTTTCTTTTATTTTAACAGTTTCGATTGGAGCGCATATTCCTATTTTTTCGAGTTCCCATAAGTCATTCAAAGAAACTCTCCTGACATGCACTGAAAATAATGTTTTCAAAATATTCTTTTCACCCGAATTTCGTTTTCCAAATACAGTCCACCCAAGTTTCGTATCGACAGCCATTACCCCCGATTGTAATTCAATAGAATTTCCCGTCAATAATTTTCCTATAACATCTGCTCCGATTAAAAGGTTAATTTCAGTTTCCTTTCGCAATGGATCAGAAAATTCGATTTCCTTTACTTTTAATTCATTCAGAATCTCTTTATCCTTAACCTTAAGAATACACCCGCAAATTCTTTTTTCAGAAAATGCTTCAAAACTACACGCGAATGTTCCCTTTAAATTGCTAACTTCGACAGAAAACGCTTCGTTAAAACGCTTAGGTTTCGTTTCTTCCCTCCCCCAAACATTGCATGTATAACTGTCTCCTTTCTAAGTGGAGATGCTTTAAGCTAGACTCATCATACTTTCACTAACGTAGCTACTTTGGCTTCCGCTATCAATTACGCAGCGAATAATTTTCTCGCGACCTTGACACCGAACTCGATCACAAAGGGTTTGCAAAAATACAGTTTGGCTTCTGCCACAGTTAGAAAGAGAACTTTCTTTTGAAACATGTATATGATCGTTATTTTTTAGCGTTTTGTTACACATTACATCAAAATGATTACAACTTTTGCAAATAGAACAACTTAACTTACTTTTCAAAGGACAAAATAACAATTGTTGTTTTTCAGCTAAAGTCATTTCATTAACATTTTTCACTAGAATGTTTCTTTTCACAAAAAGTACAGTTTGGAATACTCTTCTGAATTCTCAAGACTTACTAGAGCTGACGCTGTTACGGGTTCATTTTGCTTTACCTGTTCGTGGTGAAAGTCTTTCTTTCGATGATTCTGTTGGGAGGAGAAACCAGTTCTTGTGAGTAGAACCCTCTCTTCGCCCTTCACTTCCTGTTTTACTGTTTTAAGAAATTCATTAAATGTTGCAAGAATCGAGCCCCTTTAGTTTCAATGGAGTCGTGATTTCGGCTTCTTTCCCACGCCATCAGTACTTCTTCTTGTAAGCAACCTTTTACTAAGGGAGTCAAAAAATTACCGTATTTTTCTTGGGTTCTTCCCCACACTTTCCAACGCTCGCAATTTTCCTTCTAGTTCATCATAAAGGGAGGTAGATAAGTTTTTGCTCTTCCGGTTACAGCGTTCTTCACCACTAGACATAACAAGTCTCTCACATAGATTTGCACAAGTAAATCTTCGCTTCCAAAGCGCTCTCATAGTTGTTCGATGGCTTTGGGATAATTAGCTGCCGTTGCCGGAAAACTAAGAACAAGATGTTCTGCCTTCGATTTGGGTTCCATGGCCTCCAACAGATACAGCATTTTATCTTCATCAGCGATACTTTTGTCGTCCTGGATCTTCTGGAACTGATTCCAAAAAGTCAGGTAATCTTATGGTTCACCACTGAACTTTTCACTTTTGCTTCACCACTGAACTTTTCAAGCTCAGTTTTAGACAATTTAAATTTCCTCGATTCTGAGTTACTTGGAAGAAAGGAGGCTTGTACTTCCGCATTTATTTGAGCACACTGTTCTAAAAACTTGTCTCGGTAATTCTCCGCTTCTTCAAAGTCATCACTAAATAACTTTTCTCCATCTTCAGTCTGCAAAATCTGCTGCGAGATAGCACTCTGACATACGTCAAGTCTCTGGAATTTATCACAAAGTTGACACTTCAAAATCGGAAGAATTTTTAAATCTCTTACTTCTTTAGTTAATTCAGTTTCGATTTTCTTTGAGGTTTGAGAAAACGCAACTCTAAGTTCTTTTCTTTGCGCCTTTAAAACGATCAAATCCATTTTCAAAATATATTCAAAATCGAAGTTCAAAATCAGAAGTTTAGTCCAAAAATACTAATCCATAGCACCCGGTTCCGCCGAGGGTACCACTATGTTACGGAGAACACATAACATATATAAAGAAATATATTCAAAACAGTTCATTCAATTACGGGCTGCCTCTACCCGAGGCTGGGTGCATTATGAATAAAGACCAAAAGAAATCTTAATACACCAACAGTTCTTATTTTCACCACAACAGTCTTTCACGCTTCCGAGATGAGCTTTCAGTTCTGTCTGCAAGACAACACTCCAAATATTCAGTACGCATGCTGAGCTGCGGCTCGCGCCAGTTATTACTTCAGTTCATTTCACAACAACTATAATACTTAAGATTCTGGGTGAGTGGATGAATCTAATATGTATTTTTTTGTCAAAGAAAAAGGAACTGCATTCTGAATTATGCTGTTTTTCTGTAAACAAATCTAATATACTTTTACAAGGGATTCCCCTTCCGTTGTTTATTGCGCATGATTTTTGAACTGAAACGAAATAAATATTTTTATAAGGGCAATATTATCTTCTCTTTTAAATGCATTTGTGCCTGCGTACGAGTGCTCTTTATGATGATTTTCTCGGAAATATGTTTTATTTATGTTAAAAGCGATAAGATCGTGTACAATTATGATAGTTTCACTTCTAGATGTCTTTTTAATATAAGCACAATTATCTGAATTAAGAGATTTAAGTTTCATAGATTTTAATTTTTCATCTAACTTTTTGTACCACTGACGTTCTGACTGTTTAAGACCGTATAATGATCTTTTTAAAAGGCTAATTTGTCGAAGTATTTCATACTGTTTAAAAATAAAAGAAAGTTATGCAGTAGCAGATAATATAGAAGAGAAAAACATTTGCGATAGCAGCATTTACAGTATGCTAGGAGTTTGATGTGGGTTCAGTCGCAGGCTGCATGGTTGGGTTCGTGGTTTTACCCATGCATAACATGAATAAGGGCCAGTTTCCCTTACACAATCCTCCCTGAAGGAACTTTGTCCCTAAAGGACTTTTGTTTTCGTTTTGCGATTTTGCGTCGGTTCACTCTGAATGACCGTTTCAATTTTCGAATTGTTGCCACTAAATGTTATCTCCCTGTATTATATTTAAAGAAATTAAATAATGAAGAATCTGCATAAATGTAGCATGTTTCTCGCATAGTGATAAAACAACCGTACCTAGAGCAATCCAATTTTAAATGACATAATCTTACTGCGAATATGGGCATCTGGAAGCCCAAATTTGAAATTCGTTTTATTATAGTTTGCATATTTTGTAAAACTTTAACGAATTTTTGATTAACAAAGTCAAAGATTTCAAAGCTAGCAATGGCTGTCGCGAACGACGCATGCTCCGCTCTTGGGCAACGGATCGAGCCTCCAGATCGACGAGTATAGAAAAGAAAGTTTCTGAAGTTTGCCTTTGAGAACTGGCAACGATGAGTGTACGTGTATAGAACAATGACGTTAAGTGGGTTAGAAGTGGGTTAGAAGCGTATTTTTGTTGTTGTAATGATTTATATATTGTTACTGTTTAGTATGAAGTGTAAAATAAAGTGATTCGTGCAAAATAGTGTCAATTTTAGATGAGTGTGAAATATAGCCTCCTTAAACGGCAGACCAGAATGGAAGAACGAAGATCGTGAAGGTAAGCAACTTCTTTTCATTTGCTTATCCAGAATTTTGAATGATCTGTTTTTTACTGAAATAAAAAAACTGGCGCCCGAACAGGAACCGTCGAAGTAGACTATATTGAAGTGAAAGATTTAGAATTGTTTGAAAAATATCTCCTTTTGATTTGAAATTTAAATGGAGGAGTATTTATGATTTTAGAACACTGATTTGTAATATAAAACATTTTTTCTAAGAAGAGAAAGTTTTCAGTATTATTCTCAATTTTCTATTGAAATATTTTTATCTAAAATATTTAAACATATCTACGAAAATAGAAGAATTAAAGAAAAGGCGAACTGTAGTTAGGCGTGTAACAGCAAAGTCGATAAATAATTGTAAAGAGTACCTCCAAGAGACAGAACACGATTTGTGTATTCTTAATGAGAAACTTGATTTATTAGATTCAAAATATAACAGCCTAAAGAATTAGAAAAACATATACAAGAAATAATTGAGGCTACTGAATATGAATCGGAATTTGAAACTTGTGAAGTTTATTCCGAGAAAATAATTTCCATGAAATCGAAACTAACATTTATGTTAAAAGAGAAAGGGAAACCTGAAACTCCTATTTCTAGTACAATTGGCAATATTGTGAATGATATGTCAAATATTTTTGTTTCTCATTCAAAAATTAAATTCCCCAAATTATCGATCAATAAATTTAATGGCGATCCTGTTAATTGGTTATCATTTTGGAACCAGTTTAATAATGCGATACATCAAAATGGTGATTTAACAAATACAGACAAATTTTAATTATTTGATTTCATTTTTATTAGGTGCTGCTTGTAATGATGTTATTGGTTTTGCATTATTGAGTGAAAATTATTTTGCCGCAATCGAGTTGCTTAAAACACGTTTTAGTAGAACAGATTTGATTATAAATGCACATATGGGAAAACTGTTAAATGTAGAACCTGTTAGGAATGCTAGCAACATATTTGCATTACGTAAGTTGCATGATGATATTGCAATACACATAAGAAGTTTGAAATCACTTAATGTAACTTCCGGCACGTATGGCACGTTATTGACACCAGTTTTATTAAAATTAATTCCGAATGAATTGAATCTCGATTTTCAAAGAAAAAGGAAATCTAAAGATAATTTGGATGTAAACGAATTATTAGAGTTCTTAAAAACAGAAATTGAATGCCGCGAATCTATGCTACAAATTCAAGATAAACAATTAGAATTCGAGCCACTTTCCTAAAAAAGAATGAATAAAATTTCTATTCCAACAGCCGCTGTATTAAAGGTTTCAATCAACAGCTGCATATTTTGCGAGGATTCAGAAAATGAAAAACACACTTCGATACTTGCCCGAAGTCTGCAGCAGATAGAAAGGCGTCACTTCCAAAACTCGGAACCTGTTATTTATACCTTAAAAGGGGTAACCACTGAGCGAAAAATTGCTTTTCGAAGGTAAAATGTGGTTGGAAACACAATTGATTAATCTGTGATAGAATTAGTTTAGATGAGAAAAAATCAAATAAGTAGGATTTTAATTTAACAGAACGAAACATGTTAAGAGAAAGTTTTATTACAAACTTTAGTAGATGGAAATGGTTCAGAAAAATACTGCTGGTGTTTAGTTGATTCTGGGAGTCAACGAAGCTATGTATCTAAATTTTTAGCTAATGCTATGCAGTACGAATGTATTAACGAAAGCAGTGTTATTCATAGTCTGTGCGGAGGAACCGAAGTGGTTGAAAACAGTTCATTGTACGCTTGAGTAATATTAAGAACGATTATCAGTGTAACTTTAAAGCTTTTGATCAAGCGAAAATTTGTTCTGATATTCTACAATTGAACATCAAGCCTTATTTAAAGGAGTTAAAAACCCATAATATATTTTTGAATGATGTTGAAGGTATGCATAAAAAATTGTTGTTGCATAAAAAATTCCCCTTCTGAAATTCATATCCTCATAGGTGCGGACATAACGGAAAAATTGCTTACAGGGAAAATAAAGAAGTTAGGATGTGGATTAGTTTGCATTGAAACTTGTTTAGGCTGGAGTATCATGGGGAAAATTCCTGTAGAAATGTAAAATAAATATGATTGTTCTTATACATTTTCTATATTAGTATCAGATAGTAAAATTTCTGATTTATGGAAACTTGATACTGTTGGAATATTAGATCTTTCAGAAAGTCAAACTAAAAGGGAATTAGGGAAATAAGCAATGACGCATTTCTTACTAATGGGAAAAGAGAGGAAGAGGGAAGGTTTCAAGTTTGTTTACCTTAGATTGAAAATCATTCACCACTTCCAAACTATCGGAAAATAGCAGAAAAGAGATTCAAGAGCACAGTGAAGAATTTAAAGGATGGGGATTTTTAGAAGATTATGAGGCAATTTTTAAATCTTGGGAAGATGAGAAGATAATAGAGATTGTTCCTGAGGAAGAAGTTAATAACCCTTCTCATTATTTACCCCACCGTGCTGTTATTCGAATGAATTCCACAACAACAAAAATAAGACCGGTTTTCGATGGATCCGTAAGAACTAAGGGATCATCCATCTTCTATAAATGACTTTTCGGAAAAGGGTCCAAATTTGATTGACACTGTTCCAGCTATGATAAATGGATTTCGACCTGGAAAAATTGGCATGAGCGCTGATATTAAGAAGGCTTTTCTGCAGATAGGACTTAGTCCTGAAGACAGAGATTATTTAAGATTTTTATGGTGGGAACAGGGAAATTCTGAGTGTTTGAAAATATACAGGCATTGAAAAGTGGTCTTTGGAATAACCAGCAGTCCGTTTCTCTTAAATGCAACACTAACGAAATTACTGAATAAAGTACCAGAAAATGACCGTGCGAGTGCTAATAAATTAGTAGAATTCTGGTACGTTGTTAATTTAGTTACAAGTGAGAATGATGAATCAGAATTAAAGAAATTAAAAAATGATGCCACTGAAATTTTGGCAAGTGCTAAATTTTAATTACAAGAGTGGACGTATAACTATCAGCGAAATGAAAGGGATGCCTTTGTTATCGAACTCATTTTAGAACAGTCGGAGCTTGATAAATTAAATGAGAATGAGTTTTTAAATGAACCTTGCGAAGCTAACACGGTCAACATTTTGGGACTTCTTTGGGATTTACATGACGACACATTAAGTTGTGATATTAAGGGATTAAATGAATTTTAAAATAAACCTATTACTAAAAGAACAATTTTGTCTGAAATTCATAAAATTTATGACCCTATTGGATTCACATGCCCTGTAATTTTAATTCCTAAAATTATGTTACAAAATGCTGGGAATTAAATGTAACTTGGGATGAAGCTTTTCCTGAAGAAATAAATAGGAAATACTTAAAATGAAAAAATGATGCAACTCGTTTAACAGAAATAAAAATCCCTCAACAGATGATGCTTAATATTGATTCTGGATTGAAATTATCCTTTCATATATTTTGTGATGCATCTGGAATGGCATATGCCACTTGCGTTTATTTAAGAAATAAAAATGAAACTGAAGTTTCTTGTCGTTTAGTTCAAGTACGATCTAGAATTGCTCCTGTAAAACCCACATCAATTTGTAGACTAAAATTATTAGCTTGTGTTATTGGTGTAAGATTAATAAAATCTATAAAACAAGATTTAAAGGAAGAAAATATACCGATGTTTTATTGGACAGATTCAATGAACACATTGTACTGGATTAAGAATGAAGAAAATTGGGGTGTATTTGTTATGAATAGAGTAAAAGAAATACGAGCTTTTACTAATCCTGATACATGGAATTATGTTCCTGGAAACTCGAATCCTGCGGATATTCCGTCAAGAGGATGTTCTATTGAAACTATTAAAGCCAAAAGATGGCATGGTCCAGCATGGTTGAAATTGAATCCAGACTGTTGGCCTACTTGTGATAATTCTCCTGACAAAGATATGATTGATCGAGAAAGAAGAAAAACAGTTGTATGCTCGTTAACAAATGTAGATGAAGAATTTTCTCATTTCTCACGAATTTCTTCTTTTGAGAAATTAGTTAGTGTTACAGCCTGGATAAAAAGGTATATTGACAACTGCAGAGATTAAAAATAGAACAACCTTAAAGAACTTAGAAATCGAAGAACTGAATGCAGCTGAAGTCCTTGTTTGGAAAATTGGGCAAAAGGTCTCCTTTAAAACAGAAAAGGATAAACGCTTGCGACATTTAAAACCATTTGTTGATTCATCTGGTCTTTTAAGAGTAAAGTCAAGAATATTAATGAGACAAGACTTCGCAAATTTTAGAACACCTGTAATCCTGCCTCCTGAACATCCAGCTGTGTCTAAACTGATTATGGAAAAAGATAAACAACAAATGTATTGTGGAAGTCAGACTTTAATGGCAATGCTACGTGAAAATTTCTGGATTTTGAAAAGTTGTAAAACTATTCGTAAAGTGTTGAAAAATGCACTAAATGTAGAAGATTTGATTCGAGGCCCACGACGATACAATCCGCACCTTTGCCAAAAGACCGTGTTAAAGATTCTTCTGTTTTTGAAGTGACCGGCATCGACTTAGCTGGCTGTTTATTTTTAAAAAATGGGTCGAAAACGTGGATAGTTTTATTTACATGTGCCGTATACAGGACAATTCATCTTGAACTTTTAACGTCTTTGTCAACAGATAACTTTTTATTGGCTTTCCGGCGTTTTATTGCTTGTCGAAGAAGCCTTGAAATTGTCTACACTGATAACGGTAGTAATTTTGTTGGTACAAATTCTCTTTTAAGAATGACTGACTGGGATAAAATTATTAAAAATCATATTGTCAACCGAATTAAATGGAAATTCATCCCACCAGCTTCTCCCTGGTGGGGTGGATTTGGGGAAAAAATTATTGGCCTTGGGTAATGCCTCACTGAAATATGAAGAACTCTCTACAATCCTCTGTAATTGCGAAAATATCTTAAATTGCAGACCATTAACTTATATCTCCGAGGACTTGGAACTGAAACCCTTGACACCGGCCATGTTTTTTCGTGATCTAAAAGAAAGTGGTGTTTCAGATCTAGACACTTTTGATACCAAATACGTGCAAAAAAAGTATGCATACCAGATGAACGTCAGAGAAGATCTAAGAAAACGGTTCAGAACCGAATACTTAGGACAACTAAAAAATCATACTTTAAAGACAGAAAGATGTGTTAAACTATCGGTTGGAGACATTGTGTTAGTAGAAACACCTGAGAAAAGAATTAATGGTCTCTAGGAAAATTATAATACTAATCCCAGGAAATACGGTATAGTTCGTTTAGTAAAATTGCGTACCAAAAATGACGAAATCCTTCGACCCACATAACGAATTTGTTCGTTGGGAGTCCATTTATAAACAATCTAGGAGACTGTTTGAGAGAGAAAAATTTTGATCAAAAACTTGGAATAAGCCTACATACTTCTATTAGATCTACAGATTTTCGTGCCCCTGACAAAGATCAGTCAGATGAACTCAATCAGTATTCTCTCAAAACGACTAGATGTGGACGAATGATTCGAACCCCTGAACGATTAGACCTCATGAACATTCAACCAGACTATGGCTGAGTTTCAACTTGGCGAAACACATCGGGGGAGCGTGTCGCGAACGACGCATCTCTCGCGGGATGCGCGAACGGATCAAGCCTCCAGACTGAAGAGTATAGAAAAGAAAGTTTCTGAAGTTTGCCTTTGGGAACTGGCAACGATAAGTGTACGTGTATAGAACAATGACGTTAAGTAGGTTAGAAGCGTATTTTTGTTGTTGTAATGATCGATATATTGTTACTGTTTTGCGTGAAGTGTAAAATCAAATGATTCGTGCAAAATAGTGTCAATTTTAGATGAATTTGAAATAGTCTCCCTAAGCGGCGGAACAGAATCGAAGAACGAGGATCATAAAGGTAAGCAACTTCTCTTCATTTGCTTATCCAGAATTTTGAATGACCTGTTTTTTACTGAAATA
Source organism: Stegodyphus mimosarum (assembly GCA_000611955.2). NCBI lineage: Eukaryota > Metazoa > Arthropoda > Arachnida > Araneae > Eresidae > Stegodyphus > Stegodyphus mimosarum. The sequence goes on along the minus strand of KK112933.1, from coordinate 223,159 downwards.
AAAATGGGAACGTTGTACAGAAAAAACATTTTTATCTCCAGCGCTTGAGACTGTGTATCGTAAATTCTCTACGACAACACTCTAGGGAGAAAAAAACCTTTTTATCTACAGCGCGAAACTGTGTATCTGAAATTTTAAAGATATATTCATTTTAAAATTTTGCTATATTGCTGTTGAACTGAATTTTATGGTTTAAGTGCGAAGAGTATGATATTTAATAAATAAAGGTAACAGAAAAAATGCCCCTTTGGACGTAATTTAAAATGTGAAACCTTTAAGATGAACGATGACTTTTTTTATTGAAATGCATGACTACGACTAATGGCTGAAAAAATAAAAGACTACTGACTACTTCCGCGGACACAGTATATGAAGTGTATTTGTATACTTTCACATTAAAGAAGTTAACTATACTAAATCAATCCATTACTCTTATAAATATTTTTGATCGTAGCTTTACATGTTCAGGAACATAACATATGTAATTATTTATAATTTTGAAATTGGAAAGTACATTTCTGATAAATAACAAATAACTTTAAAAAATACAAATACTAATAAAATTAATATAAAAAATATCGCATTGCTTTGCTTATTGGAAAGCTCAAGAAACTGCCTGCTAAAGGGGAACTCATTCTTCTATCCAAAAAGAAAGTATTCTAAGCTATAAGCCGCAGAAAAAGAGATTTGCTCATTCTGGAAGATCTCTTTTCGATAGCATCGAATAAAATGAAGATAGACTGCGCACTTCTTATAATATTGCTCTGCTTATCGGAAGGCCAAGGAAACCACGTACTTTTGGTGCGGATGGGGACTTATTCTTCTACCAAGAAAGAAGATATTGCGAGCTTTGCTATATAATTCATCAACCGAGATCATGAATAAATATCCCGCTGAACATGGGGTTTCCCCACATGGGCAAAACCCCCGAAATCAATCATGCAGCCAGCCCATTCTTCTCGAATCGAAACCATTTGAACTAACAGTTGGTAGAGCCCACCACAACGATATCCCACCTCTTAGATAGATAACATTAACTAATTTTGCTTTATAATATAATAACTGTCAGTTAAGCTTTCTTCTCTGAAGATCCCTGTGGACACGTATAATACATTTCTCTTGAAAAATGCCACTCCCATAAGATGCTGCCAGGATGGATTAGCTCCTCTGCTTCCCTCTCTCAAAACCGTTGTATTATAAAACATTCATGAACGTTGTTTATAAACGAATATTATGTATACATAACGTGCTTTCTCCAAAAAGCCAACAGACCGCAGGATGCCTTATACGAAGTTCTCACTCCAGTTAGAGTGTTCTCACTCCAGCGCACTGCGTTTTTATGAATGAGAAATGCAATACGAAAACGCTTTTCATATTCTTCTAACCTTACTTTCTGTATAAGCTCAATTATTTGTCAATAAAATACAGTTTAAGTTCTGAACAGAAGTTAGTAATAAAAAGGTAACAGCAGTTCAAGTCATTTTTTTCCTACTTCTCACCATCTCATATCTTAAACGACGCACCTTTCAAGTTCGCTGTGGCGATACTCTTTCAACTAAAAAAGTAATCTTCACCGGGGTCCCCCAAGGAAGTGTTTTAGGCCCAAAGTACTTCAATATATATATTAATGACCTACCACACCCTCTTAATGCGAAAGTACTTAAATATGCAGATGACACAGTCATACTTACTGAATCAAGGAACCCTCAAATAGCTCTAAATAATCTTCAACTTCATGTTAATGTCATTTCACACTGGTGTAAAATCTGGAAAATTAATTTAAACGCAAATAAATGCTGTGTAGTTCTATACAGAAGGTACAAAACAAGAATGCGGGTCAATACGGACATAAAAATAGAAAATATCATCATCCCTGTCGCAAATTCTTACAAATATCTTGGAGTCTATGTGGACAAAAACTTAAATTTCAAAGAGCATATAAATTACATTATAAATAAAGCAAATGCAGCATTCATGTCAATCTATGCCCTCATAGGGAAAAAATCAAAACTCAATATCAAAGTTAAAAAAATGCTATATATTTCTCTAATTCGACCAATATTACTCTACGCAGTGCCTGCATGGGCCGCAGCAAACAAAACAGAAAGACTCAAAATAGATGTACTGCAAAACAAGATTCTGAGATCAATCGTGAACGCACCATGGTTCGTTCGAAACTCTCAAATTCACTCGGACTTAGGAATTGAACCAATTCACAACCAAATTCTCATAACAGCTCATAACTTTTTCGAAGCAATAAAAAACTCTCCATATGCTGCAATTAGGCAACTAACAGATTATGATCCCACTGTGGAATCGGTGGTCAAACGTCCACGATCGATTCACCACAATGTATTATGGTGGTAAAAACTGTAAATAGTGTAAATATTTTTATTTTGCATATTCCTGACAAAGCTTATGGACTTTGCTATTTTTTCCTGACAAAGCTTATGGACTTTGATTATTTTACAATTATTTTACTTATTCAATGTTAATGAAAAATTTTTTCTTCGATCAAGTGACCATCGATAACCAATAAGGTTACTTCATCTGAAAGATCTGCCAAAATCATTTAAATAAGTGTTTTCAGTGCTTATAATTGCAAGATAACTGTGAAAATGTATAACTTCCAAGTTCCGATTAGCACGCAACGTAGTCTCGGGTTCTTTGACTGTCAGCTCACTCTGAGCTACGATGTCAACGATGTAGTTGCTATCAACTCATGATTAAGAACGATTTGATTTTGTATGTTAATTGCTAATTAAGTTTAAACGAACATCCTGCCTAATTTTGCTTAAATTTCTTTGCCTTAAAACTGCTGATTTATGCCATGTCGGGAATAAAATTACCGTAGTATGCCATGCATTAACAGAATGATTTCCTGCTTCCTGCAACTCTAAAGATTATTGCCTGAGTTCAGGTTCAAATGCCATTGATGTAACAATGCCAGTTTAATATTGCTAATCTGATTATGCTTATCCTTCTCGCCTCCGAGTGTTGATGCCAGAGGGCATCATTTCTTAATTACTACCGCTATTGGCCTATGGCAATCAGTTTGATTTACTAATCAAGACTCATAGAAGTCGATATTAGTCGTAGATTGAAGATCACAAGAAGTCATTTTTCATTTTGGTAATTGGCAGCAACGAAAACGGAAGTGCCGTCTGCTTCCGCATGCTGGAGAAGTTCTTCGGTTGCGCTGTGTTTTTGCGAATAGTGTTTGTTTGCGGTACGAAGCGATGGGTTTGTTATCCGAAGGTTCTCCGCTCACATGGGAAGAAACAAAAAAGTATGCTGACTATGTGAGAGAGCATGGTGTTATACAATTTATAAAAATATATCATCGCTTAAAGGATAGACAGAACGACTGTTTAAAATGGGGTGATGAGGTAAATTGTATTTTTTCTCTCAAATGACCGGCTAATCTTTCATATGAAATGTTAATGTAGTCAAAACGTTTTAGTCGCGTATCTTGAAAACTGTGTTTAAATATCATTTTTAAAATCAGCAATATGCACCTCGTTAGCCTACGCAGCAATAAAACATACCGTAGTATTTATGAAGGAGTTAGTTGCTTTAGTGTAGAAATTTTCTATGCTTTATTTTTTAAAGTAGTATTTCTTTAAATATTAATGCATTGAAAGATGTCTTTTAAAAATTTTGTAATGTATCGATCTTTTCCCTTCACTTTTTCACGCATTTATTTATTATTTTGCTTAAAACTCATTATTTAAAATTATTGTGGAAGGCAAGAACACCAAACGTTTAGTGGAAAAGTTTTCCGTGTGAAACATTAAAGTCGTAATTATAGTTACTAGTTATCTTAAAATCTGTCGAAATAAATTAAGGCATTGGTAGCTGTATTCTTGCTTGTGTCTTGATTCTAATTTGAAATTAAATCGTGATTGCGTGCGTTAATCATTTCCAACATTTAATTCATAACAAATATTACATAAATAAAGGTAAAAATTCAGGGCAGTTTTATAATAAATAAATACTGGTATTGCATAACTACTGTTTTTTTAACTAAAATTCAATACAGAATAGCAAAGTCAAACATTATCAAATCAAATTTTTTCTCACTAGATCTTCATGACTAAATATGATTTCATATTGAAGTAAGTGCTGAATGTACCTCTATGGGAGAATTCCTCAATATTGAAAATATGATATGCATATAAACATAAGTACACTCTTTAATTAAGCAGTTTAATCATTTTATCAGATCCATGTTTTAGAAAGACAAAATAAAAATCCCTCTTTTTTTTTTAAATACATAAATTATTCTTCTTTATACCAGATTTTTTTTAAAAATTGTGCAAAGAGGCAATTTAAAATGCCATTTTAAACTGAACATTAAAGCTCTTTTTATCTAATTTCTATCATTAAAAAATTTAGAAAAAATTTTATTCATTAGAAAGAAAGTTATTAGAAAAGTTTTATCTTTTGCTTTTTAAGGTAAATAAATTACATTAATTTCAGACTTTTACTTGGTAATAGATTGAAATTTTAATACTGAAAAACTTATTTCTTTATCGTGACCTTTTAGGTATTTATAATTGTTATTGTAATTTTTATGTTTTTGAATGTATTAATTTTTTTTACATAAAAAAATTCAGTCTTATTCAATTTTATACTAAAACTGGATAATATTAAAATTGCTATGAAAATGTGCTGTTAGAAAATTTCATTGTTGCCAGCACAGAATATGTTTAATTTAACTATATATGTGTGTTTAGTATAATGTGCTTGTACTTCAAAATTTTTAATGAATATTACAATGATGTTTAATTTTCAGAAGCTTTATTTTTTATTGAATGGATTCAGATTAACTTTAATGTAACTTACTTTTGTCATTTTGTGAATTTTAAATTTGTACTAATAAATGTAATATTCTGAAAAAGCATTTAAATACATTCTTTTCCTGAAAATTTCATAAAACAATTTTGTACCATTTGTCTTGATGAATTTTTCATCTTTATATGATTTGTTGAATTTAATCATATATAATTTCTTATATTTTTTTATTTTAGGATTTTTTTTAATGTTTGTTTCTTCCCCCCCCCCAAATATCCCATACTCAGCTAGTACAACTAAGTCTCTAATCATTAAATGACTGCAGAAAGAAAACAGCTGTAGTTAATTCCAAACATGATTCTTGTTGGTAAAATAGATTGGCTGAGAAATTTTCAAAGTTTTTTTAATGGATAATGTTAATAAGAATCTTGTTTCTCATAGAAGGTTTTCCATGAAAGTGTCCTTATGTGCAGATAAACTTCAAGCAATATGTCAAGTATCAAATTTATAAGTGTGGTAAAGTTCGTTATTCATTCCAAAGAGATTATTTATTTACTCACAGAAGTATGCTTGATTTCATTATCTTCTGTTATATCATGATGCATGCATACATATATTTCTAAATTTGGTTCTGATAACAGAAAAGTACCAAAAGAAGTTGAAATGTTTCAGTAATATCTCTATAGCAAAGTGCACCATACATTTGGCACATGACCTTTTAGGTTTTCTTCCAAGAAAATTCATTGCTGTTACTACTACTACTCTATAGCTATACTACTACTACTACTCTACAGGTAATGAAATATATATATATATACTTGTAGATGAGTTTTTTTTTAACCAAAGTCAAATAAATACTGTAACCAGAATGCTAATAAATTTCAAAATACAAAAAATTAAAAAAATTTTTCTTTCAAAAATGACAAATAAATCTGTAAGATTCAGTTGATATTTCTCTTTTTAAGTTTTTTTTTAAATGAATATAATATCTGTAATCCTTTTTTTTTTTTGTTTTGTTTCTGTCATTACTATGTCTAAGGGAAAATGCAGACTCTATAGTGTTATATTATTTGAAATATGGTTTCATTCAATATGCTTTAAACAATAGTTGCAATGTGTCTCATATCTTAAAGGTTTTTTGAATGAAACTATGAAATCTTTCAAATTCAAAGAATATCTATCAAAAGTCTTATCTTTACGAAAAAAACAGAGATTGACACTGTTTTCAAGAACTCAAAGAGAAATTTGTATCATATCCCGCAATGGTAAATGTCTTTTCAACAGCTTCCAAACAAGATGACAATGGGTAGTGTGCTTCTTATAATTTTGATTTACTTTTTTCTCCTTATGGTACTGATCAGAGAAGTACCATACTATTTGGAAAAAAAAAATATTCTGTGAGCTGTAGAGAAGGTGTTTTGATGCTACATAAATCATCCATTGATATCAGGAAAAATTTCCATTTAAAGAATGGCACAGTTCCCCTTCCCCCCTCCAAAAAAACTGATTAAGTGATTGGAACCACTGTAAACTCTTTATGTAACTTTTTAAAAAATCTCATTTTTCAGTAGATTTTGATGAATCAACTTTGCCAAAAAATGAAGCTTCATTTCTCACTTATGTGCATTTCGTAAGGTATCAAAAAATCTGCCTAGCATTATTATTTGCTCGAGCTTTATTAACCAGTACTGAAGGAGAATCATTATTTCATGTTAAGAAAGACTTTTTTTTAATTTAAATGAACCAAATAACAATGAACTATTAAAAGCAAATAATAAATGTGGAAAAAATTTATGCAAATTAAACTAGTCTGAGCAAGTGCTTAAAAGATGATACCAAAGATTGTAACAGAATGTGTCTTCTAATCTGTTTGTAAGCCGATCAAAACAGAATAGAAAATATAAAACTTTTGAACTTTTATATATTCTTTATCATATGAACTTGCTGTACATGCACATATGATGCAAACATTTATAATACAGAAAGCCATTATGTTTTGCTTCAAAATAAACTAATAAGGTAATTAAGAAATTGTATTAATGCTATAATGAGGAAACTAAAATAAGAGTAAAAAGGTTAAAAGATTAATAAATACAAAGTCGTCAAATTAAACAGTAAGACTGAAAATGACTTTTTTTTTTTTTTTTTTTGGTTTTGAATAATTATGGTAAAGTCTTGAGAGCTGTTTGCCTAAGGAGAAAAATACAGTGGAGGTCTTTATTAGGAAAACTGGCTTTTATACATGTTACAAATGAAGAAAACTATGAAAATACCCATGTAGCCCATTTGTGGGTTTCGAACCTTAGGACAAACTACCAGTGTTCAGCAACTTTACCACTTGGCCACTGGTGAGCCTGCAGGTAACTAGGATTATGTGTGTGGGTATAATAACAAGGCAAACAATTATTGGCAAGTAATTGCAAAACACGGAAAAAGTATTTGTTAATACCTAAGTACTAGAATTGCATTTTGGTGGTTAAAAGTAGTTTTCAAGTTTTGAAATACATATTTTTACTGCTATATATATGTATGTATCAAAGTACTTTTTCCTGCATTACCATTACCATTTGTCAGTTATGATTATATTTTGTTTATTTTTAGGTTGAATATATGGTAATCAAATTTGATCATTCCAAGAAAACAGCTAAAGTATGTCTAAAAGCAGAAAAATTATTGACTGTTTTGATGGAGAAAGAAAAAGAAAATCATGGGTGAGATTTATAGGAAGAAAAAAAGAACTAGGAATAAAAATATCAGGTATTTGCATATTAACTTCTACTGGGAACTTCAAATAGCCCTAAGATAACTTTGCCAGCAATATGGGTACCATAGACTTCATTTACATGGTGCTTCAGTTCTTCTTCTTATCTCAGTAATTACTAGTTATCAGATGTAAATACTCGATAAAATATTTTATTAACCGTATTTAACTCTTCAACAAATTTTACAGTTGGTAATTTTTACAACTGTAAATAAACTATAAAGTTCTTTTAAGTCTAGCCAGCTTTAAACCAATCCACATTTTGATTTTTACCACCTATTTGCATTTTTCAATGTTGTGCCACAGCACCTTTTTCTTTCTCTTTTTTTTTTAATGTAATTTTAAATTATGTGAATTAGAGCATTTCTTGAAATATTTAATAAGATTGCACAATTCTGAAAAAAATTGTAATCTCCATTTATGTTATTTTGCAAATCCAGAGACTTAAAAAAATAACAGCTTGTAGTAACATTGAAGCTAAGAAAACAAGACAGCTGATTTGTAAGAGACTGGTATTTATTGGCAAATTATTGCCATGCGTTGACACCAAATGAAGTTCCCACTAGGAGCTAATACGCAAGTACTAAAAACTGGGCCTTTGTCTTAAACAGTGCAATATTTTGAATATATTTTTAATTAATGTAAAGATTTTTAAAATAATCTGGATTTCTTAAGATGAATGTTTTAACCCAGAAACTAAAATTTAAAAAAAAATTTCCTCCTAGAAACATATACATTAATCACAGACAAATTTTATCTTACAATATAGTAAATACCTTGGAGAGAAAATTTCTGAAATAAATAGTTCATTTTTAAACTTAAAAGCAAGAGAAAGGATGGGATTACTGTACGGTGAAAATTGTCATAAGCATTTATTTTAACAGTATTCTGTGTTTTTTGCCTTCAACTGTGTACTCTTTAAAAAATCAAGCCCAAAAAACAAAAGAAAAAAAGACTTTTTGAAATACCATAATATAAGGTACTAAGTATAATGAAACAGAAGAATATTTTATTTAATTTTAGTGAATTTGCCATATAAACAAGAAGTGTTCTTTAATTATTCAATAGTATAATGGCATTCCAAAATAAATCTCAGTGAGAGAAATTACATTGAATATCAACTGTCTGTGAGTTAATCAGTGGGAATAGAAAGTAATTATTTAAAATTTTACTTTTATAAATTTAACATTCATATTTCAAATCATGTATCTTCTAAATCTTATGGCTTGCTGAATGGCAACACACTGGTGCTTGGAAAATAAAAGTTTTATTTCTAGGTATGGCAATACATTAATTTTAAATTTCTGAGTTTGTCACTCAAAAGTTTATTAATTTTCCTCAAGATATGAAATTTTAAAAAATAAAAAATTCAAAATCTTCATATTATCAGGTGGAGGGGTGATGTGTACTTAAAATTTGGTGGTTCTAGATGCTGTCTCTTTTCTACACTCCAAGATTCTTCACTGTATAACAGCAACCAAAAAACTGAACAACATTCTTGTGGATTCTTCATTATATAGTTATAGAGATAATTGTGTAATACTACTAGTTGTTAATCCATCAAATATAATTTTCTAGTTTCTGTTACAATGCTGGCCTTTCTTATGTGATAGACTCTTTTGCTGCCAATATCCGTGTTGTAAGCATGCTATTTTTTTTTTTTTAATTCTGAGCACTAGCCATTTTTTTAAAACTTTCACCTCTACTAAGGCCAGAAGTATTGGTCATTTTATTATGGACCTAATAGGCAGCGACCATTGCCTCCTATAAGGCCACAGACAATTTACATATATGCCTTTTCTGGGATTCGAACTCAGACCCTGCGGTATTGCAGTCGACTTCTCTAATCAATATACTGTCTGGGCAATACAACAATTTCATTAGTATTGTTCTTTACACATAATTCATTTTCAGTTTATAAGATTTTCCAGCATTTCTGACTAATAAGTCAAGAAACTCAGAGCCTTTTTTTTATTCACCATTGTAGAGTACAAGATTGTTTTATATAACTGCAAGTCAAAATTGCTATCTCTTTTGCATGCAATTGAGAGTCGTTGACATTTTCTTTATAATGAAAATTATAGTTCCTTTCCATTCTCAAATGTTACATTCTTAAAAGTGTAATTAAAAAATCCACTTTCTTTTCTATTTTTATATTTCCCCAGGCAATT
>KK112933.1:193231-204561 GCA_000611955.2 Stegodyphus mimosarum | reverse complement strand
TTTTTTCCAAAATATTTCTGGCTTTTGGCTATTACAGAATTGGTAGGGATCATTTTTCTTTAGGATTTTAGACACTGCAGCTTGGAAAGTTTAAAAGAATTTGAAAGATTCCAGTAATATGTGACAAAATGAAAAATGTCTCCATGGTATTAACACATAGTTTATGTATTTTACAGAAAGTTTGTGATGAATTTCTTACTTTTTTGAGAACATCTGGAAGAACAATGAAAAAATAATATTTGAATGTTTTTAACTTCTGATACTAGAATCTTTTACTTAGCATGTTTATCTTCCCTTTATTTTTTCTCTGCTTTTCACTGGACATAAGCATGGGAAATACCAAAAATGCTTCTAATCTTATCACACGGACAGGCATTATAGAAATTCATTTTTTTATTAATAAGGAAATTAAAAACTGACAATTTAAAAGATTCATATAATATGCCTTAATGCGTCATACAGAATTGGCACTAAACTTTTTCCCAGCTGATGCAATCTCTGTGAAACCTAAATTCTGCTTCCAGTGCCTACTCTAAATTCTAAAAGTTATATTTCTAGATTTTGTTGCTTATTGTCACTAAATTCTAAAAATTCTGCCACATTAGCTCTATAACCAGCCCTTACCATATATATTTCATATTTCTTCTGAATTTTGATATTGTTAAAGAAATAAAATTAGCAGCTTTTTCTATACATTCTAAATGCATTTAGTTTTTTTAGAATAACAGAAATCCGTAATTAAATCCAAAAATTCTAAAAGGAAAAGAAAATGTGTTGAAGAAAGAAACTGAATACATAAAGAAAATTATTCTTCAAAGATATGTACAATATGTAAATTACCCAGTTTATGATTTCAGCCTTTACTATAGTTCCCATTTCTGTTTCATCATATGATAGAGTTACTGAGTGAGCTTAAATTAAATTGTATAGTCTTTGACCACATTTTTAGTTTGAATTTGACTGTTCTTGTTTGATTACATCACCACGAGCTGTAATTGATTTTGTTAGCATCAGAACATGCTTTTATGTTCTAAGTTCTTTTTAAGTGAGGAGGCTTATTTTAACCTTTGTCTGACATTGTAGTTACTTTCAGACATAGCGATAATTTGCTTCATCTCTATTGGGAGGTTCTGGACTATTTAACTTTTACCAGATCTATAAACCCTTATAGGTATATTTGTAGAGAGATTGACAAGCTAGGAGATAAAGCACGCAGAAACTAGTGAGAACACTGGTTTGCATATTGAGACAATTTTCTGATTGTTAAAAAAGATGCTTAAAGAGAAGAAAATCGATTTAAATCAGCCAAAATGTCTGGGAAGGCTTCAAATTAAAAAGACGCATAAATATTTTGTTGAGTTTTGTTGTTACAAAACATAAATGTTTTGTAGCTTTTAATGTGTAATTATCCTAATACCGATTAAGAATCAATGTCATAAATTGCATCCATTTTGTGATTTTAATAGGGCTTTTTTAACAAACATTGTAAAAAATAAATAAAATTTCATATTGGCCACGTAAATCCATAATGACTAAGGTTATCTAACTACCTAATTTAATTATTTATAACCAACTGCTTACCCTTAAAAATTATCTCTGCATATTAAAGCGAATTATTGCCTTTTATTAATCCTTACCGTGGTCACAAGATAAAACACTTAAAATGTAGAAATTCATGTAAAACATATTCTTTGCATCTAGTGAGACCTAAAACAGTACAAAACAACTTATCACCTGTGGTGCTTTAGTGGCTTATTGGACCTACACGAAACTAAGACACTAACTGAGACAGACAGAGCCCGACTAACTTTTAAATCCTGCCAACCATACCTGCATCAGGCCTTTTAGGTTTGTTCTAATCAGCAGGTTTTTATCTAGGCAAGCAGCAGTGGTGTCAGGGTGATCTTTTGTTATGAATCTTGCTGATTATGATCTTACTTCTCATTTTAATGTATGCCACTTGACATAAAATCTACTTGCTATTTACTAAACCTCTAGACTGAGCAAGTGAAACATTAAAAAAATGAAATGAAACATTAAAAAAAAGAAACAAAAAATTCAACATAAAGCTAACTGTTAGCAAAACAAATAAAATGTCACTTATCTTCTTTCAAATATGTCCAACTATTATAAATGTAAAATATTTAATGCTACTTTACATTTTATAGACCTGATTTTCTCAAACTTTTGTCCAACTATTATAAATGTAAAATATTTAATGCTACTTTACATTTTATAGACCTGATTTTATTCTCAAACTTATTAATAATTTGTTAATTAATTCATGTTTAATAATAATTCATCCTACTTACAGATCTATTTCCTTTTTAGGATGGTATTACAAATGTGAAGTTCAGGCATAGATAATATTTTTAATTGAATTTATTCAGTTCCCGTTTGCTCATAGGTCCTTAATTTTTTTTCATTAATGGTCCTTAAAAGTCCTTAAGAGTACTTAATTTCTGTGTGTAGAAATGTGTACGAACCCTGTAGTAGTAAGTTCAGAATGCATATAAGAGAACGACTGAAAAAACTAAAGTTTGTTTATAAATAGAAATTTTATGAAAATGTGATTACATCATTAATTAAAGAGCCTTTAATTTTTCAACATTTTGTAAATGTGAACAAATCTTTTAATTGTGAATTTAATAGAGCTGTTTTAAGCTGTCGAATGTATTATACATGCAGGCTGTTAATTGTACACTGAACAATATTTAAACATATTTCTGCAGAACTTATATTTATATTATAATCCTATTATGCTATAATCTTATTGCAGAACTTTGGCAAGAAACATACGACAGCGACGAGGCAGAAAGGTTATCATAAATGTACCAAGTAAGTTTTTAAATTCTAGATAATGAATTTATCTTTCTAAAAAATTTTAATAATAAAAAGCAAAATTTTATGTTGCTGTTATTTGCATGTAAAGTTAACTGAGTTCAATGTAAAGTTCAGTTTGAGAAAATTTTTACAAAATCTTCAAGTGGTTGCTGAATACTAAGAGTTTGATGTGGGTTCAATCCCAGGCTAATGAGCTGGCTGCATGGTTGGATTTTGTGGTTTTTTCCATGCATAACAGGAATAAGGGCCATTTTTCCTTAGACAGTCCTCCCCAATGGTATCTCTCCCCTTAGGCAGATAGCCCTCAAATGTTTGTCTTAGTCAGATAACCAAACCTAACCAAAACCACTAACTCTCCATCAGTTGTTATCAGGATTGTTGTGTGAATAGTTGTTAAAGGATTATGTTATATTTCAAAATTCTTTTTCTGTACCCACGTATTTGCAACACATTTAAATAAAATGAATTCTGTGTGCACAGCCTTTGAATATTGATTTAGTTATTTTCAACTAAACTAGCATTTTCTCATTCTTAATTAACTATAATTAGATAACCATAAGATGCCTGTCCTTGGAGAACTTTATTATCTATAATAGTTATTAAAAGTGTTTATCCTTTAAAAGAGTTTCTTCACCCATATGTCTGTTTCATATTTAAGAAATATTAACATTTGTGGTATTCATTATGCTTAATTATTAACAAATTCTTGATATAATTCAACTTCTACAAAATCATCAATTAATTTAATTGCAGTTACTGAAAAATATTCTGCTAATCTCTCCTTTAAGTTTGTTGTTACCATATGTAGACTTCATTTCAAAATGTTTCGTCAATCTTTTAGATATATAATGAAAAGATTAAATTTCTGTTTGTTATGATGTGCTTTGATGTAGTTTGGAATATTAGATATATTTTTCTTTAATCATTTCAGTTCAAATGACTAGTTGTATATCTATTTTCAAAACTCCTAATCAGTGTATAGTTTAGCCTTGTGCAAAGGCAGTAGTAAATGCTTTATCTATCCAAAAATTAGATTTTTTCCTCCTGCAATTATTGATAAACCTGTTTAAGACATAGCCTCTTTAAACTCTGTTGCCTGTCCAAACAACAAATAACATTTATCCTGTGATTATTTAAGAGAAAACTTCTATGTTATTTTGAGTTTGTACCTTTATTCTGTTGTCATTTTCTGTTTTAACATTTAATTTTCAAAGTGTGTTCATCTGACAGGATGCTTCTGAATTCTTTTGTTCTCATCTTCCTGAGAGTATACAGTGCAGCTATGGATATGTATAGGTCGAAGTGGGTAGGATATCAGAATTTCACCATTGGCTATACAGGAATGGTCCCACCAAACTAACTGTGCAATTCTGCCCAATTTTGAGGGAAAACATCTGGAAGGGTTGAAGGTCTTCCACTCCTCTTCCACTATCGCCAAACTCTAATAAAGACTTTTGGCTTGCCCAGTATTTTGACTGCCTCCACGCAAACTACACTCTTATAAACATTCGTACTTTCCTTGGGATTTGAACTTGGGCCCATGAATACCGCAGTTAATGTCACTGGTCACTAAACCAGCTCAGAGTAGATCTTTAAAAATGTTTAAATCTAGTTCTCTTTCTCAAAGTGTTCTTTCCTTGAAATTCCATATAGTTAGGCATCCATACATCCCCTCTTTTTCTTTTTTTTTTATTATTGTGAAATAAATATTCTACTAAATGCTATCAGATCATTTTATAAATGTGAAATAGAATCCCATTTATATAAAATTAGGCTTGGCCTTTCAAACATACAAAGATTTTTTTCTACTATATTGTGAATCTGTAAAGTAAAAATTGACTCAATTACATTTTCGTAACTTAACTATGCTAGTAATATTATAAGGTATTTTCCCCTCCTTTCTGCTTGCCTTCATGGTATAACGATAGCACACTCGGCTTGTATTCAAGAGGTCCAGGTTCGAGTCCTGATGAGGACACTGTACATTTTTCATGTCTCCTGCTTCAAAAAAATCTAATGACTCTACGATGGCACCTTAACTAAAAGGTGGTGAATGGTGATTCTTTACCACCAGGATTTGGCGATTGGGTTTGCAATATTTTTCATATCTCCCACTTAAAAAAAAATGTAATGACTATACGATAGAAGTAGTAACATTGTAAAATACAATGAAACGTTTGTCAGATTAGGATCTACTTTTTGAGATAATTTTTGTCTTATGTAAAAGTAGTAAATGCGTTATGGTAATGTCAGTATCAATATTCATTTATACTCTCAGAAATTTTAGTGATCTTCAGGTGTGGTCATCATGAGAGATTTCATTGGACAGTAAAAAAGTGGAAATCACTTTTTAATGATTAACTTTATCGTATTAATCTAGAAGTCAAACAACAAAAATCAGCGTTATATTTGCAAATTTTTACAGTTCATTTGCACTTTGACAGCTGAGTATGGTGGTTCTGTAAAACCATCGAAACTAGTCCTGTAAAAATTTGCAAATATAATGCTGATTTTCATTATTTGACTTCTAGATTAATACTTGTTTGGCATGTTATTCTATCTTAACTCTATCGTGTTGATGAAAAACATGCTTTTATATTATTAAAGATAAATGAAATATCTTATACCTTATGTATTTGTAATGAATTCTTATTTCACCCAGATGTTATTTTTTTACCTTCCTTATAATGAAAATAGTAATGTAACAGTAATGCTAAAAAACGGAAATTCTCGGAAATACTCCTGTGTTACTTTGATTGCAAACAAATTTGATTTGAGATACTCTAGCTGTCGTAAAAAAATAGAATTTTGCTGTAATAAAAGAGAACAAAAGAAATCTTCAGAGCATCTGAAATAAGTGTCTCATTTATAATAAACCAAGTGATCACTTTTCACTCTAGTACAAAAACGTACCATAAAATTCTGTTGTGCTTGGCATCTAATATTCTTTATATGTAGATGGTATAATATTAGCTTGTTATTGTGTTGAAATATTCAGATTCATGGAGAAAAAAAACTGTGTAATTCTTAGGATACTTGAAATAGAAATCCTTATCTAAGAAAATATAAGCTTTTAAATTTTATTTATTTGTCATTTTGTGTTATAATTTTTTTTATTTTATAATGGATATTAAATAAATTAGATTTACATTTTCTTCTTCCATATATTTACTTGAGAAGTAATTCCATTAGTTTACAGAGACCAAAATACATCAGACCCTTTTGTTGAAGACTTCACCAACCTTGGAGATGATGGCGAAGCAGCAGCCGCTGCTTTACCAAATCATGTCTATATGGATGCTATGGGATTTGGCATGGGCTGTTCATGTCTTCAGGTTACCTTTCAAGCTTGTAATATAAATGAAGCTAGAACTCTGTACGATCAGCTTGCACCAGTTTGCCCTATAGCAGTATGTTAATGCATTTCTTATTTTATCATTCTGTATATCAATTGAAAAATTAATATATTTTATTTTATAAGTTCAATTATAAATGAAAAAGGTATTTTGCCATTGTGTTTAACTGTAGATTCTGTATTATTGCAGCCATAAGTTTATGCTAGTGATTGTTCTAAACTTTTAAAGTAATCCTTCAAATTTAATGAAGACTTAAAAATATTTTTAAGTAATCCATTTATTTCATTGATTTTATGAGTTCATTAACTGGAATTGAAAACTATTGCTTAAAAATGAAAGTCTAGCAACTATAACTGGTTTTTAATTTTGTAGCATCAAAATTACTATTTTTAATTACTATCTTTTTATCAAGTTTAATAAATAAATTTGAAACAGAAGTCATTAAATAAATCATGGCCTAATCCAATTGTAATTGTTGACAAAATAATGCAAAGGAATAAATTGACATTAATACAAAAAATTAAAAATACTTTGCCATGTCTCCGTTGACTTCATCTTTTATTATTTTTAAATCATTCCTGTTGTTTGTCCTGATGAATAAAAAAGCAAATCTGCTGCTATAAATTTATTCCTAGTAAAGTAATGTATCGATGAATAAAGGTGTTATTTTAAAATTTAAAGAGCCAAATTATGTAATAAATTTTCTTCCAATAATGACAAGGACTTTTTATGTGAATTTAGTGTGCAAAAGATTAACTTGTATAATGCTGTATGCCAAAAAAATTTCCATACATCATTCATGATGAAACTTGATTTGTATAGAACTATGGTTGTATGGAATATATTCAATGTGATACAGAATCATGCAAATGTTGAATATTTGTCAGATTTTTATAACTGCTGAGCATTTTCTTGCGAGATAGCTGTGACCAACATTCTGACATGTTCCATATATTTTGATGGTTTAGAAGGGGGAAAATAATAATAATAAAATTATATGTATATTCTCTGGAAATAATAACTAAATGCAGAGGAAGACTATCTTGCTGAAAAGCAGCTGATGGCACCTGGCAGATGCAACAGCAGTTGCACCACTTTATAGTGATTGGGGCTGAACAGCATTGGCCAGCCGTCTGCACAAAGGATTCTTCAGTAATCAAGTAAAACGAAAACTGATTTATTGTTAAATATAATACAGCATCAATTCAGTATATTTAAGCACAGCATCTGCAACATTTTAGTTATCATTTAAGTTGCTGTCCAGAGATTGTGGTAGATGTTGTAAAGATATTGACAGTGCAGTTCCAACTTTTGCCAGCCTTCGTATAATGGTCTTGCATGATATATATAGGAAACCCTTACCAAATGGAGGGGTTATGTTGTTAAGACATTGTGTATATGGCAAAACTGCATCCCACAAAACTAACTTCTATGGAAAAACAGGTTAGGATAGTTCAGATTAAGATTGTATGAATAATTTATACAAAAATAAATGTTATTGTAATTAAAAGAAGAAAATGAAACAGATGTTAATTGAAAGGATTTCTATTACTACTTAATAAATAGGTACATGATGCAGTTATTATTTTTAAATAGCTTGATTATTGTGATTTTTGCTTTAGAACACTGTCTGATGTGATTCATTAAATGTTTCGTGGTAAGGAGTGCAAAGTTCTTCAGTAGCTGTCATAAAGAATCCCTTCTTTCTTCATTTGGGTCAATCTCCATTACAAAATCATACAGTTTTTGTGCATCATTTAGCAATTTGCTTAACATCATTTGTATTAAATGTTCTTTATCCTTCATTTTGTGAATTTTCATTATCACTGCTTTCACAGTCTGCTGCTGTTATAAGATTCTTTAGTTCTTCAATTGTCAATTCACTATCATCGTTCTTGATTTCTTCTTCCATATCTGAAAAGCCTTTGCTGCTTATAGCTTGTTGCAATTTGTGCGATTTCTTTGGCTTTATTTTCAGTCGATAGAAATAACGTTAAAATTGCTGACAACATTTAACCAGAGCTGACGCAAGCAAACATTTATTGTTGATAAATTCACTTGTTCCCATATAAGTTTAGTCATTTCTATGCCGTATATTTTATTGAATTGCTTCTTAAATACCATTAGTATGTCATGCTTTCTTTCGTCTAGGTCTTTATTTGCAGAGATGTAAATATGCGTGACATAAAAAAAGCTTTGAATGTTTTTATGATTCCTTGATACATTGGTTGCATTAAGGAAGTGATGTTCAGTGGAAGGAGTAAAATCTTTACATTTAGAGCCTCAGCACCATGTCCTGGAGCATTATCAGTAATTAGGATAACTATAAGGGTTATGTTTTGTTATTTTAAGCAACGTTTGACTTCTTTAATGAATAAATTTTCAAACCAGTCATTAAAAACTATTGCATAATGGGCAGGGCTCTGCAGCATGCTGTATATAATTGAATTTCTTGCTTTGGACAAATTAAATGGAGACAATTAAAACAATGTATTTATGCAAAATCAAATTCTACAAATCCATGTTCAGCAAGAGTTTATTGTACATGTAGGGCATGCAAGTGGTTCTGAATGGCAAGCTATTGATATACTTATGGCTGTGACTCTCATGCAGTTTGCTCAGGAAGTTGCATTTTGAGGGGCTTGCTTTCATTTTTGCATTTGGGTAAAATATGTTTGCATGTTAAGTTTTAGAAAATATCAGATTATTTTTCATAGTGCAGAGATATTTTTAAGAGAGAGAAACAAAAATTGAATAAAAAAGTGTAAGTATGTTTTTAAGCTAGAAATCTTTTTTTTCATTAGTTTTTCTTGTCTCAAAGAAGTTTTGATACATATTATAGAGAGAAACTGTTTTTTAATCTTAATCTGTCTCCTCAAAGAATGTCATATTCATTAACTCTCACAGTGGGAAAATGCCTAAATGACCAGGTATCTGAATACTTCAGTTCCTATCAGATTAACACAAAGCTAACTGGCTTCCAAAATCATTAAATAAGGTTTTTGTAATGTGCTTTCAGCTTTGACATTTAGATGAACCCTTCCTTCCCTTTTATTTAATATCAGCACACGCATTATATATTTCTTATCCTCTTATCTTATTGTATGTATTTGAATAGAAGCATTGAGAGCCTTACATTATTATGAATCAACAGAATCATATCATTGGTGATTATAAATGGCCAGCTTAGTAATGGTTCATCGTGCCCATCCTTCCAGTCTTTCTTAAATTAGCTCACCTATTTGCACACTTTGCCATCATTTACATTGTCTGTTTCACAGATTACTAAATTTCTATATAGTGTACATCCCATACAGTTAGAAAGTAAGACTTCATATGTGGTTGGCTGCTCAAACTATTTCTGTTGCATGGTGCTAAATGCTCATGCTGTATTGAACTGAAATCATGATTCAAAAGGATATCTGTTTATGTGCAAGTCATACTGGGAGATGCTGCATGTGCAAAATTATGATCGTGTGCATTTTAATAAAAGATAGTTTGGGATGGTTTTCACTAAAAATTATCCAGTGTAATGTGTACCAAGTAAAAAATCTCATGACCATATAAAAGCAGTTATGCTACTCATATTTTGCTAATCTTAAATCGTCCTTATTTTTAACATGTTAGTTTATTCTTTATAAATGTATTAATAATATTTCAAGTTAGTGTGTAAGTCATTGAGATTATAAAATTTCCTACAACTTTCAGGCAGAGAGGATAGTTTTAGGCTAAAAATAATATGTACTGGTTTGCTTTTGCAAAGCAGTAGAAACTGACAAAAGTTATTGGAAAATAATCACTTTGTTGTACTACTGATAATCTTTCATCACCATGTTTGAAATCATTAATAAGCAAGCGATTACAGGTCTTACATGAATAATTTAGGTGATAAAATTCTGCAGTATCTTCATTCATTTGATTTGTAAATGATACTTTAGAGATGCATAAATGAATTAAAAGATTCAAATAGTTATTTCAGTTAATGAAATTTCTATATTATGTAGTTAGCTCTGAGTGCTGCATCTCCAGTTCATCGTGGTTACTTAACAGACAGAGATTGCAGATGGGACATCATAGCTGCCTCTGTAGATGACAGAACTTATGAAGAATTGGGTCTTCAGGTATTTATTGTTTTTAAATTTTTTTATTTAATAGTTGTTAATATAACTGCATAACTATTTAAAACTGATATTGCAGTTTAAACTTTAGAACAAATTTTAAGCTGTAAAGCAATATGTCAATCAGTGTATTTATCGTATCAATCAGAGCAATCATATTAGCAATCAGAGCAATCATGTCAATCAGAGCAATTATATTAATTTTACATAGCATGAATGTAAGTTGTGAAATTCTAACAGTATGTCTTTTTCTTATTTTCAGTACATTGACTGAAAGAAATAGCACTTAAGTATAATCTCTCTTTTTTTTCAATTTCAGCCTCTACAAAATAACAAATTTAGAATAAATAAGTCTCGGTATGACTCCATAGATTCTTACCTTTCACCTGCTGGAGAGAAATTTAATGATATTGATTTAATATATGATGAAGATATATATAAATTATTACGTGAATCAGGTGAGTTTTTTTTCCTTCATACTTGCATTTTATATGTTTGTCTCTATATATATTTATTTGCAATTTGTTTAAATTGTTATTAGAAATATTAAACTGAATTATTGTAATTCTTAAAAGCTCTAAGCATGTATAGATCAAATTTCTGAACATGATTGCATAAATAATAATTTTTGCAAACTTTTATTTATGGTGTTTGACACTGTGGTCAGAAGTTTGTCATCAGTTTTTAAATTGCTTTCTAGTAAGCTGTTAAGTTCTAGTTTTGTACATGTAATGTTTGTGGGTGACAATGTAACGTGGTGAAGCAGTTCTTTTTTTTAAACATTTGGTTTAAATTTATTGCCGAAAGGAGTATTTATACATATCATCATTTGGTGAATATTAGTGAATAAAAAAAAAACCCTCAAATTTATTATTGGTCCCATCAGACAGAGTGAAAAGAAAATCTTGCATTTTTTTAATGCATTTGATGTCCGTGCTTTTAAAATTTTAACATCACAAAATATATTGGTTAAAAAGTTTTGAAATTTTCACGAGTATGAAAAAAAAACTCA
>KK112933.1:157583-193209 GCA_000611955.2 Stegodyphus mimosarum | reverse complement strand
GAATGATAAAAAGATATTAACTGTGTAATTTTTTATTACATTTTGCATAAAACATGCTACAATGTAAAGTAGAACGAGAAGTTTCCTTTAGTTTCAAAGGTACGAAATTCATTATGTGGCACTGTTTTTTTTTGCTGCCATATACATTTCTCAGAATGCTGCAAATAAAACTAGCGATTGATTAGTGTTAAAAATTATTTACAATGAAATCTGATATGTCATTTTTAATTTTTTTCATTTATATAGTGAAATGAAATAGTATTCTCACTATTTCATTTTAAAAGTTGATTTTCTTAACTTCATTGTATATAACTTCATATGAATATAATAATGCAATATATTTTTATGAAACTTTAATATTAAAAAATATGTCTATTTTAAAGTTTTGAAATTTTCTAAGTGTAAACTCTTCAAATTCATTCAAAACAATAATGATAAAGGGGAAAAAAAACAGTAATTAGATGACTTTCTACATTTTTTTAAAACTTGCTGCCATATATATATATATATATTACTTAATTCACCCATAGTGTTTGTCATTATAATCAAAACTTTCCCATCCATATTTTAAACTATTCCCCTCTTCAATGGAGGAAAGAACAACAGGTGACAAGCAAGTTGCAAGATAGCAGAGGAGTAAGACAGAGAACGTGATATATCTAAGATGAAAATTCAATTCAGAATAATTTAGTTTTTATTAAGCTTTAATTGGCTAATTTTAATTTTTGCTTGCGAATTGAAATTATTATTGTCTGAAGCCTTTTGTAAATTCTTACGTCATTCACATCATGCAGTAATCATATGCCATGGTTTAATTCTGAAATGACACTGTTTAGAGGAATTTATTACAGGAAATGTTAAATAACCAAATTAAAATGGAGAGTTAGGGGACTATTGCAAATTAAAGAAGTTTTTTATTTTTATTTTTTTATCGTACATAAATAATGTTGTTCCTGAATTATGCACATTTCTAGTACGCCTTAAGGCCTTTCACGTACCCTACAGATCAAGAAGTCTATGAATTTGCATATGGCCCATTTTCAAATTTTGCTTATATATGCTGTCCCAGAAAAAAGAAAGAAAATTCAAGATAAATTAATATTTACAGGAAATTCTAGCTGATTTTTAACTGCTACATTCAATTTCTAACTGTTATATTCACTCTACAATAAAATTTTAAAATGAATATAAAATATTTATACTATACCAGTTCCGCCAACATGTGTAAGCAATGCAAAGCTTTTGGGATTCTAGCTGAAAGTAAGAAAACTTGATAAGGAAATATATGATACAGAGTGCTTTATATACACTGAAGTGACAAAAGTCATGGGATACCTCCTAATATTTTGTCGGTCCTCCTTTTGCCCGGCGAAGTGCAGCAACTCGACATGGCATGGACTCAACAAGTCGTTGGAAGTCCCCTGCAGGAATATTGAGCTATGCTGCCTCTATAGACGTCCGTAATTGTGAAAGTGTTGACGGTGCAGGGTTTTGGGCACGAACTGACCTCTCGATGATGTTCCATAAATATTCGATGGGATTCATGTCGGGCGATCTAGGTGGCCAGATCATTCACTGGAATTGTTCCAGAATGTTCTTCTAACCAATCGCGAACAATTGTGGTCTGGTGACATGCCGCATTGTCATCCATAAAAATCCCATCGTTGGTTGAGTACATGAAGTCCATAAATGGCTGTAAGTGATCTCCAAGTAGCTGAAGGTATCCATTTCCAGTTAATGATCGGTTCAGTTGCACCAGAGGACCGAGTCCATGCCATGTAAAAACAGCCCAGACCATTGTCTAACCACTACTAGCTTGAACAGTGCCTTGTTGACAACTAGGGTCCATGGCTTCGTGGGGTCTGACACTCGAACCCCACCATCAGCTCTTACCAACTGAAATCGTGACTCATCTGACCAAGCCACGGTTTTCCATTCGTTTAGGGACCAACCGATATGCTCACGAGCCCACGACAGTCGCTACAGGCGATGTCGTGCTGTTAGAAAAGGCACTCACTCGAGTCGGTCTTCTGCTGGCATAGCCCAAGGAAGACAAATTTCGTCGTACTGTCCTATCGGACACGTCCCTCGTACGTCCTACGTTGATTTCTGCGGTTATTTGATGCAGTGTTGCTTGTCTGTGAACTACGCAGACGTTGCTGGTCTCAGTCGTTAAGTGCAGGTGGTCGGCCACTGCGCTGTCCATGGTGGGATGTTATGCCTGAAATTAGATACTCTCGGCACACTCTTGACACTGTCGATCTCGGAATGTTGAATTCCCTAACGATATCCAAAATAGAATGACCCATGCGTCTAGCTCCAACTACCATTCCACGTTCAAAGTCTGTTAATTTTCGTTGTGCGGCCATAATCACGTCAAAGCCTCTTTACATGAATAACTTGAACACAAATGAAAGCCTTGCCAAAGCACTTCGCATTTATACATTTTCTACGCGATACTACTGCCATCTGTATATTTGCATATTGCTATCCCATGACTTTTGTCACTTCAGTGTAGATGCCTAATTTTGTAATAATGACCTAACTATTTGAGTAAAATTCTACCCCAGTTTTACCAATCTAATGTTATATTAAAATCTGTATAATTCATTTTCTGAGACTTTAATCTTAAATATTTCAAAATGTGTTACTTTTAAAATTGTATAATGAATTATTGACACATCTTAAAAACATACTTTTGTTCACAAATCTTCATTTAACTATTTAAGATGCGTTTTAACAAGAATACAATGCATAATGCATTGGAATATAAAAGTCTTAATGAGTGAAAGGAAACATGTATTAGTGACACTGAGAAAATTAAATGGCAGTAAAATGTCAAATTATGAAAGTATTTTCTGATATGTAACTAAAAAGGACTTTTTTGGCAACTTAATAGAATTTTGTTGCATATTATGTTCATTTTGCATAATAAATCATATAAATCATTCAGAAATATTTTCCTTGGACGCATTCCATATGAAGACTGTTAATCTTTCAGATTTTAAATAATAGTTCTGAGCATAGTTTAACAATTGATATAAAGCTGTTAATTCAATATTATCTGTATCGGTTGTCTCCTATAATGAAATATAAGTATTGATCGAATAGACTTTTATCTATAATCTCCTTATTAAAAATGTTGAGCAGGAATATCAGTATGCTCTTTAAATTTTTACATAAACATAAAGTGGCAAAAATGCCACCACTAGGTAAGCCACAACACTTTGTGATTTTAATTTCAAAAGTGCTTGGGAATGGAATCAATTCCATTTTAGACTGTATTTCTAAACATTAAGATTTCTAACCATACTTCTTGCTGAAAGCAGCAGATAGAAGTAAGAATGATGCACAATTTTCATATTTTTCATGAAATAGAGTTGTCTTACTTTAGTATGAGTCTTTATATTTTGTGTTTCAGATCTGAAAATAAACTTAAGCATTTTTTACCTTAAAATTATGCATTTTGTTAAAAATACTGATTATTAAATATAAATTAATATTACTTTTAAGGCATTGATCACTTGTTAGCTCAGCATGTGGCACATCTCTTCATCAGGGATCCTATATCATTGTTTTCTGAGAAAATTCATCAGAATGATGATGAAGATACAGATCACTTTGAGGTATGACATGAGTAAATGTTCTAAATACTTAAGTTTTTTTTTTTTTTTTTTTTTTTTTTTTTTTTTTTTGTAATTTTGCATTTTGTAACAAAATATTAGTTTAAAATATGGATTGTCATATATATATATATTTTTTTAAAAAGAATCCTTTTTTTAATGAGCAAAATTTTAATAGCCATGTTTAAAAATGTTCTGTATGTAGGCTTTGCTCAGTACTAGATATCTGCAGTCTTACAGCTTTGGCAACAATCACTGAGAGAACTGGTGCTATTTCTCTTATTATTTGTCAGTAATGCTGCATAGTGTTCATCAAATTACTTTATAACTATAGAACCTCCTGAAATAGGGCATTGAATAACTAAGTAAATTCATCATCTCCATAATGATCTCTCTGTATCTTCTAATGTGTTCCAATGTGATGCTTTAAATCCTTAAACCAAAATCTTCAAGCGATGATGAAGCAAATCTAATGCAAAGTTCTAAAAATAATTTTGAGCATTCAAATTTTTGATGTAGAAGAGTTATTTTATGTGTCTGATTTGCGAAGTAATTTGATATTTGAATATCCATTTTGAAGACATTTCTTCAGTGTATTCTGTAAGTGAGTCTCTTTATTTGAGAATTTGCAGTCCTTTCTCAACTTATGAAGAGTTCTCAAGGAATAATTTTACTCCGCATAGAATTTATGAATTTTTTGTTTTATTAGCCCCTTTTGCAACAAGTGTCTTGGCTACACTGAACCTTAATGACAGAAAATTAAATTTTATCCAATGAATTTGTTTGAAAATTTTCTATGCTTAAACACATGGAAAATGTAGAGTGCTGAAGTTCATATAACACTTTATTTCGCTGGGATATTTATTTGTTGTAAAATAGCTATTTTTATTTTTGCTGTTGTATTCAATGTCGCAAAATGTAGAATTTCCTGAATAAATAGGTAATTTGCTCCTGAATAAGAGATATGTAAGAAAATTTAAATTTTTTTTTTCTTTCCTTCTTTCTTTTTTCTTTTTCTTTCTTTCTTTTTTTTTTTTTTTTTTTTTTTTGTTTTTTTTTTTTTTTTTTAAAACATTTTTTTTTTTTTTTTTCCTTTTTTTTTTTTTTTTTTTTTTTTTTTTTTTTTTTTTTTTTTTTTTTTTTGTGCAGATTTTTATATTTTCATAACAATTCATTAATTTTTTCTTTCTGAAATATCAGTGCACTTATTTACATTTTTACACATTTGCATAAATTAGTTCACAGTTTTAGAACTAAAAGTTTCGAAACATTGTCTTATGGCAAATATTCATTTTCAAGTGCAGGGTTCAAGCAGAGAGAAAAAAATCGTGTGTTATTTCAGGCAAAAATTTAGTTTATGAATCAGGAAAAGGATCATAAATGGATTTCTACAAATCTACAGTAAAAGATTAAAAGCTAGAATAATCACTTTTACTCCATTTAACTCAAAATTGTCATGATTATCATAGATTTCATCAAAATTTGGTAAGTAATCATTGTCCCAATCTCACATACTCTCAATAACAGATTAGAAATCTGGCATATGAAATAAAAATGCCAAATGAGAAAGCACTTTTGAAAGTGAAAATGAAATTCATGAATAATGTAGTATCAATTCCCAAATACTATGAATTAATACTGTTTTCTAATTAGTAAAAAAGAAAATCTATGGTCTTTAGTTCAGCATTCAGTATAATATTAGAGTCACAACTACTATATACAAAAATTAGATTTTGGTGGAAGATCTTTGGTTTGCAAGTCCCTGTTGCAGAAAGATTTAATAATGTAAGATTTTCAAATTCAATGATTTTTCTTATTTTCATGTTTCTGTGAATTTTTCATAAGGCTGAAATTTTTCTTTCATTGCCTTTTAATAATTAATGATTAATTGAAATTTTTATCAAGAATGTTATATTTGATAATGATTAATTATCTTCATTACAGAATATTCAGTCTACAAACTGGCAGACAATGAGGTTTAAACCTCCTCCACCAAACAGTAGCATTGGTTGGAGAGTTGAGTTTCGTTCAATGGAGGTAAAAATACTTTTAAACCTAGTTTTCATATAAAAGTAAGTTAAACTTTTTACAAAGAAGATGTGATCTTATATACTCAAATTCTATTTTGTTGTTTATAATGGCAATGAATTTATATGTATATTGAATCATTTGATTCCTATGTATATTGAATCATTTGATTACTAGAATATCATAAATTTGAAATCTAGAATTAAATAATAAAGAATTATATGCAATACACTAGAAAAGGAATTGCCAATTTGTTGCATATATATATATATACTAAGTTGAGAGTATCATACCTTATTATTATTATTTTCCAGTTTTAGAACTTTTTAAAATATTTCATGTTTTAACTTTGTGATATAATTACTTACCAATATTTCTTCAACTTCCAGGTTCAGATGACTGAATTTGAAAATGCTGCATATGTAGTTTTCATAGTTTTACTTACAAGAGTTATTCTTACTTTCCAGTTAAATTTTCTAATACCAGTATCTAAGGTAATGTATAATTAATTTTATAACTGAATTAATTTAATCTGTTTAATATTATTGCAAATCATCTCACTTTAAAGAGTTTTATAAGTAGATTTACAACAGTACTAGTATATTGCTGTGAATCAAAAAAGGCTAATTCAGTAATAAACTAATGTTTTTTAAGAATTACATTATCTGTACAACATTGCGAAAAAGTCTATATATCAAATTCTTTCCAAAGAAATTTGATAAATTGTACAAAATTATAGATTAGAATGACAGCAATTGAAAAGTCATAAATAAAAATAAAGAACAACAGCACAAAATAGTGAACTAATGCAGTGTAATGTGTATCTTGAAAAAGAAACAGAAAAACCAAAATGTACATAACATGATAACTAAAATTAAACAGGATATCTAACTCTCATCCTAGAAGCCATCAAGTAAAAAAAGAAGGAAGAGAAATATCCCAAGCATTTAAAAGAAAAAAAGGAAAAGGAATAAAACTGACAAAGAATGGGGAGGAGAAGAAAGGAAAAGTAATACTTACTGTATTGTGGCAAAAATGAAACACTACTGAATCAGCATTTAGTTCTGATATTTAAGTAGCAGTTAAGACATGTAATGTAAATTTATAAATTATATAGAAATACTTGAAAAATTCTAAATAATATGATTATTATAAAGTGGAAGAGAAAAGTAAGAAATTTTTTATTTGTTGCCTTTGCTTTTCCAAGATCTTCACTCTAAGTTATTATGAAAGGGATTTTTATATACTTATTGTCATGTGGAAATTTTATATTTTTAAAAAAGCTAAATTATACATATAGAAGGTAAAAAATATGTAAATCAGCTTTAAAATTCAGTTTAGCAACAGGCTTTTTATTCTTCATTTTTAATTTGGGTATTTCTTGTCTACTCTAAAAATATTTATACCATTTCTGGACTGTGCCTTTTCTAGATAAATCTATGTTGCATGACTTGCATAACGCTGATGACGTAGCTACCTGGGAACCTGAACTCAAAATTTTGAGAACTGAAACCTTTCTAATATAAACCAAGATCATGTGTAGTGAGAAATATGATTTTGATAATTAGTTCCACCAATAAAAGTTATATTCAATTTGGCCACATCTGCCTACAAGTCTTTCCTTTGAATATCATCATTCTAACTACACAGTAAAGTCTCCCCAGGACATAATGCAGAGAACCATCATTAATCTCTTGCAAGTTACTCCAAACCATCATATTACAAACTACTTTGAATTGCCATCATCGTCAATAGATGTTATACCTGTCTTCAATATCATTTCTGAGAACTGGAATGAATGGGACCATTTTGCTGCATATTAATTATTCAGTTACTTTGTTTTTTCTGAAATTGTGACCAATATTGGCTGCTAACATGCTATTTCTAATGTCAATGTACATCTACAGCTGTTCAAAGAAATTCACAGTGTAGTGTAGACTAATGTATACCTATGGGAATGCACAGATGCCAGTCTTGCATCAACTTGGACTCCAGTTCTTTTATTTGTTTATAAATATTTACATGATTTGAATAATCGATTTAAGAGTAGTTGCAGGAAATTATTTTGACTAATGTAACTCTAACAAAAAAAAGGGGGGAAGAAAGAAAGAAATAAACTCTGCAGATACTTATTCAGAGAATTGTGATTTAAAAAAAATACATGTAGTTAAGAATTGGTATTGTTAGAAAAGACAAAAAAATTAAGGTATTAAATCTATTTATGTGATACCTTAATTTTATATTTATACCTTAATTAGAGCCATACTCTCCTATCTTTTGAAAAAGGGAAACATCCAAAATAATCAGTTTTCCAAATTACTTTAAATTCATATTTGATTGCTATTGTAAGTATATATTTTTCAAAAAGAATATTATTAAAAAACATTAATTTCAAATTATTACTGAAGGTATTAAATATCATAGAAAAAATTAGAACAGTGTTAGTTTATAGAAATATATTTTTCAGTTTGTGGCTGACTGTCATAGGTCTCTTTTTTTCAAGGAGCAAAAATATACTGTAAAATTAGAATGCTTTCAGTTTGAATTGTGACTAATTTTAAACCTGCAGAATGATCATCTTGTTGAAGCAGTAGTATTTAATATGTCAGTGATAACTGAGCTGTAAGTAATTAGCAATATATTATTCTACCATCTTTCTTTTAACATTTGCAATTACATATGTTACACTTGATTTTTCTCATTATACCAGGTACTGAGAGCTGAAGTTTTTTCTTAGTACTGGAAATTCTGGTCTTCTGTTTGTTCCTACTGTTTGGTCTTCTGTTTAATTTATGTATTTATATCAGTACTGCAAATTAAGTATTTAGTATAAGAATCGTAATTATAGTTATTTAAGTAGCTGAGCCTTCTGTTAATAATAATGGCAGCATTTTTCAGGACCATTTCATAAGAAATTGGGGTGGGGGAAGCTCGCAGATTTTGTATTTTGGCAGTATCATGATATGAATATGCCATACTAGACTCTAAATAAATTTGAATATGATATACATTTTTAATATCTCTCATTGAATTTATTTTGCAAGAAAGTAGACATGGAAAATGTAATCTGAAATGAAGGAAATCTTGCAAGAGTGTATTACAGATTGTTGATAATTACATAAATTAACACCATATCCTATTATTTTTTTTAAATATTCTGTATGTTTATAGTTTATATCAAGTGCTTTTCACAGCTTTTTTTGTTGTTGTTTTGTTTATTTCTTTGTTAAATTTTTTATGCAGGTAGATGATAATTTATCCAAAGCACAGAAACGGGATGCTGTCTTACATGAAAAATTCTGGTTTCGTAAAGATTTGACTACGTGTAAGTATCGGTTTTAAAACTGCTCTAATTTTATTCCTTTTAATGTAAAATATTTTACATAAATATTTAGCAAAACTAGCAGCATAAAATTTGTTCTAATCAGTAGTAGCAACTTAACTGATGTTCATAAAAAAAAAAAATAAAAATACCGAATACTTCAGTTTCTATTATAATTTACTCCCAGTAAAACTAGCCAATTGCAATGTTCCTCCCTCCCTTTTAGTTGTCTATATACTTGTTGTAAATATGAATATCCTTCTAAAATGTCTCCCACAAAAAAACATTCTTACAGCTATATCAAAATGGGCATTTGAATATTATAAACAAAATTTGAACTTAAGAAGTGTATCTCATTTATAAAATCCATCCTTTAAAAGATTAAGATATATTAAATTCCATAAATATTTCCTGTAAAATGATGAAATAAAAATTTATGAAATATTTTTAAATACATTATTTTTTTAATCTTTGAATTTATAATAATTCGCATTTTGTAATTTAATGTAGTTCCTTTCGTTTTACTTGACATTAATTAAAGTTTACTAGTTACTTTAAATGAATGTTGAATGAACTAGTTTTTTATTATTAAAATCCATTTCTTTATTAACTGTTCTTTTCACCAGTAATTTAAAGTTAGAAAATTATGAAGTAATCTGAAAGAAAATGAAGGGGAAGACCCAATTTTTGATTTCCAAATGAAATGACCACATATAAGATTTTAAAAATTAACACAGATTTTCAATTTATTGATATTATGCTTAATACAAACGTTTTTTTAGCAATCATTTCATTCATATTCTATGAAAGATAAAGGAGAAGTTCTTAAATTTTGAAATATGGTTTATAATGGCTAAGGAATAGGTTGGGGAAGAGAGAAATTATAAATGAAGCATTTTGTTTTAGTGGTGTGATGCCTGTCATGAATTAAATTTTTTTTTTAATTTCATGTTTACAATTATATTATTTTATAAGCAATATTTTCAATCTGATTTTCATATTGAAATATATATTTCAAATTGATTAGATATAAATTGTAGCATTATTAAAATTTAAATATAACAAATTTTATTAGTTTTCAAATGAAATAGCATTGATGACTTTGATTTCAATTCCATGAAAATTATGCAATGTCACTGTTTCTCATAATTTCCAAAGTAACAAAATTATATGGAATCTAATTTTTATGCAATTAATTAGTTTCTATAAATGCAAAAATATTTTTATTTATGGAAGATTTTTTTACAAATTGGTTGTATACACACAATATGATTCTGTAATTAATTATTGAAATTTGAAATGGATTTGAGAGGAAGGATGTCTTTGAGTTTGTACAGCAGCATTGAGTTTTTGCAATATTCTGTTATTTTTAAAACACTACTAAGACAGTTTGAAACTATTCAACTTCAAATCATGAACATCTCTCACCACAAATACAAATATTTGAACTTGCCTTGGATGATGAATTGTGTCTCAAATTACGAACACTGAAGTTATGATATAGAATTAACACTTGGGCTTACTGAAACATCATTTTATGTTATTTGAATATGGCAAAGTACACAATGCCTGTCTGCCTAAGGCAGCAGTTGCCAAACTATGGCTTCTTAGCTACTTGAGTGCAGCTCTGGTGGGACTCGATTTTGTGTGCGCAAGTGGGTATTGTTCAGGTTGACATGGTACAGATAGAGGTGGGATATGTGGATTGGAGAAGGCACACATATAGAGCAAGAGTGAGCCATTACATATTTACAGCTTGTTCATCAGTGTGTAGGTAGTTAATGCCTGGTATGTTGAAAATCCTTATCCAAGCGACTTGTATGTTTCAACCACCTACAGATCTCGCAGGTATTTCTTTATAAGCTTTTATTTAATTCATTCATGGTATTTCACTGTGGGTGAAATTTTAAATTACTTTTTGATGAGCTATCAAGTTCAAATTTTGTGCGCACACTATTTATCAATGACAATGCAAAGTGGTGATTTTTTCTAAATTCAATTAACATTTTTTTAAATTTAATATTTAAGCACTTTTTTGCAAATATCTTTGTTTAAAGAACAAACTAAGCACATTAGAATTTTACTGTTAACACCTTCCAATACGGGGGGGGGGAATCTTTTCAATGGAATAAATGAAAATTTGACGTAATTTCTTTTGTGGCAAATTTTTGAAAACTGCTTGATTTTTTAGGCTATTTGACATGTATGATTTTGACATTTTCAACATTTAAAAATATATCGGATCTAAAGATTTGAAATTTTCACAGATAATAAAGCAAACCTTTTCACCCTCCTTTAAAGTAAGAATGATACAAAAAATATATTAATTATGTAATTTTCTACTTTTTTTTTTAATATATGCTGCCATCTGAAGCAAATGGAGGGAAAAAATGTTTTGAGTTGCTGTTTTTGTGCATTTAATGATAAAGTTTGCCACCTTGGCACGCTTAATGACAAATTGGCCGTATTTGTTTTCTCATTTTAGCTTCAAATAAAATGCTAGTTAAGTAATATTGTTATTATATCCAGTTTCTGAAAATGAATATTTGTATATCATTCTTAGCATGACATTCAGTTATTTTTTCTTATTTCATAATTTGTGTGCAAGTTTTTGCTTTTTTTTAATAATCACTAAAAATTTTATCACTGATATCATAACTGAGACTAAAAAACAGAAAACAAAATACCGTTTCTATACAATAAGCTTATTAGAAATGGATGTAATGATTAATGCAATAAAAGAATGATCATATAGTTTAATGGGAATAACAGATTAAATAATTATGTGTACAGAATTCATCTACAATTTTATATTGTTAATAATAAAAGTTTGGGTGCTTCAATAAAAAAAACCTATTAATTTAATTGCATTGGCAAATGTATAAACCATTATCTTTTTTTAAAGTTTGATTGCTGTCTCAAATGTGTAAGCCATTTTCTTTTTTAATTTAGCATGGCTGCACTGCGCTTTTATTATTCACAATATAAAATTGTAGATGAAATCCATAAATAAAATTGTTTAATCTGTTATTCTCATTAAACTATCTAATAAATTATATTTCTGCTTTTAGTGTATTAATGAATCCATTTTCAATAAAAGCTTATTGTATAAAATCATTTTTTCTTAATTGCATTTTATTTTGGCATGAATTTATTTATGTTGTTATAATTTTGAGTTGCTGCTTTTATTGGTGCAGAAGAAATTAATTTTTAGCTGCCACCTATTTATTATGGCTGCAAAGAAAAGGAAACGTGAAAACCATGAATTTAAAGTTTAATGAACTAAATCATTTGTGTTTATACAAAATTCAAACTCTTGTCTTACTTAGCTACTTCTGATCTGTCTTACTTAGCTGGAGAAATTGCAACATAGCAAGAAATCAAATTTGCAGAGGCTATTTACATCTAAAAATGTGTCATTTGGCTGTAAATATCCCTTTGGTGATGCAAAGAAGCTAGCAGTTGAGGAACTTCAGAAGAGTCAAGAAAAACCAAGTTCTGTATCTAACTATTGGGTTCAATCTTCCAACATTGTTAATATCGTACACTTTATTGTTAGTCAAGAGATTGCTGAAAGAAGCAAATCATATACAGACTGTGAATACATTAAAGGTTGTTCTATAAATACATCCAAAGAACTATTCCAGAATTTAGAAAGAAGGCAGAAACTCTTAAGAAATTTATAGAGTTACCGCTGTCTGCTAAAACAGTGAGAGATGGAACAGTCAAAATGTCTTTGAAAGTAACCAGTCAGCAAACTGAAGGTCTTGCATTGGTTTCAGCTCTATCAGTAACTATTGATGAATCTTGACATAAATGACACAATGCAAATTTAATTTTTGTTTGGTTTATTTTATCTATGGGCCCTAAAGAAGAATATTTAGAATTTGTTACCTCTGAAAGGTAGAACACAACTTTAATATTGCAGATGCTGTCATTTATATCAGTAATCACGAGATGCTGTAATCAGTCACAGGATATTTGCTTACCATTGCATCATTCATCAAGAAATGCTTTATCCGCAGACATTTTCAGAAGAAATTTGAAATGTTATGAATTGGTGATCAAGATAATGAACAGAATTGTAGTTAAAGCTCCATTACTAATTTTTTAGTTGAAATGTAAAGTGAAAATGCAGATCTTCTGCTGCCTGATAAGATACATTGGCTTGCAAGAGGAAGTGTTTCAAAACATTTCACTTACTTATTATTAGAAATTAAAGCATTTCTCCTTGAGAAGGGTATTAGCTATACTGAATTAATGGGCAATCAGTGAATCCAAAAATTTTAGTACATGGTAGACATTACATCTTATTTAAATAATCCTTATTATAAACTACAGGAAAAAGGAAACACATTTTTTTTTGTGGTGGAAGAAATCATTTTATTCAAAAACAAATTATCTCTTTCTGCTCAAGATTTTGAAAGAGAAACATTAATTCCTTTTCAGTGCCTATTGAAACATTGCCAAGGAAATATTTCGGTAGCTGCAACATTTACTGTTTCAAAACAATAATTTTTAGAGAGTAGCTTTTCTACAGAGATTTGAAAAATTCAGAAAAAGTATAGAAGCGTTGGCCATTTGTTGAAAAACCTCTCAGTATTGACGTAACAAAATTGAATTGTTCTCCCTTCAATATTGGCAATGACAGTTTTGAAACTGGAGTTAAAAGACAAACAACTGTGGAACTCCAAATCTGAACACCTTAATGCTGATATGGAAAAATTGAGAAAAATAAATGTGATTTTAGTTCACAGTAGGTGTGGTCTGCTTTGAAAGACCTGAA
Source organism: Stegodyphus mimosarum (assembly GCA_000611955.2). Lineage (NCBI taxonomy): Eukaryota > Metazoa > Arthropoda > Arachnida > Araneae > Eresidae > Stegodyphus > Stegodyphus mimosarum. Next base: position 179,450 of record KK112933.1, on the reverse strand, counting down.
GAAAGAAGACATGATAATTTTCAAAACTTTGAATAGCATTTCTGACTCATAATGATTGATTAAGAAAACTAGCATTTGCTGTTGTTTTATTCTTCAGCTCTACATTTCCATGAGAACTATCTTTTTCAAGCCTAAACTTTATCAAAAGGAAACTGAGAAATTCTCTTATTGATGAGAATCTGATATCCTGCTTCAAATTAAAAACAACACCATACAAAAACCTGACTTATTTTCCAAGGAAATGTAGTATTATTGTTCACATTAAATGTGTATTGTCATATTTTTATTTCACAATAAAATTATTTTTTATAATAAAATGAAGCATATGCATTTTCAATGACAACATTACGTCTTACTTTAAAAACATTTTAAAATGTAGACAACAGATCAAATGGGAAAAATTTGTATTGAAACAGAGGCTCAGCAAGTCTCGATTAGAATTGAATGATACTAAGAGACAAAGAAAAGATGCCAGTGTCTTCCTAATTCAAACAGCATTCTTCCTCTTCACTTTCTTGTCTCGTTCCATTTATACTATTCACTCTCCTTTACAAAGGAACGCTAGAATTAATTTAAATTTTCATGTATTTTATGTGTTTAATATTGTGTACATTTGTTTTGTTTAGTGTTATGAACTTGTATACAAAGTACAATTGTAAATTTTAAATAAATAATTATCTGTGTTCTAAAAATAAATTAATCCATTTTGCATTAATTCTTATGGGAAAATTAGGTTTATTAAATTTAGATGATGAATTAAATTTGTGAACTATGGTTTCACTTAATACATTTAACTTTCAATATGCTAAACATCACTAAATACTAGTCACTTTATTAATTTTAAAATTTAATTACCTGTCTGGTGAAAATTTGTTACCAAATGTAATAACTGTATTTATTCTGATATCAAAACCTTATTGTTTAAAAATAATTCTTATTTATTTTAGGTGAAAGCCCTCCAGAAGCTGCAGCTTACATGGCTGAATGTTGTAGCTCTGATGAGTGTCAGTACACTCTTATGACCATCAATGAAATAATAAATGGTAAAGAAAATGAATTCCCAGGACTTGTACCATTGATACAAAAGTTTTTGACTAGTATGGATATTGATGTAGATACCCAGTGCTCAATTCAACAGTATTTGAAATTAATTCAACTAAGAGCAAAAGGTAAATTTTGTTTATAAATTAATTTTATATTCGTTAATTACTTTTTAAGGCAAAAGAAAAAATGAATTTATTGTGCAATGTTTTTACAAGCAGCAATGTTTTGAAAGCAGTTTTTGCTCCCCCCCTCGATTGATTGTAGTACTTCATTCATTTTAAGATATCAAACACAGAGTTTAAAATAATGGCATAAGAGCAGAGTTTTAAAATAATGCAAATTTTAACTAAAGATTGGCTTTAGAGCAATGTTGAATGCAATGAAGGATAATATCATTCACGTATTTCTTCTTCAGTGAAAAAATATATTCTGTGCTGTTGTGCCATGTTCTGTTATTTACGTATAAAATTAAAAAGAGAAATTTAATGTATGGCACCATCTGTTAAATATAAATATAAATGTTTCTAAAATATAAATTGTTTTCTTACTATTTTTCAGGTGAACTTATGACCACAGCCCGTTGGATACGAAATTTTGTTGCCAAGCATCCTAGTTATAAATTTGATTCAGTTGTAAATGAAAGAATTAATTATGATTTACTCACAACTGTTGATCGAATCACTCAAGGCAAAGAAGAATGTCCAGAAATATTAGGACATCCAACTTCACGAACCCGTGAACACATTCCGAATGCTGTTCGCAAAGCAGAAAAGAGCTATTCAAACTTGATTACTGAAAAAGTAACATGAACTAAAATAGCACACTTTACTTAGAAAATGTTACTTGAATTGCGAGTAATACTCAATGGTTTCTTATGGGCTTTACCCAGAATATGGATTAATTATAAAAACAATTTTTAAAGCAGTTATTAGTTAAATCTTTTGGTGTCATGAAAATATGGCTTTGATGTTTTAATCGTAAATGATGTGCTCAATAGAGATTTTTTTATTATAAAACTTGATTATGCTTCGTCATATTTTTTTTTTTTTTTTTTTGTAGAACATTATGTATGAAAAAGTTGTCTTATTTTCTGTTTAAGTTGCTAAGTAATACATACGTATCTGAACATTTAATCAAAAGGAGACGGTGTATGTACATCTCTTGCACAATATGCACACAGCTACGTATTTCCAGAAATTAACTATACCCAATATATTTACACCAAATTTTAAAATATGTAGCATATTTTACTTAATGTACATATTCAACAGTGTACATATAAATAAAAGCTTTTTGATGATTCTGAGAGGTTAATGTATACAGTTAGTAATAATCTTTTCTTTAATTTAGCCATTTTATGTGCAGCATGCTTTAGTAATCATTTTAAGATTGTTTGAATTTTAAAATATTTCTTTAAAAGTATTAGAAATGTATAAATAATAATGTCCATATATATTTACTCCGCATGTATAGAAATACTTCAGTTCCTTTGGAAACTTTCCAGATTGTAATTTTTACAAAATAAAGTTATTTAATAATTATGATTTTTTTTTTCAAAATTTGAATGCAATTATCATAGTTTAAGGTATATTGAAATTAACTGATTTATGTACAATATTTGCTATATATATATTTATACCTTGAGTATTTGTCCATGTCTACTAAGTTAATGCATTTTTTAATTCATGAATCTGGTCAGTATTAAAGGTATTCGTAGCAAAAAGCATGTGATTCATAAAAAGTCATCGCTTATATTTTTAAAAGCATTGATAAAATACGTTACTAATTTATTACATCTTAAAAGTCTCTTGCTGATTTTCTCTATATGGTATGTTGTTTAATTTAGTGATTTCAGTAATTTCTACATGGACAGACAAATGATTAAAATTTGAGAAAAAATTTTCTTTTAAAAAAAATTCTGTAATAATAAGTTTATTTTTTACTTTTAAAAACAAAACAATTTTAGGCAGTTTTTTTTAATCCTATGCCATAACAGTACATGCTACAATAATTATTATGTTGCTTTCTGTTACTGCATTTTAAGTCCTGCTTTATGCTAATTTGATGTGAGCTTTTAATTTAGAGTAGGCAGAATATTTCATTGCAGAATAATGAAATAACCTCATACAATTTATAAAAAGAGACAGGTTAACTAATGAATTCTATTCAAATATTTCCCTTAAAATGGGTATTTTGAATACTGAAATATCAAAATTTTCATTCTGAGAAAGCAGGTGACTGTGATTTATTGTTAAATTACAACTTCATTATCTAAAAATGTTTGTGTAAAAAACTGTGTAGTGAAATAATTCTAAAAAAAATGTTAGCTAATGAATTACATTAAATTTTATCTCTTAAAATGGATATTTTGAACACTAAAACGTGAAAAGTTCCATTTTAAAATATCATATGGCTGACTGTGATTTATTATTAAATTGTATTTCTTATTATATAAAACTGTGTAATGAAATAATTCTGTAAATTTTAATAAACAAGTTAGCTAATGAATTCCATTCAGTTTTATCCATTAAAATGGATATTTTGAATATTGAAAAGTCAAAAAGTCTATTTTGAGATACCATACAAAAGACTGTGATTCATTGTTAAATTACTAATTCATTATATAAAAAATTTTAATCAAATAATACTAAGAAATGAAATTTAATGGAATTCATTAACTAATGTATCTCTTAAAATGGGTATTTTGAATACTGAAAAGTCAAAAGGCCCATTATGGGATACCATATAGGTAACTGTGATTCATTGTTAAAATACAAATTCTTAGCATTATATAAAACCACTTAATGAAATCTTTCCCCCCCCCCTTCAAGAAATAAGTTAATGAATTCCATTGTATATTCCCTCTAAAATGGATATTCTGAATGCTGAATGTCAAAAGGTCCATTTTAAGATATCACACAGATGACTGTGATTCATTGTTAAGTTACATATTCATAGTATAAAATGTTTATGAAAAAAATTGTTTACTGAAATAATTCTAAGAAATAAGTTAATCAAAGAATTCCATTAACACGGATGTTCTCTATTCTAACTTAAAATGGATATTTTGAGTTCTGGAAAGCCAAAGTCCCATTTTGGGATATCATGTCTGTGATTACGATTCATTATTAAATTGTAAATTCATATTATATGTTTAATGAATGTTTTAGTTTAATGTTAAGTTTAGTTTAATGAATGTATATGTTTAATGAATGTTAAATTCATATGTTTAATGAAAGTATCTAAATTTTAAGAAACAAGTTTAGCTAATGAATTCCATTAAATTTTATCTCTTAAAATAGATATTTTGAATACCAAAAAGTCCGTTTTAGAATACTCTATGGGTGACTGTGATTCATTATAAATTGTTTTTATGATATAAAAATGTTTATAGATAAAAGCCATCCCCAGTACTCATACGTATAACTCATTCAGTTTTCTCCATCACTATTAGGAGGAGATACCGGGTGACTCAAAAGCCCATTAACATTTGAAAATTCAATAATTCACTGAATATTGTAGGTAGAGAGGTAAAAACTGACACACATGCATAAAATATTAGGGGGGGGGGTTATTGAAATAAAAAAAAGTGCTTAAAACAACCAACAGCTGGCACTTGATATGATAACAAAAGCAGTAACTAGCATAACAACTGATTTTTAACAAAGACTTTGTTCTTAATAACAAATGTTCAACATGCGGGCTGTCATTCATCAACAATAGGTCGAGGGACAATGGTATGAAAAGCACTGTACAGCATATCTATATGTATGGTGAGAAATTGCCATCGAATGCTCTCTTTTAGTATTCCTAATGAGGCTGGATGATTTCAGGTAACTCCACAACTAATAATAATACGGATTGAGATCTGGGGAAACCTGAGAGGCTAAGCATGAAGGAAGTGGTGGCTCAGCACACACAATCTCACCAAACTGATATGTGCAAGAGATCTTTCACACGTGTAGCAATATGGGGTAGAGCACCATCCTCCATAATCGTCATACCTTCCAACAGGTGTTTATCAGCCAAACTAGGGATGATGCAATTCTATAACATATCAGCATACTTCACACCGGTCACACTGACAGTTTGAATAGCAGAACTACACATTTCCATGAAGAAAAAGGGTCCAATCATGATTGACATGATAAATCTACATCATAACGTGACCAACACCTGGCGGCAAGAATAGAAAAGTGACTAAGTCATGAAGAGACTGATTCCTTCTCTCACTACAGCTAGCTCATTTAACAAATGATTCTCATGTGGTGTCACTGACATTTTGCTGCCCAGCACCATATATTTTTTAGTCCAAAGGGGCTTTGTCCCTGAAGGACTATTGTTTTTGTTTCTGCATTTTACTTTGGAAACATCAAATGTCAGTTCACTTTTCAAACTGTTGCCACCAAATATTGCAGCCCTGTAATATATTTAAAGAAATTAAATAATGAAGAATGTACATAAATGTATACATGTTTCTCACATTGTGACAAAAGGATGGTACCACCAAATATTGCAGCCCTGTATTATATTTAAAGAAATTAAATAATAAAGAATGTAAATAAATATATACGTTTATCACATTGTGACAAAACGACGGTACCTAGAGCCATCGAATTCTCAATGATGTAATCCTGCTATGAACATGGACATCTCGAAGCCGAAATTTGGAATTTGTTTTATTATGGATTTCATATTTTGTAAAACTTTTAACGAATTTTTGATTAACAAACTCAAACTCAAGGATTTCAAAGCGAGCAATGGCAACGTTGCACAGAAAAAAAAAACATTCGTGAGACTGTATAATGGAAATTTTAAAGATAGGCTCAATTTAAAATTATTTTGCAATATTGCTTTTGAACTAAATTTTATGGTTTAGGTGCAAAGAACGTGATATTTAATAAATAAAGGTAACACACATAACGTTAGAAAAACTCCCCTTTAGGCGTAATGTAAAAGCTGAAAGCTTTCAGATTTTTCATTTTTATTTTTCTTTCAATAAAACTGTCATTTTAAGTATGTATGTTAATTTTTAACTCTCTACCTACATTATGCTGTGAATTATTTAGTGAATTTTCAAGTGTTAACTGACTTCAAGGTTACCCGGTACTTTGTATATTACATTTTGATTCTACTCTTTTTATTCTGTTGCACTGCTTAATGTGGAAAACATTTTAAAAAATGAGATATTACCAGAACCTTGAATTCCTTTATTTTTTTGCTTCCCCAGAGTGTCCTATGAAATTCTAATATATTGTGTTTCAAAGAATGGTGTTAATTTTCTCAAAGTATAGAATCATAATCCTTCATTATCATCATAATCCTTCATTATCATCTTTCTCTTGGAACTCTCTTAAATATTGAAAATCGAGCCTATTCTATTTTCCATTATTTTAACTGAAATGTTGTAAATCAGATCAGTTCAGATAAAGATCTAACACTACAAATTGGCAAAGTTTAGGTTTTTTTTTTTTTTTTTTTTTTTTTTAATTTTTAATTTTTTTTTTTTTTTTTTTTTTTTTTTAAATTGTAAATTTGTCAGTTATCTGTTACAAGTGCTTAATGTTTGATATAATGTATATACACATTTCAATAACAAAAATAATTTTTAAACCAATCTTTTAATCATCCCCACAGTGACATACTATCAAGGGTTGATTGTATAAATGTTACATTTTTGTTTACTAATATTTACAATTTACTTTCTAGACTGTCAAATTAATTATTTGCAATTTTAAAATTATTTTTTGCAATTTGAATACTTTTCCCTCTTAAAGCAGTGATTTGAAAAATTATTTAATAAATTGAAATAATAATATTCTGGCATTATATTTTCATAAAATGTGAATTAAATTATCAGGCATAAAAAATTAGTTAATAAATGTAGTAGATAATAGTGTATAAAAAGAAAAATACATTTTGCGAAATTATTGAAACATTATGGGAAAATTATATGGGTCCAATTTAATCATTTTTAACACTTTTCATTTATTTATTTTGAAATACCAGTTAACATAGTCCATAAGCTTATATTATTGATGTAAATGTATACTAGAATGTTTATACATTGACTTTCATCATTTTTGTATATAAAGAAATAAATAAGTTTTTTCCGTTCTATACTGTTTTTAAATTACTGGCACACTATGCATAAGTTAAAATTCAGTTTTATAAGTTTTGTAATTCTTTTATTTTGACTAAAAAACTTATACACTTTCTATATTTCTGTGGCATTTCCATAAATTATTAAAGAAAGTAACATTATTACATAATGATACTCTGTACAGGAAAATATAAGAACCATTAAACTGCAGCTTTCATGGCTCTTTTATTTAAAGATGCATAATCCTTCATGCGTTCTTCAATAAGCGGCCTAAAATGGCGAATCAAACCCTGTGAAAAAAAAGGGGCTTTGAACTTGGTATAAAAGGAAATATGAAATAAGCATATGAACGCATTCTATAAAATTATGATGGACTTGTTACTGACTCGCTATTGCTTGCTACAGCATCTGTTAAAAAGGTTGGAAAGTGCTGCATCAATGTCCTTGGGTTCAAATTGAAGTCTGTAATACAGAAGTCAAATACAGCAATGCCAATACAAAATTATATTTCTGTAAGCACTTTAAACTATAACTCAAGGGCACTCAGCATCACTTCCCAACCTCACTAATGGATTTGGCATGAGCTAGTGGCAGCAAAAGCAAGCCAGTGCCAGATTTATCACATAATAAATGGACTGATTTCATGAATATAAAAAAGTGGGTGAATATGTTATTAAACATAAAATGATTGATACAGATATGATAATTTGATAATAATTAAGCATAGAAAATATAAAAATTGTAGGGGTTTTTATATGTGTGAAAAATTTTTCTGTAAATGTTCTAGTTATCATTGCATTCTGGAATCCTGCATGCATGATTCTGCTTTTGAATTTTGTCATAAATCGGCGTTATGTTACCTACTAAGACATTGATTGCTGTCAGCATAAATGATCATCCAGATCTTTAGACCTGAAATTCTGGGTTTGTTGTTATTACAAAACTACCAAAATTCATCTTTATATAAGATCATCACGATTTATTGCATAAATATATTATGAGTTATTCTGTATTCTTCTATGGAAATGCCTTGTGGTTGTAATAAAAAATTTTATGTAACAAAATTTCTTCATCCAAAACATGATTAAGAAAAATTTTTTTTTGCTGATTTTAAAATTCACAAATTTACATCAATATAATTTTTTTAAATTGATTTTTGAATCACTCCATAAATTAGAACCCTAATCAAAATACCATAATGCCTGAACAAATTTTAGGATGCAAATTAGAATCCATCATGTCGATGAAGTTCACAAGATGTAATACAGATCACTAAAAAATAATGGAAAAGCCATCTTAGGAGAAAGGTTACCATCTGAACATTCTTGCAATAAAAAATGATCAAATATATTTTAAACATGAATTGTTTTCCTAACTTGAAACTATTAATTACAAATGCTTTTAACACGAACCCGCCTGATCACTTTAAAGACATTATAAAAATAATGAAACTGCAATCTATAAGGAAACAAAAATTTCACAAGTATTTTTCATCACTTTGCAAATTTTATTTTCAATGTGCATCACTTTATAAAAAGTTTTTGTAAATATCTGGCAAAAATTCTGACTCTAATTATTAAAAAAAAAAGTACAATTATTTGGTTGATTGGTATACTTTTGGCCTTCTGCGTTTCTGTACCATTTTCACCATAGCCATGATAATATGGCTCTTAAACAGGAATTAATCTTTAATGTATGTCTTCATTGCTATTTGATTTTTTCATAATTTAAAGATTATTCGCAAGTATTTTTACTTGTCATTTTTACTAGTATTTTCAAAACTTATCCATTTTAATATGAGATGGAAAGAAAAATACAAAAATTTAATCCAGTACAACATAAAATTAAACAACTGATAAGTAAGGAAATTCACAAGAAGTTAAAATTCTTGAGCATTTGTTTTAAATAAATTTCAAAAACTTTAAATTTGCAACACAATAAAATATTACAGTTATATTTTTCCAACTAATGAAATTAAAGGAACTGAAAAGTCAAATTACTTTAAATGGTGAAAATTTCAGCAAACTGACAGTTCAGTAAATATTAATTAATTTGACTAAGAAACAAAAATACAGTTTAATAATCTACCTTATGAATATAATATGAAACCAAAAAATTAAATAGAATATTTTTTAAATAAATGGCAAAATTTATTATTAAAGATGGTCTGATAAATAGCAGTTATCAATATATTAGAAATTATTATTTAAAAAAAAATAATTACTTGAACAGGCCATGCTGCACCATCACCAAGAGCACAAATAGTATGTCCTTCAATTTGCTTGCTTATTTCATAAAGCATGTTTATTTCATCGACTTCAGCACTACCTTCAACTAAAAAATGTGAATGTGTTTTCATTATGTTCTATATATAATTAAATCAAACCTTTATCAGATTATGAGGGCAGTCCCAAAAATAAAATCTTCTATTTTGCGGGAACATAGTCATACTGTTAGTATGGTTCTTGGCCACACTGTTCTGAGTGATGTTTAATACACTCCCAGATAAGCATGCGTGCCCTTTGCTGGGATGCTCAGTCTCAGCTTCGCAGCCATTCAAAATGGTGCTCCTGTTAAACACTATCACCAAGTGTAAAGTTTGCATAGTTATTTGCTTTTTGAACACAATTCATTCAAAACTGCCTGAAATTCATCACCAATTGACAGAAGTGTATGGACAGTTATGCATGGACGTCAAAAATGTTTGCGAGTGGTGTAGAGAATTTACAGCCAGCCATACCAAAATTCATGACCAAGAAAGGAGTGGTAGACCTTTAATTTCTAACGAGACAGTCATACAGGTTGAGCAAAATATGCGAAAAATTGGAGGATCAGTCTGGATGCTCTCTGCATGTTGGTTCCAGATATTTCCCGAAGCACCACCTACAAGATTCTAACAAAAAAAGTTGCAGTATCAGAAGGTTTGTGCAATACTGCCTATGTTGACAGAAAAGAAATGGCAACAAGTTGATTCTGTGCTGCTATGCAGATGCAAAGGGCTCAATTGTCATGGATGACGAAACTTGGGCATTCCATTTTACACCTGAGAGACCAGACAATGGAGTCAAGAAGTGGTGGCATCCTTCTTTGCCCAAGCCACGAAAATTCAAAACACAGTCTGTCGGTAAAGTCATGGCAACTGTGTTTTAGAAGCAGAAGGGGGTACTGTTTGTCAACTCTCAACCTACTGGGACCACAATAAATACTGACAGGTACTGTGAAACATGTGAAACACTGAAGAAACTTAGAAGGGCAATTTAGAATCAGAGAAGAAGAATATTGAGCAAGGGGATAAGCACTCTCCATGACAACACCTGTCAATTTGTCGCTCTCCAGCAACTGTCTGGATAAATGCTTTTCAACCTAGTGACTATCACCTGTTTCCCTGGGTTGAAAAGCATTTGTCCAGACAGCGATTCTGCTCCACCAATGAGTTTAAAGATGATGTTCAGTGCTTCCTGGAGGATATGGTGAATTGGTATGACATGGGTATTGCAAAACTACTATGAATCTACAAAAATGCATTGACTGAAAAAGCGATTATGTAGAAAAATAAAGCAGTCTTCAACCTTTAAACTAGTGTTATTAAAGGGGGAAAAAAGGTTATTATATCTAAAAATGTAGGAGACCTTATTTTTGAGATTACTCTTGTATTTTTAAATGCAATATGCAGTTTATATTTTTCCCTCTGTTTTTAAGTTAACCCCCCCAAAAAAGTTAGAAATTTTAGATTTTACTGCATTTCTGTAATAACTGTAAACATTGGATGTTTCAATACTTTTCATTTTTTAAATACAACAAACACTGTCGACTTTATTTTCAGATAAAGCAATTGTACCATCTCTTATATTTACTATGATATCAGAAAATAAATTCCCTTGTACAAAAGTATATATTAAGTTTTATACAAATATAAATAGTTGAACTGTCATCATATTCATCAGCAGTAAATCGACAGAAGAAAAATACAGATATGCAAATGTAATTCAAGTATTATATCTTATTTGATTTATTGAGTAGGTTGAGGAAATCTGCAGTTTAAGTTTACTCCATTAATCAAGTTGACCTTTTTAAATCTTTAAATGGAAGCTGATCATCTGAAAATCTCCAATTCTGTCTTAATATTCAATAATTTTACTTCCAGTCTGGATGTTATGACTTTTTTTTTAATCCTGAATGGAGGTATACTAATGCTAAACAAAACATATCAGTAATTAGCCAACACTACATAAAATGATCAAACAATATCATAAAAATAAATAATCGGTGGTTACCATTAGATTAAAGTGTATATGCCACTCAAACTAGCCAAAGTATCTGAGAATATTATCCATTTCTCTACTCATGTAAGTATTTTCCAAAACACTCATGCAGTAATAATTTAAATTATGTATGAAAAGGGGGGGACAAATTGCTGTTACAATTATTTATAAGCAACAGCTGCTAAGGCAAATAATAAATATTTTCAGTTTATTTACAATAAAATAGGGCTTCTGGTATTTATATGTATATATCTGTAAAATATAAAAAACACCATGGCTTTGCTCTACGTGAACAGGCAACCTCTAATTAACTTTCCGCAATTTCAGGATCTTTTCCCCAGAGCTGTACTTTCAAGAACTCTCTGGCCTGTTATGTAACCGCTACTATAAATAGCTCTATGCGCCATTTTTCATCAGTTTGCTTTCTGCCATTGCCTTCTATACGAATGCTTTGCTCTGTCTCTTCATCTTCCCTTTGTTAAAAATATTTATGACATTGAGGTTCTAAATTTAATAGTATTAATATTTAAATCATTATTGGATGTGTGATCTTCATCTAAAGAAAATGAGCTGCCATTTTTAATTGAATAAAGATGTGGAATTTTTAAAAGTGAAATTCCTTTGTGTCATCCATTCAGCTAACTTCCACTTCGCCAATGACAAAGTCCATACTCTGATTGCTAAGCTTAATCATTTCGAATGCCCATTGACTGCACATATCACATATATAATTTTTTAGTCTTGTCTGGTTATCTTAATTGCTAAATTAAGTTACCATAAAATTAATTTATGCTTTTACATAACATATTTAAGCTATCTGAATTATGTTGAAGGAAACTATGCATAGACATGAATACTAGGCCAGGCATACGGAAAAGAGATAATGATGTGCATAAAATTCAAGAATTTTTTTAAGAAATCAGTCAACATCTAAGTACATGATTTTAGATTTTTTTCCCCCAGGCCTAAGCAACCCACTATTAGCACTACATTGATCCATGAATGCACTTTAGTTGTATGCAGCCTTCAGGCTTTGGGACTCTATGCAGGGTTGCCACTCAAACAGAAGAATGAAATTCCCTGACTTTTCCAGGTGTGTTTTAAGAAAATTCCAGTCTATCCACGTAATGCACTTTGGCTTTGTTAAGCAGTAAATTAATTATGGTACTACTTGAAAATACAAAAATTTCCCAATTAAATATGACCTTATAATCCCCAAAGCATTACTATTTTAACTATAATAGTTGTTTTCTTCACTGAAAATTGAGATTAGACACTGTCCAATCTGGATTAAAAAATGCCTTTTTTTGCAGACATTTTGCAACTAAACGAAAGAAAGAAATCTTTTTAATGATATTTTTAAAATAAATTTAGGATTAGCAGCATACATAAGCAAAAAATATGTGCATTAAATTTCGTGATGTCATCATACTGCTAGAATTAGCTTCAGGATTATGCTAGAGAAGAAATTTGAAAATATTATTTACTAATAATAAATAAATTTTGAGGGAAGAAGCAACATTAAATGATATGAATAATATTAAAATAGTTAAAAATTGAATTACAATAATCAACGATATTTTGGCGAATATAATTATATTAAATGGTTAGCCAACATGACTGATTACTATTTTTTTTTTTATTATTATTTTACTTCGAAATGCAAATATGGCATTTATTAAAAAGGAAAAAAAAAAGTTTAAAAGATTTGCGGTAAAATCCTACTATACGCTACAGCCTAGGCCCGATTTTGAAAATTGCTGCCAACACCAAAATGAGATTTTGCGGTAAAATCCTACTATATGCTACGGCCTACGCCTGATTTTGAAAATTGCTGCCAACACCAAAATGACCCGTTTACTGCTCACCATAATGTCACCAAATCCTGTGTGTACCGTACATGGAGGTTAGAATAGTAGAATACCGTATACTACGATTCAACCGATTTCGTTTCCTGAACTTTTTGGTCAATTTTCGAATCCCCTGACTTCTTCCAGTTTTCCAGGTAGCGTGACAACCCTGTCTGTGATGCAGATCATACACACAAAAAGATGTGACTTTGAAAATGACAGCTTTTGGATAATTTTTAATAAATATAACCAGTTACTTAACTGAAACATGCACCCTTTAAGCCAAAACAACCAATGAATGATATTTCAAAGAATATGCCAACATTTAAAAATCAACTATAACTGCACTTATCTACGTCCAGGGCAAAAATTTCATACACTCTGGATTATCTGGAAAATTTATGTTAAGTTAATATTATTTTTTTTTTATATCAGCACTGATAAAATTTGATTTGTGTCAGCTGTTAATTCCAGAAAACAACAATTACATTTTACTGTACTTGATTCCTATTTGATACCAAACTTACCTCCAACACTGAAAACGGTGTTGAAAATGGGATATGCAAGAATTAAGTTAAAAAAAATATTTTCATTTTTTTTATAAATTATATTTATCTAGAGAAAAATCTGCAGTGCTTTCTGAACATTTCCTCTTCATGCACATTTCTTTTTTGAATATATTATTCAAAAAACAATCTTAAACCTCACATTGAAAACATACAGTTCATAGTTTTTTTCCAATAAAAATCTCCTGAATTAAAATATAAATTAATTTGATTAAAGTTCAATAATATAGATTACATGTTTGTTATTAATAAATATTAAATTCTGCTTGTAGCCATTAACATATTTTCAGTATATATTAGGCCAAATGGTCAAGAAACTCTGAAAGATTGAAAATCCCCCACTTAATTAGATAAGTGCAAGTTTGTCATGGGAGTGCTTTTACTTTACTGCATGGTTACTTGCATATGTGCATAGTGGCTACGTTTACTTATTACAGAATAACAGTATGTATCGAAATCTAGAAACCTGAGAGCAAATGCATAAATAATATCATTGACAGTGATGAAACATATTGTGTCACTAAAATCTTAAAAGAAAACTGAATGTAATTATCTCATTAGCAGAAAAATGCTGATGATGACCTTCTTAATTTAATGGTATGATTTGCAAGTTTATGGTTATCATAAAATTCTATGGTCAATAAATATTCACTGCGGTCTATTAATTCAATGTTGAATGATAAAAAATATATTTGAAAAAAATTACATGAATAAAAACCCGACCCTTCTGAAGTTTCTAAAGAATTATTTGCAGAAGAAAACTACTTTTATATCCCCTTCCTTCACATCAAAGTATGTCGCACATTCATTACTAAAAATATATACATATTCAATCTTACTTTCATTCTAAGATACTATTGATTGAAAGATACTCCTTAATTTAAGTGCTATCAATAGAAAAAAAATTAATATCTGTTTCTTTCCATACATCAACTATAAAGGTTCATGTGCTTTAATTATTTAAGTTATTTTCCCCTATTAATAGACTCACAGCTAGACCCTCAACTTTGTTCCAGATATGAATTTTTTGGGAATTATACCGCTTGCCACTGCAACTAAATATTGAATAAATCTGGTATTTGGTTAAGTTTTAAAATATAAACAGCAAAATCATGTTTCAAAATTTACAATAAAAAAATTTACATTCAAAGAAAAAAGAAATTAACTCATTGCCCATTTCTCAGCACTGTTGATCTCTTGACATGTATTCTTTTCTTAAATGAATTTTTCTTTTACCAAAATTTATCAAAAATATCCTGTAATTAGTAAAACAGATTTCATTGAATCTTTCTATGTACATAAAATTTCCCTTTTTATTAATGATTTTAATTTTACCTTTTAAAAAAACTTTCAATTTTCAAACAACCTAATTGTGATTTACACTTCTGTTCTTCTGAACTTCCTTCTTCAGAAATTATGTTCCTTCTTTTCATTTCATTATAAATGATGCAATACAGCATTTTCTAGAATTCACTTGCTTCTTTGTGTTCTTCCTGTGCTAGTGTCACATTCATTTTTCAGTAGTGGCCATACAAGAGAGCAAATTACTACTACTGACAATGAATAAGCTCTTATTCAGAACTCGAACTCTTGCAAATTTGTTTTACTTTTCTTTTGAACTTACAATATCTTTTCATACCCTTTTTTTTATAACATATATATATATATATAGAGAGAGAGAGAGATATCGATTATCCTGTAAAAAATTACACTAATAGCTTGACTCAATCATTTTTATATTCACACATATTAATCCTAGCTTTTTAACTTTTTTAATGCTAAGAATTGAGGATTATGTTACAAATTTCACAGCATTTATATTATGTTTAATATGAAATATAAAAAAAAGTAAACTCTCACCAAATCGGTTCATTATTTTGTACATCCAACCAACACCTTCACGACACGGTGTACACTGAAATTTAAATAAAAATAAGAAAATTTTAACATTTTTTTAAATAAATGCAAGATTTGCAAAATAAACATTGAAGATCTTTACATATTATGGCTAATAAAATACTCATTTAATACTTGGTATTAACAAAAGATAATTTTTCAACTCTGAAATAACAATACATTTATATTGCAATCAAAATAAACTCAAAGTACCTGTCCACAACTTTCATGCTTGTAGAATTCTATAAGTCGAGCTATGGCTTTAATTATATCTGTTTGTTTATTCATCACTATTACAGCTGCTGTCCCCAAAGCAGTTTGAGCAGCAACCAATCCATCAAAATCCATAAGCACATCTTCACATACTCTAAAATTAAAAATTTCTGCTTTATAAAATTTATATATCACACAGGTAGAACAAAATTTATGTTTAAAAATATCAGACATAATAACATTTTGTTTGATGTTACATAAACAAAGTATATTTTTGAATAAAGCCAAGATGCCAGATTTTGGTGCAAATATTCAGCCAAAATGGAAAGCTTGTAAGCTGAATTAATGGTAACCCTATAAACAACCAGCTTTATATATCACCAAAAGTGTATCTACATTAGGCAGACCTGTGAGATAAACTGAAGATGAGTGCCAGTTCATCTTTAGCTCCACTGGAAAAATTAAGGGTGAGCAATTCAACTACAAAGCACATGCATTATTTGGCATTTTTCTAATATGACACTGAATTTTACTTTTATTCCCAGTTATGGTAAGGTTTTTAAAAAGGAATTATAAGATTTCTTCTTCTCAATTGCACCCTCGTTTTTATAAGAAAAATGGAATTTCTCTTTTACACTGCAGTAAAGCCCAGGATCTAGAATAATCTGAGTTTTAATGATTTTGGATTTTAGATCATCAATTTAAATCGAGTAAGATAATATGCATAAGTTATATTAAAATTACTTGGAAAATGGGAAGGGGGAACCTGTTGATACATTAAATGAAAAACAAAAACTACAAATTTGATAAACATTTGCACATTCCAATAAATATCAAGTCTAACTAATACACATATAAATATTAAATTCATAGTATACATTATCTGTACCATTTTAAATATTATTTCAATAAATAAAAAGTTAAATTTTGCAATCACTTGTAGTTTCATGATTGAAATTTGGTAAAAATGGACAATATTTAATATTTAATGTACATGCATTTTTCAAGTTTTATAAGGGAAGAGGGAATAACTTTTTAGTAAAGGTGAAAGAGGGCCAAACAGGTTGAGAATGACTGATTTAGGTCATTACAATTAAATATATGAAATCATTACACATTTATTTATACATGCACTACTCAACATAGAAAATGTGACACCATGAATGATTAGGTAGAATGTGATGTCAACTGATACACAGACAGAGCATGCACATGTAAATAAGAGATGTTATTTATAGAAAGATAAATTTATACAATGCTGAAATATACATATTCAATAGGAAATCAATAAGATGTATGACCACCTCTCCTGGAGATGGAAGCTGTAACCTTAAAGGGCCGTTTCCAATGGGGTTTATCTGAGCTAACGGAGACAACTGACATAGCCGACCTATCTCCACAACCAGTTTTCCCCATAGGGCAGCAAGTTGAGAAATCTGAAGTGCAGGCATAGCGGAGCTAGTCGACACATGGAAATGACTCCGTTTAGCTCAGATAAACCCCAGTGTGAATGGTCCTTAAGAGCTGACAAACGATGACCACATATGGTCCAGATATGCTTGATTGGAGAAGAGATCAAGGGACATTGAAGACCAAGAAAGCAAAAGGATATGCTTCAAGGCTTGTCAGCTAACGAATCATACGTCAGCCATATGCAGTGTTATAGGGTCCTGCTGGAAAATGTCATTGTTGCTAAAAGTAAAGTAGCACACCTAGCTGCAGCATCTCATCAGCATATTGTCGTGCTATAAGTGCACCCCTGATGCATAAAAGGGGTGACCTGCTATCATGGCAGATGATACCCCAAACCACAATGCTAAGCTGACAAGCAGATGACATTCAGCAATGGTACTCAGATTGAGACTATCTCCCTAACGATTCCAGACTCTTCACCGGTAACTATCATCAGACAAACAAAATTAAGATTCACTACATTGTGCCATTCACATGTCCAAGTGACTCGTCGACAACACCATTGCAGTCTTTCAAGTCAAACGTTTGGTGTTAATGGAATGAACTTTGAATAAATGAAAGGATGGCTTATGTACTAGCTGCTTTCAGCAAACATTGGGAAACTATTCTCCCAGACATTGAAGCACCCAAAGCTTCCTAAACAATCAGCAAAATGTCTATAGTAATCAGTTGTGAGGCCATCACCACTTCTCTTCATATGCACCAAACTGTGCATTCTGCAATACGTCTAAATGAACCTAGTCTTTTGCAACTACACTCATGGACAAAAAAATTAGCGCACCAAGAAGGAGTCGTCAAAATGAAACGAAATTTTACATACGTAATGACTGCTTTGATATAAGTAAATGATAAGGAAATACAAAAAAAAGGATAATTTATTTCAGAGAAAAAGGCAAAAGAACGGAGGAGTTAATACTCCGTTGGATCCCTCTAGCGTGAATGCACGATGCGATACGATCGAGCATTGAGTCATACAAGTTCTGTATGATGTCTTGAGACATTTCGTTCCATATTTACTGTAACCTTGCCTCTAGTTCGTTCAAACTTGTGAGATGCCCAACTTGTCGTCCCAAATGATCCCAGATATGCTTGATTGGAGACAAATCTGGGGATCGGGCAGGCCAAGGAAGAGTAGTAACAGTGCAGAGACAGTCTTGTGACACCCTTGCCGTATGAGGCTGAGCATTATGTTGTTGAAAAATGGCTCCTGGGAGCCATTGCATGAGTTGCAACACATGTGGTTGCAGGATTTCATGAAGATATCGCTGGGCTGTCATGGTGCCACGGAACAATACTAGGGGTGACCATGTATTGTAAGCAATGGCATCCCATACCATCACGCCAGCTGTGGGAGCGATTTGTCGCTGTACAGCAAAGGCAGAATTGAGACATTCACCATGGGCTCTCTACACAGGAACACGATTGTCATCAATGCCGAGACTGAATCTGGATTCATCGCTAAAGACGACCTGGTTCCATTCCGCTGCAGTCCAGTTTCCTCGTGCTCGACACCACTCCAAACGAAGGCGTCGATGGGTTGGCATCAAGGACAGCACACGTAATGGGTGCCACGATACCAACTGTCCTTCCGCCAGGCGCCTTCGTATGGTTCGAGAAGACACAGGGGCCCCTATTGAAGGTGCTACCTGTGCCTGGATGGCGGCCGATGAAGCAGTTGGCTGTATGCGTGCATTTCTTACGATGTGGTGGTCTTCTTGACGACTGGTCTGTCGAGGGCGTCCTGAGCCTGGTCTTCGTGTACATGACATCTCTCGAGTCCACTGGTCCCAACACCTCCTCACAACACAATCAGAGCGACCTAATTGACGAGCTACTCGCCTAGCTGACCACCCAGCTTCCATCATCCCGACGATTCTCCCCCTCTCAAACTGCGACAACTGCTCATATTGTCTTCAAACACGGCGTAATGGCATGTCTACCTCAGCTCTTCCTTTGTAAATGATTCAGCACTCTCAAACAAAGCTTTGGTTACCTGTTTTATTTTTCACAGAGTACGACGTTCAACGCCCTCTACCGGCTATACGTAATGCGCAATCAGGCTGCATTTCTAATCATTTGCATATCTCCCCGACATGTACCTTCATTGCAAGTTTCGTTACGATCCTGCAATTATTTCTTGGTGTGCTAATTTTTTTTGTCCATGAGTGTATTTTCATTTCCTTTATCAATCCATATAGACCAAATTCTATGCACAGTGGCTATACCTAAATGCTCTTCGGCAGTGATATGACGATAAGATCAACCAACTATATGTAAGCTTACAATTTGATTGCTCATAAAATCCTGCCATTTGCTGGAACTGCCTACAGTGTCATCATTGAGGCATTTCTTCATTGTCTTTTGTACTGTTGAGCTTCTTGAAATTCTGGATTTCTTAAGCAGCACACAAGAGTGACTGTTGGTTTGTTCGCTATTTCCTTCGCTTTTATCTCGAGCTATAATTGCATGACCAACTTCCATCTTACATCATTTGCATAACTTGTTCCACTACACATTCTCTGAAATTTGAATACTTATATGGCTGAATCTTCATGGTGTTGTATTTTCTAGGTTGGGCAGTGTATATATGTACATGTAAATGAAAGTCAAATTATAATACATAACTGACTTTAAAATGTACATAAAGCTGTAGCATATAAAGTAGTTGGTAAAGATTTAAATTTTCTCAATCAATCTGAAAGTAATACTTCCTTCATTTCCCTAATCCAAAGCCAGTTTTATCAAACTGTCTTGAATAAATCTACATTTAATTTTAGATAATGCAATAAAAATACCTAAAAAATAATGCTTGAGTTCTAAAATAAACATAATACATTTTTTAAAGATAATAAGATATTATTACTTTTTTGGAATAACAGGAGTAGATGAGCCACCAGGAATAACTCCCAATAAGTTATCCCAACCTCCTGTAACACCTCCAGCATGTCTTTCAATGAGTTCCTTAAGAGGAATTGACATTTCTTCTTCCACTGTACATGGATAGTTTACATGTCCTGAGATATTGAAGAGCTGAAATCATATTTAAAGAAAATTACTATCATACTATTCATTTCATAATTTTTTCCTCTTCTTCAAATCGCTGCAGTACATTTTATTAGTTCTACCTCAATAAACTTTCTCTTATGAGTAAGAAGATAGATGATTATTGATATTTATTTAGTTTTCTGTCAGTTTTACTGGTACTCAAAGTGCCAAAATATGCAAAAATCAAAATACAAAAAGGAAAAAAAATATTCCTGAGTTTAGGCAACATACCCCTTCTTCCAACCCAAAAACAGCACTTATAAATAATGGAATTTTTAATGGAAATAAATTATGTTAAAAAAGGAAGGGAGTGCATACTTTATTTCTAAAATATGCACAATCCTATTTAAACCTCCAAGTGTTATGGGTTTAGCCTTGAAATTTTAAAGTTCCTCAAAATGGCATGAATAAAGGGTATTTTCTTGAATATAATTAAAAAACAACTCTCTTGCTTTGTACCTTGATTCCTTTCCTTCCAATATATATCCAATCCGAATTTGAATATATTAAAAGCTGGCAGAAATTTTCATGTGTAACGAATAATAAAGCCACCCTTCTATATGTAATTTTACATCCATAATGCTGAGAGGCTTAAAGGAAATTGTAATTTATTTTTCAGATGGCAATAAATCTGCAACAGTAGCTTACTACTATCAGGAATGTCATTTCTGAACCAGTAAACCAGTTGCTGATGCAAAGGGCTTTTTTCGGGGGGGATTTTTCACGTAGAATCTCCATTCAGTTTTTGTAGAGATATATCATGCCCATTTTCAAAAATTCGTATAAAGCCTAAAATACTTTTTTTTAAAATGCGATAGCTTTATTTTCACATGATGGTAAATTGAAATTTGTCATCATTTTGAAATCTGGACAAAAAAAAAAAGTTTTTATTGCTTGTTTTGGGGTTTGTGATTAATGCTTACTTTTCCTAATGATATATTTCTAAGAATGCAATAAACACCAAAATAAGAATATAAAATGATATTCTTAAAAACATTTTATATTACAAGGCTCAGTTATTGATTTGTATCTGACATGCAAGAAAAAAAAATTAATTCCTATTACACTAACTAGAAATGAAATTATACCAACCACAGACAACAGAAATGATGTGCAGCAGACAGATGCAATACTGAAAAAGTATACAAGGCTTATAAAACTAAAAAAGGATGTTTGGACACATTCAGACAATGATTGTATTACTCCTACTGAATCAATATTGAAGCCCTCATTCCAGGATAAAACACAAATATGCAATATTTATTATATATTAATATCAAAATTGTTAAAGAAATAAACATTACCTTTGTTCCAGAATTTCTAGGTCGACCAAAAGAAGCAAACCATGCTCCACCTCTTCGACAAATTGTAGGAGCAACAGCTACTGTTTCAACATTTGCAACTGTTGTTGGACA